>JAGFPH010000082.1:200232-290682 GCA_018207615.1 Philaenus spumarius
GAAAATAGACAAAATGTATTACAATAATAATTATTAATTGATAACCGGTACTAACAATAATTTCAAACATTTTAAACCTTAGTATCAATGTACTAGTTTTGCAAATAATTTTACTGCATTGTAGTTGGTTACTAAAGAAAGCGTTAACATAAAAAATAACTCTAAAAGTAATTAATTCCATTTACCAGGGTTTAAAAATCTCTTCAAATAAAAATTAACTTCCATAATATACAGTTTGTTAAAATGTCATACTTTAAAAACTAAATTATCTCTAAATGTTTCAGTTGTTACAGTAATTCCTTACCACGCAATCAACTAATTATCTTCTGCAGTTAATGGCAACCGCTTGATCAACATTGTATCAATACTCACCAATTGATTTATTTGAGTTTTCTTCTTTTCTAACTCTGATTCCAGTTTCTTAGCTGCTGACTTGAGTTCGTTTACTTCAGATTTTAATTGTTCTTTTTCTTTGTTCTCTTTGTCCCGATCTTCAGTCTCCCTTTTCTTTAGTTCTTTTATTTCTTGCAACTATAGGTAAAAAAAAAATATATTGATTACAAAGGAATGAAAATTCAATTTAGCAAATAAATAATTTACTGTAAATATTTTTTTCCATTTTTAAATCATGTTTTCTTACACCAACAAGGAAGAAAATAAAACAGAGAAACACTCATTATTAAAAAAAAGATGTATCATTAATTGAAACTTCTTTGGCTTATTATTACTCCTGAGGGGAGTAATGAAACTGTTTTGGGGATGTGCAGTGGCAAAGAGAAGGTTTGCGCATGCGCGGGAGACTGCTGCTAGGGGAACAACCACCAACCACCTTAGTAGGTTTATGTCTCCCCTCTTCTACCTCCCCTCCTACGCGCATCGAGAGTTTCAGCACTCACCTTACGGTCTGTATTTATTTATCATTAGTAACAAAAATGTTGACCCCAAAATCGTGGCCCCGAAGAGTTGCAACTCTTTAACTGTCAAAATCGGGATTCCCATACCAAAAAACATATAAAATGATAAATCACACGGTATTTTCAAAATGGTGACCCTGACACGCTATGACTCTTTAACTTTCAAAATCAGTTTTCTTGTAAACAATAACATATAAAACGATACCCTACACAGTGTTTTCAAAATGTTGACCCTAAAATCGTTGCCCAACCCTTTTTATGTAAAAATCGGTTTTTCCATACCCAAATACCTAATAAATAATAGCCCCACATGGTTTTTCCAAAATGTTGGCAAAAAATCGTGACTCTGATGCACTATGACTCTTTAATGGTCAACATTTTGTTTCCCAAACCCAAAATTACATAAAACGATACCTCACACAGTGTTTTTAAAATGTTGACTTAAAAACTGTGACCCTTAACAGCTACAACCTTTTCTATATCAAAATCGTTTTTTCATATCCAAAAACATATAAAAAATAACGCACATGGTATTTTCAAAAAGCGTTACGACCCTTTCTATATCAAAACCTACCCACATAAGTTCTGTAGTATCTATACTTAATTTTACATTTGCTCATTTTGGTATACTACTCACACATACTTACCCATACACAACAATACATGGCCACCTTACGTTTAACGCATAACAAAAATTTTCTTCTACCCTGCCTAAAAAGTTTCACTAAAAAAAAATACAATGTGAGACATTTTTCAAACTGGATTGTAATCATAAATGATTCCTTGCTAATTTGTGTAATGGAAAACATCATGAATTTGTTCACTAAGGTGGTGAATTAGATAATTGGTAATTACTGACACCTTCATTTTTCTGTTTGTAAATAATTGTAATTATTGAAACGGAATTTTTTTATTATTTCAAAAAGATTGTGATTTTTTCAAAGCAGAGTACATTTTTGTTTGATATTGATATTAATAAGGTAGGTACAAATTAGTAAATAAACATGCGCTTGGGTGTGGTGGTGAGTTAGTAAGTAAACTACTCTGTTTAGTTCAGCTATTGTGTTATTTAAAAAATGTTATTCTTTGAAAAATATGGATAAATCAAGTTTTAAAATTGTAAGTGTTTTATAATATTGTAATACTACAATTACCTTCAATCATTAAAACTGAGTTTGTTGTCCTGTAAAAAATTTATATAATCTCTTTGGAAAATCACTGATTAACTTTACTTATTTGTCAGTGGAGGAAGAATGTAATTTCAATGAATAATTGTATTTACTGAGGAGGAAAGTTGGACCATCAGGTCCTCTCAGCCTCTTGATTCGGGAACAAAACAATACCTTCTACACAGACAATTCATAAAACAACTAACAAAAACAAAATAAATAATTCAGACATTTTATAACAAATGTTGTACCAAAACAATCAAGAAAGAAAATAAATTTTACTACTAAAAAATCTTAAATTGTTATCTAACCGCCATCAACACTCCATTTAAAAGACAAAAATGTTTCGTTTTAAACTGAAAAAAAAATTATGGTTCAGCATTGTGAGGCAAACTATTGTGCAATAATTGGTGGCAAACTTTGGTTGAGAATGATAGAAATTATTATTGTGGCAGGAACTCGATGTGTTAACCACCACCATTCAGCAAGACTAGGCCTTTCCAGGCAGTTGCACCAGGGCTTTGTTGATTCAGTTTTGTTAAATTTGATATAATTACTGTATTTTTATGAAAAATTAACCCTTAAAACGAGAATAAGATACAAAATTCTACTGGTATTAGCAAGCAAAGCTTTAAAAAAAGGATCCAATGAGCAGGTCGAGCTCCAAACGCCAAGGTAAGGTAACCTCGGGTAAAAGCCATTCTGAAACATGAGGTCAATGGTAACACTTGTTTTACCTCTTTCTCAAGTTTTGTAATTTTTTCTTTCTTCAGTCCATTTAACCTTTCAGTTTTCTTCAATTTATCCTCAATCTCCTTAGCTTTCTTCTCAGCCTCGTCCAATTTTTTAGATTTTTCTGTGACCTATTTGTGACAGGAATGGTTTTATGTTCTGCTTGTATTGAATGAATGTAGTAGCCTATGTCTGATTTATTTCAAATACGACATGTCTATATGTTGTCATTTTATTTTCTGTTCACAAAATATCTATATTGAATACTAAATAAATGTTTTTCTGTAATATGTTTGCAGTAATATTGTCAACCCACATTTTACAGATAAAAATGAATTATGCTTCCTATTTATTAAAATTAACATAAAAGACATATAATTAAACAAAATCAACAGTTTTAACATTCCCTTAAAGCTAGAATACTTAATTTTAGTATCATGTATTAGTCAACAGGCAATAAACATATCTGTATAATAAACAACCTTGCCCTCTTCATGGATGTTTAAAAACAATACCACAAATCCAACCTCGTAATACTATCCTTTGTTGGAAATAGTATCAGTTGTTCAGAATGTTTTCGAAATAGACTACTACTTTATCTGAAATGTGTAATGTTTCCAAAGAAATATAAAAGGCTATAATGTTTATATAAATGTTATTTGGATTTAAAACTGTATTTTTAAAATTTTATTTGTAGTATTCTACACTTAACGTGTACTGAATCCTTATATTATTACATTATAATTAAATGAACAATACATACAAATACAGTATATATATTTTAAATACATGTCTAGACTGTAAATTTATGACACATTAATCATACATGTCAGTTTTACATTGTTTGTGATTACATATTTTATAGTATTCCTATATTTAAAAAAAAATTGAAGTACTTGGATATCTACTTCTATTGCTACCAATTTTATTATTGAGAAAATCATCAATTCTCTAACACTTCTACCTGTTTTTCTCTTTCCTCAGCAAGTTTTTTAGCAGTTTCTAGTTCTTTACGCAATGAGCCCATTTCCTTCTTTTCTTCACGCAAGTTCAAACTTAGTGTTTCTATCTTTTGATTCAAAGCAAATACTTCATCTTTCGCTGAGTTTTCAGAACCTATAAATATCACAAATCAAAGTAAATCAGTTGAAAATAAATAATATAATATATTTTGAGTTTCAAATAAAGTAGAATTGCTTTATAATGACACTGAAGAGCGTTTATTAAGAGATTATAAAAATAAATTTAATGGTATAAAATTACATTGCTAAACCGTTTTAAATAAAAAATACAGTAATTTTATTAATTAAAAATGAACAACAAAGAAACAAGCCTTAAAAATAAAAATATATTTGTTTTCCAAGAATCAAGTTTTACCCTCTAATTTATAATTTCAAAAAAGGTTTTATATTTTATTTTGTTTTCCAAATATAAACTTTTAATAGTTTTTTGTCCTTTTTCTCTGTTTGATGATGATAAAATTTTACTAAAGCATTTTGAAATGTATTCCCCCGAAATTCCTCGCTTGATGGTTTTTTGATGACATACCTCGTCCTATCTAAAAAATCTCCCTACCATACTTTTCCGCGTGTTTTTTATTCCTTTTTGATTGGACGATTTATTTTTGATTGTTCTGATTGGTTTATCATTCCTGGAAACTTGACAAACTTGCTTATTTCTTGCACACAGACTTCATTGATTTGCAAATAACACTTGTTGAGCTATTTGTTGTTAAAATGAACATTAATTAGAAACTTTAAAAACTGTACATTAATATACTTTCATGTTTTCTACTTAAAAAGTTGCATTAACAAAATAAAAATGTGGCAAAAGCAATGAAAAATATTAATATTTACAGAAATTTATGGGCGAGGGAGGGGAGGGGCAGGCAACTACACAATAACAAATTATATGCCTTTTGATTTCCTGTTTAAACAATGCTACAATGTGTTAATACAATTTCAGTAAGCTGTATCGGGCAGATCAATAGAATCAAAAAACTAATTTATTTACATATGTGCCAATGTAAAGTTGGTATTGTGGTTGTAAGGGATTTAAACAAGCAGGATACTACTTTCCAAAAGCAAATTAGTGATTTTATACATGTTGTCATTTTTTGTTATAACAGTTTCCTTTGACCATTTCCCCTTTCTTAAATAACTCTTTAAAAATATTCTAGTTATTTACAATGACAAAATATAAAAATGATTTTATTATTCTTCATTAGGTTGCCATTATGAAACAATGTAATCTAATTAGATACCTAGTATGTTCCTATAAAGTAATACAGTATTATAGTATTGGGAATTAAAATTGGCAAAACCTAATTGTTATAGAGATTCCATTTAATAAATTTCAGAATAGCAAGCATGAAAATTACTTTTTTTGACTAGTGTATTAAAAAATATATTATAAATGTGATTAATGGTGCAAATATTAGAAAATAGAACCTACTTGAAATAAAACTACAAAGTAACAGTGAGTCCTGAAGAATTTGAGTTATTTCAATGTAGTGTATTTTCCTTGTACATATATAAAGATAATAAAACACATTCAGAAGGAGTTAGGAGAAAACCTTCACAAACAATTTTGTTGTTATATCAACAAAATTACTGGTGAAAGACAATCCTAAATATAAAGACATTTTTGGTCAATGTACAATGGTTTCATAACCATAAATAATCTACAACTTACGAATCTCTGCATTTAGCTTATCAATGATTTCTTCGAGATCAAATTTTTCATTGTCAACTTTTCTTTTTCCTTCTTGTAATCTTTTTTTGTCTTCTTCCAGTCCAGTTCTGACCTTTTCCCACTGAGTTTCATTTTTCTTCTTGGCTATAAACAAAATGCTCTACAGCTAATGTGAGTCACACAAAATCATGCCGTCAAGTCCAATTAAAAAAATGTGCATGAATTTTTAACACATAGATTACAAATGAAACAAATGTTAAACAGTTATTTTGAATGACACACCCTTATTAGTAGCAAACATATAAGTCAGTCCATAAAGTTTTAAGAAAAAGGTAAACCTTATTAAAATATAGGTACCATACCAAGGGAAAAGTGGTAATTAATTAATTGGCTTAATCAACCTGTTTAAAAACATGTCCTTAGTATTTCTGAACTTTCGGTGGAGAATTGTGAAACGATGTAAAGCTTTATGAATAAGTGATATTAAAATACAGGCGCCTCCATCTTTTAGAGATTATAAAATAGTAACTAGGTTTGTTCGTTTCTCTTAATCTAAGAAATTAAATACACAAAAATAATATTAGTTAACCAATACATTTGTTCTTTTTGGATTGGAAACAACACAGGTTGAATTTAAGTAGTATGAATTTTAATACATAATCTACTTTTCATGAATTTATTTTTCAATTGACAATTGACTTGCATTGAAAGAATTTCCTATAGCTTGACACATTCAGTGACGTCTTCATGGTGAAAGAAACTAACTTTAAGTAAAATAAATATCAAGCTAAGGTGTTTATATTTTCTTCATATTTTGTAGTAGAAAAATTAAGCATGTTCTGAAAAATTATATTCCCATGTCTTCTATAATCTTAAAGTAAGACAAAAATTCCCATAGTTCATACAGAACATTTATTTGCTATAGTGATTTGCAATAAAATGAAGCGTTCACTTTATAAACTTAAACCTTTGTGGACTTACTTACAAATTAATACTTTACAATTTCTTTGGAAGTATATATGCAAGTAGATGCTACATTTCCACTTTTGTTTTTAACCTGTTGGTTACACTTAGTAAATATTATTTCAATAAAAATTATCAGAGACAGAAATAAGAGTACTGTAAGAACAATTTTCAAAACAAAAAGGCAGTTATTAGATTATTAGAATATTGTTTAGCACATTTGACGCTTTTAGCATTTTAGAGCTCTGCTGCTCCTCAAGCATATTGGATTAAATTTTTATAAGAATAAGGATAAATATGTTTTCAGATTTGATCTCAAACTCATTTTAAAGAACAAGTGAAAATACATAAATGTTTCTATAAAAAAAGTTACATTTAATTATAACCACAGTAAATAAATAACAATAAATAAATAACAACAATAAATAACAAAATCAACACTTTATTTTTGAATGTTGACTTAGTTTGTGAAATAAACTAATTTTCATAAAAGGATCATACATATCCATTGTTCTTTATAACAAACCATAAATGGAAATTCAGAGAAGGAAAGCATTTATATTAATACAAATATGCTTAAGTTTAACATTATTTGTAAGGCTGATCTATTATTTTACTGCAGCTGAGTTTTAGCGCTAAAGATCAGAATAGGTTTAAACTTTTGAATAAAATTTGAGTAGTTAAATAAATTGATAATTAAATTTCAAAATTTGTGAAATAAAAATATTTGGTGAGAAAATGGGTCAACTTGAAGCTTGTGCTTCAACTAAGTAAAAAAGTAGTTTAATGAAGATAGTATATGCTACAATTTTAATGCTTTGTTATTTGTAATGCAATTGAAAACGGTTCTGCATGTATCTTCTGTAGTCTTTACTATTTACATCGTAAAATATTTGTTTAAACATTAATTTGTTCTCTTTACTGCTTCAGGTATCATGTTTAATAAAAAGTTTGTCACAACTACCAAGCTGGGAGAACTATAAAACGTAAAACCCTATATAAGTTGAGAGCCAAAAGAATAACATTTTAAAACTTATTCTTCGAAATGAAAATATCAATAGACAGTATCAAAAACTTATTCTTGTGAACAATTTAGATAAAGTGCCGTGTGGAATTACATTACAGACTAATTTTGGGTGAAGTTCTAGTTCTTGGAACTAAAATATTATTTCTATTTTTGCCAGTGATCTTAGCTTTCACTGATTGTTCTCCAATCTAAAAAGAATAAAGAGCTATTTGTGAAGTACAATGGGGCAAGAAAAATCCACGAAAACTGGCTATCAATTATGAAGAGGTTGTGCTGAACATTTGTTGTATTGTTTGCTAAAGGACATTTCTGATAGGTAACTTCATAATAATTTTGAGTCATTCAGTTTTATTAATTTTACTGTTATAAGATTTGAATAATTGCTTTAAGTAGGTTCTTATTTTTTTAGCTTTTTTTCTATGTGCTTTTATTTGAACTTGGAATTACAGTAGAACCAAGGCCCTCTTAACCGGCCTTGGATTAACCGGTCCTCGGATTAACCGGCCTATCCGATGGAGCAACAGATTTTTTTTTTTCTTACAGATTATATTACTGTAACTGGCCGAAGTCTCAAACATTGATTGTTTGACGGACTTTTCCCGAAAAATAAAGCTGGGTGACGCAACTTTAGGTGTGCAATGTGTATTGTGACAGTGTTTTGGTAGGCAGAACAGGGGAGGGGGAGCGAGAGTTTGATTCCCCTCTTGCGCGGCAAATGTATTTTTTCTTAGAATCAATTGACAAAGCGGCATCCTTTGTTTCTTTTTCTTCGTCTGTTGCTTTGTCGGAACCTTTACTGAATTTGTGGGAGCAAAATATGTAATATTTGTAACATATTGAGTAATATGTTGAGCAGCAAAAGATTCAACGGCATTAGACGTGATGAACGTATACAAATGGAGAGACTTGGCTTTACAAATCTTTGAAAGTTATTGAACGGAAAAAATACGGTACCGTAACTAATTTTTTTAAACAATGATACAGAATATGTAAATTCAGTTTTCAAAGTTTATGTAAGTTTAAAACGTTTAATTTGTTGTTGTTTGTTTATGTATGTTCATACAATAAAATGAGTTGCAATAACGTCTTATTTGCTAGTTTATTTATGAAATATGTAGGTTATTTTTTAACAAACATCAACTTTTTACGGGAACCTTGGATCAACCGGCCAAACAGGTAACCGGCCAGGGTCTCGGTCCCGACCAGACTGGTTAAGAGGGGTTCTACTGTATATCATGTTTTTGCAAAAGTTTTGTTTTATTTACTTTTGCTTTTTAAATAAATTATGGCCTTCATAAATTATCCCAAGAGAGCAGTGGCGGCTTGCCCATAAGGGCTCTCGGACGCCGCCCCTCCAAAAGATTTGAAAAAGAAAAGAAATTAAATACCCATTCAATTATACATCTAATTAACCAAATTGTTTTTTTCAATCACATACATCGAAAATGTAGGAAAAAACAAGCAAAAATAGCGCGAGAAGTTTGTATTTGTAGCCGTGGGTCGCTGGCCAGAACGTCCCAATCCATTACCATGCAGTTATATGAAGAGTGGTAGTGGTGGGGGCTGCTGGTGCTATGACGCGTCTAAGCTTGTGTCTTATGGAAGGCTTGGGACGGCGTCCGAGCATGCTCAGAGCGACGTATCTAGTGAGTCGGAAAGAAGGATTGACTTCTTCTACAAGCAATATAACTAAAGGTGTGTAAATAGAGTATTTCAGATTTACATATGATAAGTATTTTAGAAACATATGGCATCACAAATTTAATACCTAGATTGCCTTAAAAACTCACTAAAATACACAAAATGTACAAACACCCCAGTGTTGTGTGCCCCCCCCAGCATTTTACTCACGAGCCGCCACTGCAAGAGAGCACGGAATGTTTAGAACCAGCCTTCGAGACTACTGTATAAAAACAACGAAAAACTGTTTGTTGCTGTATTTACCACAGTTATATAAGTAGCCCTGCCTTATTTTTTTGTAACAATGGTGACAAAAACTTTTAAGGAAATAATTTGACTTTTTTTCTATTCCATCTATTTAACAATATCACTCAATGTCAAGTTATAGCCGATATATTAAACATAAGGAAACAAAAGCTTAATGGAAAATTAAAGTGCACACAAATCAAATTTTAAAAACTTAAATATCTCAACTCATATTATTAGTCCTGCCTATCTACATGGCCAAATCGTACTTGTCCTAAATGCAAACAAATAAATAGGGGTTTCTAACAAAAAATGGTATGGTTTTTGATGTACAAATTGTCTACCTACAAAAACTACAATTAAAGAAAATGATGTAGTAGGCTCCCATATAATCTGAAATAAAATAAAAATAAAAATAAAAAATAAAATAAAAAATAAAATAAAAAATAAAAAATAAAATTATTAAATAATATGCAATACAAAAAAATCAATATTTTTGTAGAAATGTTTTTGAATATCTTGTTGCCCTACCTGCTTCAGGCATATCAGATTTTAAATGAAGGACTCACCGTATACATTTGGTACTAAGTTTTAAGTAGCATACAACCTAATATTTTATTGTATACTGTTCCAAAAAATCTGTTGTCTTAAACAGATCTGTTCTCTGTCACATCAAGAAAGATTATTAGTAAAACAAATACAGTTTTGAAACATTAAATAACACAAACAAATAATTATTGACATTTACACATATGTTAAGTTCATCCAACAGTAATATCACAATGAAGTCAAGTTATGAATGTGAAAATGATGTCAACAGTTTTAAGAGTCACCAAGTACAATAGTGTGATTTATTTACAATTTATTGTGTCCAGATACTTTAAACCTGTAATAAGTACAAATTTAAAAAGCACAAACATTGGTTCACTCTACCTTCTTCAGCAGACTTCAGATCTTTTTGCAACTTTTCTTTCTCTTTTTCCCACTTAGTTTTTTCGTCTTTTAATTGTTTCTGAGAGTTTTCTAGTTTTTTCCTGAGATCATCCAGTTCAGTCTTAAATTTATCTTTCGCATTGTCTTTTTTGCTATCTAATTCGGTAAGTTGTTTTCGTTCAGTTTCAGATTTTCGGAGTGCCACTAATATTTCACCTAAAAAAATGAATATTAAAAAAAAAATAAATAAGCAGAAATTTTATCAATAATCATTAGGTTGTACCAACAATATTTTATAAACAAATAAATTTAAAAATATTCTATAGGAACTAACTTACCAAAAAATTTTATCATTCATAAAAATATGCGGGTATTTTCCTATTCCACCAACATTCTTTATGTACTTTGTTCTATGTACAATAGTGTCCCTGTGCACTATTCATTTAACTCACTTGCTATTCATTAGGGAATGAATATTTTGTAATAATACTTTTTCATTTTCAGTTTTTATTGGCGAAATTGAACTACAAAAAAAACTTTAAACAAATTGAAGTACAAGTAATCAAGTTTTTACTAAATCTAAGTTATCTTCATTAAGTTTTGTTGAATATAATCAGCTTAAACTTAAAATGGTAAGGTTTAACCATTTGTATATTCCAGGTAAGTACATTGTGAAATTTACGGTTATGAATGTTAAACTTACCTGTTCTTTTTATTGGTGTATGAATGTTTATTCATACATTTTTAATATTTGTACTAACAATTACTGTAGTTAATTACTAAAATATGTTTATGCTCATTCTCAGTTTAACACTTTCAGTGCTATAGCATATTAGGGTCTTCTTACGAATGAATAGCAAGGTGGTGCCGAATTTTAATGATCATAAGTTGCTTTGTAGTCACTATTTTCCTAGGCTGCTGGACCTGGATTCGTAGAAGGGTTCCTACCAACTACTAAGGTAAAACAAATGGGTCCAGACGACTAAATGCCCTCTTTTCGAATGTAAAGTGAATGGGATAGGTGAAATTAAAACCTCGCTCAGTCCCAGGAAAGGATACTTTTTGCGGGTTTAACCTTGCTCAGCACTGATTGTGTTAAGAAAGCAGAGTAATACCTAGAAAAAGATACTAGCAATAAGTAGCAAATCTAGGAGCCTTCAAAACTATGTACCTTCTTCATACTTACCTATTTCATTTTCTAATTCATCAACCATTTTTTTCATCTGAAGCTTGGTAGTAATATCAGTGGGTTTCTTCGGCGTTCGTTTCGTATAGAACTGCAAGATGTCTACAATTGCCTCATCTTTGAGACGTTTTAATGAATCATTTAGCTTTGTTTTTTCTGTCTCCAACTGTAACAAAATTAGAAAATTTTTATTAACACAAATAAAATGTAGATGGTGGTAGTAAACGATATCAAAAGAAATATACTTTTGTATGAATTCAATATCTATTCTTTGAGAAGGTTATACTTAAATCTACAATTTAATTACATAACTCCCCTAAAAATACCAGCAAAACATGTTTTGGATTTGTTTGATAAAAGAAAAGTTGTTTTCATTTTATATTAGAAGACATTAAAATATGAGTTTGAAGAAAGTATTTGACAAAGATAAATATATGTAAGATACCTTGTTGATTTGAGTTTTAAGCCTTTCCATCTCAACCAATGATGCTCCTGAACTCTTTTCTTGTTTTTTTATGTCAGGCTTGTCTTTGATTTCTTCAAACTCCTTTATCTAAAAGTAAATCCATACAATGTTAGTATGGAAAGCATTACACTTTGACAATTTAGATGTTTAGTTGTTTAGACTGCTAATGAGCTTACTTTTTTTAAATGAACATGATATAAACAGAAACATAAAAACTACAGTGTATAACTTCTAATTTAAATCTGTAGTTTAAAAGTTTTAGTTTCGATACATAGAATTTCATCTGTTGTAATGATTCATACTTTAGATATTGTAATAGTTTTTTTTAATTATGAAAACTAAAAAGTATATCGTTATTATCTCAAATACAAGAGATCTGAATGCATACAAATTTTAAGTTTGTTGTAAATAAGTGTACGACTGAATATCCTCCTGACTTTTTGCTATCGGTGCTAAAATTTAGGAAAGCAAAGATTTAGTAAAAATATACAAATACAAAAAAAGGTTTACATACATACACACAAGGTTTCGATTACCTTTTGGTTTGCCTCTTGTAATTTCTTTTCCATCTCTCCCATTTTCAACTTGAAATCCAAACTATTAGCTCTTTCCTGAGCAGATTTTTTGGCACCTTGAGTTAAAAGCAGTCTTTTATTTTCAGAAACCAGCTTTTCGTTATCTGATTCTAACGTTTGGGTACGGGTGCGTAACACATTTGCTTCTTGTTCAACCACTTGAAGTTGACGTTTCAGATCCAATGTTTGCTGATCACCATCAAGAGATCTAGCACAAGCATTAAACGTATCAGTTATGTGTTGCTACTTTGATGATGCCAGTACATGTGTTTATGTTGGGTTAAAAATTTAATTATCCAATTCTGGTAAAAGTTTGTTCAAAATCTGATGTTATGATTTTGTTTAAGGACATGTACTGTCATAAACTTAAGTTTGCTACTGCTATAAATTTGAAAATAAATTTTATGAAATAAAAACTGGTACATGATGATAATGGAAACATCATTATGGGTTACTGTATTTACTACCTAAATACATATGCATAATGCTTCACATGCATAACAAAGCAGATAACATTATTGGTAAACAGGTTTAGTTCTCATGAAAGTTATAAAGTATAATATGAACCAGCCTGCTTAAGGAAAACATACAGTCTGCTATCAAGTTATGAATTGTTTACTGATACTAACCAGACATTTATGAATTTACTACTGGATATTTTTTGCATCTCCTATGAAATATTACTACGAAGACAATTAATTGTATGATGAATAGTTATGGGAAACCTAAACAATAACTCATTAATTTTATCTGGTGACACAGTATGTTGGAAATCATCTGTTTATAAGTTGCATGGCTACTACAAGGGAAGTATTATTGATTATTTAAAACCTGAAACTTTGTGTTAATAATCAATGTTAATGAAGGTATATTTATGCAAATGCCCTACTAATCGGTCGGCATGTTGGGCAAGCTCATATCTTTAGGTACACTTTACATGCAAACTTGATGGATTTGGAATCATAATAGGTGTCATGATTAATGTTTAAGTTTTGGTACAGTGGTTATGTAGAAGTAAAATTTAAATAAAATACTTTTAGGATAAGATGGGATTATACACGGCACCAAATATGACCAAATTTTTGTATAACAATAAATGTACATATTTTCACGAAAATCTTTTTAATTTCTCCTGCTTTTTAAGTTTAAAAATCGGTGTTTTTTTTAACTCTGTTTGGAATAGTCAGATTTTCGGATTAGAGAGACTCTACTGTAAGTGTAGAAATAAGTAAGTTTAATAAAAATAAAGGAAAATAACATAACTCTTGCATATTTCATGTAAGAAATAGGAAATGATTTAAACAAAATATGATCCTTCTACATTTTAATATTTATCAAATTTATTTTTCACAACAAAATGTTTGTTAGTCACTAGATGTAAGTCCAGAAAAAAGTAATGCTCCTATAATTAAATCCTTTTAATTCTCATTTCTTTCTCTGAAAACCATGTTCAAAATGATCATTCTATTATCTTAGAAATTTCTGTTTTTGACGAATTACTTTTTTAAACTTGATGGTGTATTTACTTACACCTCTGTACCCAGTAATTAAATGGAGACTGAACTTACTTGCTTTTGGTTAATGTCTTTGGTTTCTTCTGAGCCAGAGCAAGTTCAGAATGAAGGCGTTCACAATCTCTTTCTTTCTCCACCAATTTCTTTCTTAGTTCCTTCATTTCTTCCTCAAGGACCTACAACATTTACATATTATTTTCAATAAACACAAATTTTTGAAGAAACAAAGTGTTGGTAAAGAGACTTCCTTGGAAATTTTGTCTAAGCCCCAAAGCAAAAAAGACTTTTGTTGAAACGGCATGATATCTATATATTAAACATCGATGTTCTAAAATGGGTACTTTCATTAAAGTCAGAGAATCAAGGAAAATTTTAATCAGAAAATTTTATTAACTAGGTGTTTTATAAACAGAGCAATTTTATTTTTATTATTTATTTAAAGATTCAACAGGAATACACTTTTTTATTATAGAAATATGCCAGTAAAATGTAGGTAAAAAATAAATAGTGTATATTGAATGATTGTATTTTTATACTACAAACAAATCACTTCTATTAATAATAGAAACAGAAAATGTTAGCAAATAAAATATAAATAATTTAAATCATTGCCATAAATAAAATACCTTAATTTTCTTCTCATACAAAGCATTTGGTTGTGTTGGCTCTGATTCTTTTATTTGAGCTCTTCTATTTGATAAAGAAGTTTTGGCTGTCAATTTATCTTGAAGTTCTTTTACTTTGGTCTTCAAGTTGTGTCCTTCGCCTTCCAACTCCTCCACCTTACGTCGCAGGACAGCAGCTTCCTTTCAAATTTAAATACAAATTTTTATCTAAGACAAGTCTGACTTATCAGAAAGGTCCTAAATCAGTTTGATTAAGTACCAATGACAATCAAATTTAACCTAACCACTGCATACTTTGCAAATTGTCTAGATGGAAACTACTTTGAACAAATAAATCTGTGAACAATAAAAATATTATACCTGAGCAGTCCATGACACCATTAATGTATATGCAGAACTTAAAAAAACACTATTAACAACCTTTATAATGTTTATCAAATTTTTTGAATGCTGTACATAATAAAGTACTCAAAATACAAACTAATGTCAAAATTTAACAATAATTTCGGTTACGTACCTTACCATCTTTTTGTCAGTTCCTTTTATTTTTGAAGATGGATTACTAGTTTCGACCCTGCATTCAGGTCATCTTCAGATCTATGAAGGTGAATCCATTCACATGAACTTCATTGTAACAACACATAATATACACATACACATAACACAACATTAAAACATTTGAAAAACTTGTAAGCGTGGATATGTGTTGTTAAAACGAAGTTCATGTGAACGGATTCATCTTTATGGATCTGAAGATAACCAGGATGCAGGGTCGAAACTAGTAATCCATCTTCAAAAATAAAAGGAACTGACAAAAAGTCGGTAAGGTACGTAACCGAAATTATTGTTAAAAATTCAGTTCGTGTGGCTAGAATTCCAAAAATGAATAAAGTCAAAATTTAACTCACTATTCCAAAATACCTAAGTTTTAAAGTATTAAATAAAATTTACTTTTAATGAAATCTACATCCAAGCCCCTATTCATTATTAGATTTTAATAAAAGTTATAGTTCGTTTGATTTGTAGCATTGCTTTGGCCTTTGCAAAGCAGAAGGCCTTCAGGTTGAGAGTCTTTGTCTGTTTTAACAAATCTTATATCATGTCCTTTAATACTGAACAGAAAGTAGAAAACTGCCTGCACGCCAAGGTCAAGTGCCACTACATAACAGAAGCAGTAAAAGTTTTTTTTTTTAGAAAGTTAAATCATTTAGTTCTTTGGTCTGCCTTTTTTTAGAAATAATAAAATTGATGATGTATTCAATCATTTTATTA
This sequence comes from Philaenus spumarius, assembly GCA_018207615.1. Lineage (NCBI taxonomy): Eukaryota > Metazoa > Arthropoda > Insecta > Hemiptera > Aphrophoridae > Philaenus > Philaenus spumarius. Next base: position 216,230 of record JAGFPH010000082.1, read on the forward strand.
AAAAGTAACGTTTTGTAACAGTTTAATGTTTATATTAATCACTTTGTTTCACAAGTGAATAGAACAAATTCATTAAATCGATTTACATATGTTAATATTAAAATTTATACACCATGTGAATAGAAAAAAATACAGTTTTTATCACTGTTTAAAAAAAAAAACATTCGAGTTAGTTTTTCTGTAAAGTGTAAGTAAGACTTGTCTGACACCACTGGGATTATCAAAATTTCAACTGCAGTATTTTCAAAATAGAGGTTAAAAATGGGGTTTGAGCAACATTTTGAAAATATCTTGAAAACTATAGATAAAAAAAGAATAAATTAAAAAAAATAGTTTTGATATTCTTAAATAAAGCCCATTTAAATGATATCCCACATAAAAGTTTCATAAAATTCAAACTTTTCCTTTCAAAAATGTTCAGTAAAATACTTTTTAAGTTTTTAATAATTGGAATTTAAGTGGCAGATTAGCATATTTTGTAACCACTCCAAATTTTATTGTGACACCTTTAACCATTCCAGAGAAAATTGACTATGACGGACAGACAATCTAATAAACCTATAAGGGTTCTGTTGTACTTTTAAGGTACAAAACCCCAAAAAAGTTCAGTTATAAAATTTGATTTCTCTATTATATGAGTAATTACATTTATAATTTTAAAGGATATTTATATTTATCCTGTACCGGTACTTATAGTTAATAACAAACTTAGTTTTAAATATTTAACCTAACACAACATCTGATGTACCTGTTCATTAAGTTCAAGCAGTAGTCTGAGCTCAGCAGGATCTTCCTCGTCTGAAATGCCTTCATCTTTCTCAACTGGAGGTTCTGGCGTAAGTCTTGAAGGAGTTGGACTTGTCTTTCGTGCTACAAAATTCATAAAATATATTCACTTTTACAGTTTATAATATTTAAAAAATGCTTTCCTATTTATTCAAAATTTTGTTTCATACATCCACAGTGTAATATTTTGCAAATAATAAAATAGTTGGATAAAAGCGAAGAGATCAAACACTAACTATATTTTTAACAAATATATACACATGTTTTTGAATCTAACGGTAATTATTATTATTATTGTATTATATTATTTTACAACCATCGTGGTTCATATATTGTATGTTTGAATTTTTAATTAATCATTCAGTTAATTTATATTTATGGAAATAATTAATAAATAATTCTACTTTAAATGAATGAATAAAATAAAAATTTTGAGGTTTTAATGAAAGATAACTGAACAAGGAGGCCTATTGTATTGTTAAAACTTAATTTGATGATAAGCGTAATAATTGTGACATATACTAACTTTACTACTGAGAATTTATTGACCATCCACATTTTCTGAAATAATTGCGACTATAATGGCTCATAAAACCAATTCCTATTAGTAAATAACTCTAATAGTTTCCAAACTTGTAACTACATGCCAAATCTGTAAATTCATTAAAAATGTAACTGGTCAAAAATCAGTTTTCCACACTAGTGATAGTTTTTCAATTATTTTAAATGTCTCTTAATAGTAAATAATTGTAAAAGTTTGTAATTTTCACAAAAGTGAGTATAATATTGTGCTTTATATCTTAAATTATGTTATGTAACGGTCTAGTCATTCTTTAATAAAATATTATTGTAACCATGAGTATTAAAAAAATCCAAAAGTGAATCGCATTACCCACTCTGAAGTTATTTATATTGACTTTAATTTCTTGTTTATAATATCAATATTCTATTTCGATATACAACAAAAAAACATAACATATAAAAAAGTGCACTGGTTTAAAAAAGGTCTTGTAATGCAGTCATAATTGGTTGGGTTCATACCATAGGAACATCTTAAATTAATTTCCCTTAGTAAATTTATTTTTTACTGGATCCCTGAATGAAGCCTACAATGCAATGGCTGGAATTGCAACAAGCACACACCAACATTTATCACCAACCTCACTATAAATGAATAAGATGCTTACTGAGGCATCACATTTCAGTAGATAATGTATGTCTGTACATGAGACTTTTACATTTTCTACAGAATTTTCCAAAAAAAGTTCTTTTGATATGTTCAGATCCTTGCCTCACCTGAAAAGGACTTAATTTAAAACAATATTTTATTACTTTGTAGAATTTCACTGACTTTATTATGTACTTTATTATTTTTTTTTAGATAAATTAAATTGCAATCAATTACACTTCAAAGTAACAACTTTAAAAAACAAACACTTCTGAACAATAGAGATTTTAGGTGTAAAATAAAAATTGGTCACTGGTGCAAGTTGACCAAGTAAAAACCGAAATATTTAATAAGTACACTAAAATCTATATTATGTAATTTACAGTGTTAAATATATTCATAAAATTTTTTACTTTAAGTATTCTATTAAATGTTTAGTACTATGTTATATCATCACAAACATGAAAACCAAATCTAATTTTCTTGTACACTAACTAAAATCAAATATATTTTTCAACAAACAATTTAAGAAAAAATATCAAACGAGCAAAGTATAATTATTAGTGAGCAAACACAAAAAAAGGCTTTCGTTTGTTGTGCAGTCAATGAAAATGGATACAAATGCCATAATCCTTGCAGGCATACAAAGTAGGGGACAATCAAGAGCTATATTTTCAAAATAGAAAAACTAAGGCAGTAGCGTGACCACACCACACTCATAATAAAAGCAAACAGAGAGGAAATGTTAGCTTGAATAAAAGTCTACAGCCCATAGAACCAAAACCTACTTCTGGCTTTCGTAGCCATTTTCTTGAGCTGCAAAACCAACGATTCATTATCATCTTCCACTCGTGAAGCTTTCTTGCGTAGATTTTGAGCCTGTAAGCAAACAAAAAACAAAACAACACATCATTAGTCAAACCAAAACAATCAAACCAAGCGTTTACCTAGTGGTGTTAGCAAAGTGGCCATCGGTGAAGTATAAACTTGTGGCAAAAGAGAGCCAAATAGTTGAAAATGCCGTGTTGGCAGCAGTGAAGCAGTAAAACGATCGGTCTGCGTGGATACTGTGTGCACACTTGATAGTATGTTTAGATTCAGCGGAAGCGAAGTATTTACTTTGGATACACTACCTAAATGAGAGTTATTACTTTCCATGTGGATACATTTTGTCTTATCAGACCTAATATGGGAGTGTGAAGTTTTAGGAATGTTTTCAGAAGTGTCTTTAATGTTTGTGTAATCACATAAATCAGTTTGTGTTTCCTGGGAGATTACAGGATCTCTTCTAATACAAGATACATCTTCAGATGTGGTTTGTACATAGGTGGATATTGTTGATACATTTTGTTCATTAATAATGTTATATGATGTTTCTATTTCAACAATAACAGAATCTGTCTGAGTTTCAACAGATTCAGTGAACAAAGAAGTATTTATTATATCTCCAGGTAAAGTCAGTTCTCTTGTTGGAATCTGAAACAGGTTGTCACCGTTAGAGATTTTAGTTCGAACAACAGGATCTGTTTGAGTTTCTGTTGTCGAAACAGATTCAGTCTGTGTCCCAAACTCTTGTGTTGAAATTAAACAAGTTTGCACTGTAACTGAAATGTCTTCTTCAGTTTGAGATGACGACTCACTCAGTTCTGTCTGAGTGATCACTTCTGTTTGAGCATCACTATCACTAACATCAATTATAAAATCAGTTTGAGATTCTGCTGCTGTTGTAAAATCCTTCTGAACATCTAACATAACATCATTTGTAGTAACTTCGTCACATTGACTAGAGCATGAAGTTTTGTTTTTGAATTGTGTAAACTTTTCCTGAGTTACAAGTTGAATGGTTTGTATTTTCCTGTTAACAGAGTTGTTTGTTTGTGTGTGGGTGCTTCGGACTTGTGAAGGCAAAGCAGTAAGTATGGTTGATATTGTTTGTGTAACTGCAGAGGTTTTTACAGCTACTGAATTGTCTGGGACAACATCAGGCGTTGATGATTTCCCAGCAAGAATTTTCTCTTTCTTCTTGATTTGTTGCCTCAAAATCTAAAAAACACAGATCTCAAAATCTACATATGTTTCTAAAGTATACTTTTATTTATAAAATTTCCTCAAACATTACAAAATAGAAAGTAACGAAATCGTATCTAGTTTAATTAATAGCTATGTAAATTTTTAAACTCTTGACAAATTTAAGAGATAAACAGTTTAATTCAAGATTAACAATTATATTAATCAGAAAATACAACTCTGTATTCTAAAAGAGACCAATTTTTATATATAAGGGCACTAATAATTACATTATAATTATTTACATGTAAGGAAAGGAAATGACTTCAAAGTCAATGTTTTAAATGGAAAACTATATTTTTATTGTTAAATTGGCGAACAAACCTAATATTAAATTGTCTTCATATAAATGTAAAATAATGTATTAAACTATAATTTATAATAGTAACCCTTTTTTGTTGTTATTTATTTAAAATGTATATAAACTGTTTGTATTAAGTATTAAATTAGAAATATTGTTCTTAACTTAAACTCAATTGGAAATCTTTAAAGAATAAAATATCAGCAACAAAAACTAAATCTAAATATTTATTTTATTTTTGTTTTTAAATATATTAACAACTACTCAAAATAATTCTACTTATTTTATAATAAGTATAATAAAATATTTATTAATAAATAATTATTTCGTCCATTTAAAAGTAAACCAAAACATCTACATATAATTAAATGTAATACTGAACCTGATTTGAAATAAATATGTACTTTCATTATATATTTACCTCCTCCTCAGCATATCGCAGTTGCTCTCGAAGGTCCGCTTCTCGTTCAAGTGAGTCTTGCAAATCCCGAAGTAATTGTACAGGATCTTCCTGTGAACCTCCTCGAGTGAGGGATTCTCTGGAAATCTTCTGTAATATTTTATTGTAAGAAACTGATTGTTAATGGATTAATACTACTGTAATATATTTTCTACAAAACTAATAAAATATATTTTTTGTGATTGTATTACTTTAATGTTTAAATTACAAAATCAATTTTAAATGTGCCTACAACATTACAAATGGCTAAAATACACTATGGGATAAAAGAGAAAGCAAGATGAGAGAGGATTGTTATGGGCTCCTGTTGCCTTACATAGCGAGCCACTAAATAAAATTTTTTTTATTCGATTAATTTGAATTAAATCTTTTTTTTTGCTCAACTTTTAGGATGGGAGTAGAACTTAAAATGCATAAACATTTATTTAACGATTATTTAACAACCCAATGAAATAATATGAAACTTTATACTACTGAGTTTGATTTTAAATTGTTTTACACTGGGTTAAAAATATAAAACAAAGTCTACGAAAATTAACAAGAAATAATTGTTAAAAGTAATAGAAAAAATATTTTCATTCTTATAAAATATTACAAAATTTAAGTTTGAAGATACCAATTCAGCCAAAATTAAAATATTGTAGTGAAACTTGTGTTGATAAATTGCTTGCGCATTTTGTGTTGATGTATTTTTAACAGTTTAACCTGGGTAATGTAATGTAATGTTTAAGCATTAAATGTAAGATAAGTTTTCTCATATATTTAAATTTTTTTGTATCCCTGCTGTTGAAATATAGCCTATTTTACTTGTCAATGATTAATACGTCAGTAAACGTTTTGATTCCAGTTCAATAAGGTGGTTTGAGTTAAATCTTTACAAACAAATAATTCCTGAGTACATTTTTTCATTTCAAATATTTTGCTCAAGCCCCTATTGATAGCCCTGGATAGTATTATTTAAAAGCACTTATCTCTCAGTAAGATATGCCTAAAAAATTTACTGCAGTTCCGTATTTAAAGATTTACTTTTAGGTCAGCCATCATGGTTTAAAATCAAACTTTTAGTTCAACAAAGCACAATTTCACTGTCTTGGACTGAACGTACCTCTCCAGATGAAGATTTTCCAATACTTCCCAACATAGGAGCTTTCTTCTTTACTACTGTTGTTTTCTCTTCAGATTTACCTTCCGTAGACTTTAGCTTGGAATTTACTTCCTCCAATTCCTTCTGCAACCTTTGTGCTACCTGCACTTATACACATAAATACCATTTTATTACTTTATCATCATTGTTACCGGTATATGGCAATATATATTTTAACAAACATTTTTATAGTATTGTTTAAAAAACATACTAAACTAAATTTTAAATGTTTAGTGCACAGAAAAGTAAATCTAAAACTCTATAAGTAAAAGCAGTTTTTTAAATTATTTATTTTACAAGCATTAAAAGTTCACAAGTTTTGTATGTCTCAAAAGCACTTAAATTGTGTAACGGACTACAACTTACCATATTTTGAATAAATTATATTAAAAAACAATAAGTTATTTTGGATAGAAAATAAAAATATTTTTTGCCAAATCATTATATACTTGTTGCACTAAATTTAAGGTAATTTAAAAACATGTCAGTGACTTTTTTTAAGTACATAGCAAAGTGCCCACTTAATTAATAATATCTTTTAAAAAACACGAGTGTCCAGGAAACCAGTTTTATCAGATGAATACTATTGATAGACATTCAGAAATAATGTTTAGATTCTAACAGATGACAATTACCTCATTCGCAACTCCCAACTCTTGCTCAAGATGACGAATCCTTTCATTCTTATCCAACCCAGTCTGACCACCAGCCATCTGTTTTTAAAGAATATAAAACCAAACAGTATTTCAAAATAAAATATTGTCAATTTATACGTGATTTAAATAAGCTATTTATTGTTAAGTTAATACATTGTTAAGTTATATTTAATATAAAAGCATGCTTATATAAAACAAGATATCCTTTACAATAAAGATATTTTCAAAGTATATGTTTGGGTAGGAGTGTTCTACTTGATTATCTTACCGAGTTATTTATTAAACAAATAAAAGAGCACTGTGGCGACAAAATCACACTGATTTAAATAAAAACCCCGAACCACAAAACAAGGAACAAAAACAATAACTAAACAACTAAATTGTAAGTTATGTTTAATACGTTACCCTTATGTACATTTCGATGACATGGTCATCATCCTCAGAGGGTTTTAACACAGAGGGTTTGAGTAGTGTTAAAACACTCTGAGGATGATGACCATGTCATTGAAATGTACATAAGGGTAACGTATTAAACATAACTTACAATTTAGTTGTTTAGTTATTGTTTTTGTTCCTTGTTTTGTGGTTCAGGGTTTTTATTTAAATCAGTGTTACCGAGTTATGCAGTACTTTCAAGAATGAAATATAAAAATATGTGTGTGTTGCGAAAAATAAGAGCTAAATATTTTTAAATGGCCATAAGAATTTGGCGGAAAGATTGTTATTGTCCTCAATAAAATTATAAGACATTATTCATGAGGAAACAAAAAACAAATCCAACACTTATTTGATTGCAAAAAGAATATAGTTTTGTTAAATATTGAGAATGATAGCTTAAAAAATTTGATTTAAAAATACAGTTGAGCCCCCAAAACATAAACATGTCGGTAGAACCTCAGAAAATCATCAGTTATTTTGATTGATCATAATCAGTTATTTCAACTTTTAATTTCTTGGAAAGACGCATCCTCAATCCACGCACATGAATAATAGTGTAGGCCGGTGATAATGTACATTCAGGTTAACTAATTAGCTGTAGTAGAGCTAGAGCAACGAAAAATACTACTCACACTCACAACTTGCAGTTCTTGTTACCGAGTTTATTGTGTTTATTATTGTTTTTTGTTTTGCAGTGGAATTCGGATTATGTGGAATGTCGGATAAGCCAAGTTCGGATATACGAGACTCTAATTTACTGACGTTTTTGCTATACCTAGACGTAAAGTATTAAAGAAGTGAATTTTTATGAGTTAAAAAGGAATAATGCATAAACCCTCTTAGACAGTTAATTTCTTCAGTTTAACTTAGTGAATAGAAAAATAATTCTCATTATCTCTTCTGTTAGGCATGCATTTACATTAAAAGAAGGTTGTCTGTTATAAAACATGTGTAGTAAACAATAACTATAAAAAAAGAAACGTTAATCTTCTTTGCAGAAGAAATTTAGCCTATATGCAACGGACTGGGCCTTTTGCAAAGCATGGAAAGTTTGAAAATTACATTAATTTGTAAAACGCAAGCTTTCCACAGCAACAGAAAAGAAAGCTTCCTCCCATATCATAAGTAAGAAGTCCAAAGTCCAGGCTAAGTGTCTGTTGTCACCGATGACGACATTTGTCCTTGAACGAGTCTGAGAAAGAATAAAGGACTTTGAAAAAATGACTGATTTGTATGAAGGTAGGGAGTTTTTGGAAAAAACATAATTGGGATTTTTTATGGTGGACTGTATAGCACTAAATGTGTACGCATTAGCCATAAGAATCGTAGTACGTTAAAAGGAAAACTGTAAATGAAGTGAAAGATTAAAGGGGAAACAAAAACTACAAATTACTCAAAAGTCTCGCTAAAAGTTTATAATCTACAGATAAAAATAAACAAAAAAGGTTATATGGCAAAACAAGAAATTTTGCGCATATAAAAAGATAGTAAAAAATGTAAGATTTCAAAGGTGAAAAATCACCAGTAAATTGAAAAAGAGAAAATATTTAAGTATACAAATTGAAAAAGGGTTAAAGTTTTAGAGTATAAAGGGTTTAAAATTTTAAAAATAGTTAAAACATTATGTGACAGAAATCACACCTTTTTCAAGCAGTAGGAAAAATAAAAAGGGTTTTAAATAACAAAAATTTTAAATGAAAAAGGTAGTTAAAAATATAAGTAAATCTCAAATAATAGTATTGGTAAACAGTATCAATTTAAAACTTTTTAAATTATTAAAAAATCAGTAAACAGCACAAGTCCCTAAACTATACGAGAGATCGTCAAAACGAAGTAAAAAACTCTCCAACACCTACATTTCCAAAAGAGACAAACGTCATAGAAGAAAAATTTTATTCCCCTAAAAACAAAAACGTTTCTGCAAGAAAAACTCGCAAAAGCATCCAGCGCGTGAACCAAGTGTCGAAGAACAAACATTCGAGCTGGTGAAGATAGGAAAAAGTGTACGCGAAAAATCAATACAACTTGCGACTCCGGGAAATGTCAACGAGGAAAGTTATCAGCAAAATAGTGAAAACAATAGGTGAAGATACAAGAAAACGAGGGGTTTCTCAGAAGCTGATGTGCAGGGAAATATTGTGGGATGGAGCAATACGTTGGTAGCAATGGAGAGAATCCATGACACAGAGAGAAATAATTAAAAGATTAGCATGGATACCATAGGGCCAAACTTGTACGTTAAATGAAAAAGGTATACCACACACCTAAGGAAACTGGAAATAGTTAGAGAGGAGAGAGCAGAGCGCTGGAGGACATATACTGAGATATGGATATAGAAATCAGCGTTCAGTAGACATAAGTTGGGTTACTAGATGTAACTCTGCTAGTCAAATTATTCGATTGTACTTCTTCGAATAATTTCTTGTTACGAGATGAAAAGCTGTTATTCTACTTAGACATAGGCTATTAGGAAATGTCAAAATTTCTATTAGTCTGATACATTGATTTGATTCGCTATTCTACGTTGAGAAGATTGTCTACAGATAGTATGGTTATTTACAATTAGACCATTACAACCAGAATTGCAGTCCACCGACTGTCATCATATGGCTATTTCAATTACCATTAAAAGGATCGAGTCACAAGATGCATCCATGACATAACGAAGATTTGACCGGATGGATTCTGATGGACTGCCAAATGGAAGTTGAACTAAACAACTAGATCACAACAAGCGAATAACAAACCAGGGAACCTAAAGAAGACCTCATGGACCGTTCACATCAATGAAGAATACTACAGTCCATATGCAGTGACTACGAAAGACGAACGACCTCTAAATACTAGATACTAAACTTCCAGAGCACACTTAACCCGAATCACCATACGTGGACATCACTAATTCAACTGTAAAGCTGTTCAGAGTCGAGGGTCGCAGTAAACAAGGTCTGTCAGAAAAGTTACATTGTCCCCTATTTTCAAGTTAAATTGCCTGAGTTAAATTCATGCAATTATTGATACTGGGTTGAGGTCTTATTACGGAGTAACACATGTAGGCCTAATTAAAATATTAAATTAGATATTTAACATAAAAATATAAATTAAATTGGAAAGCTTAAGAGATAAAATTCATAATTACATAATTAAAAACAAAACGATTTTAGAAAACCATATTATGGTTCTGCTTATATAAAGAATTAAGTATTAATAAGAGAGTTGAATTATTAGTTTATTGTTGTAGTGGGAAGAAATCCACAGGCATTTTTAGTTTTGATTTTTATTAAATAAATTTTGAGTTAGTATAAATTGCACATCTAATTCATAACTTACCTTGTTTTTTAAATACCGCCATTCTTGGTATATCCTATATGATAAAGTGTATTCAGTGTATAATCATAGGAAGTCTAAGAAGCACAAGTAATTTAACAATTCTAAGGTCAGTTCCAAAGTTCTCACGACTCAGAGATTCTCAAATATTTTTCCAATTAAATACTGAGCCGAGCACATTAAACTTTAATAGTAAAGTAGATAACTGGAAGAATTTCTATACAATAATAACTGTTGGGGTGGCCATAATCTTAGTTATCCTAACCAGAGTAATATCACTGAGGCTGTTCAAATTGGCTTGCCTTATACTTCCAGTAGGTGATGTAATCTCTTTTATTTGCGTAAAAACTGGTAGAAATGACAGATATAATTTTAATTTAATTGTAAATTTGAAGTTCAACAGAGAAAGCAACTAAACAAAATAGTTTCGTTAGATCATTGCTGCCTAACCTGGAGCAAGGCAAAATATATATTGTCAAATACTAGTAAAAACGTTTCGTCACAATATATAGATGAAAATCTCTAAAATGTACTTTGTCAATATTACATACAATTTTTATAAATACCTCTCGGCACTTCTTTTCCACTTCAAGCTTTTCAGCTTCTAATGTGTCTGCTTTTCTTTCTGCTTTCCTTAGTTTAAATGATAAAATGCGGCAATTTTTTGCTGTTTGCTCCAGTTCTTTCTTTAAAGATGAGTATTCATCAGCTTGATCTTCTCTGTGAATTAAATAAAAACAATAATAATATGAAAATATTGTTAGAAAATAAAAATTGCAACAAGATAGTAATTTATTGGCAAAGATTCTTTAATTTAAAAACTGAAAGGAAATACAAAGAACTAACTTAAACCAAAAGTTATAAATACAAAATTAGAAACAGTAGTAATGCACAACTCTGTTTATTCTAAAGCCATATAAATATGTAATTGATAAATCCTCACAAATACCCTCCAGAAAGATTACAAACGAAGGGCTAGGGGAAAAAAGGGCCGTTGCTTTTACAAAACTTTTCAGAACAGCTGTTTTAAGGTTGTTTTACTTCCCTCTTTGATAGTATTTTCATACTCATATTTTATGATGACAAAACCATTTTTTCCCTCGAAAAGTTATACTATTGTGAAGTACTTGAACAGATCTACAACAACCCACAGAAAATGCATTTTGTGAAAAAATTGACTTGGCCCCTTTTCCCTTAGTCCTTCCTTTATTACTGTAGTTATAGACAACTTTTTAGATAAATGATAATTAATTGTGTTAAAGAAATACAAATGTTTTATATAAACATTTTGTTTGGACATAAAATTGTCTCAAGAAAATTAGTTTACTATTATTTATTTATGCATATAAAATGTTAACTGTACAGACTATTTTCATACTTTTGTAATAATTACGGTATGTAATTTGATTATATCTCTGTGTCAAAAATATCATCATCAATACATACATGATTAAATAAAACAACACTTTATATATATAATAACTTTCATAAATTTAGAAATAGACAAATCCATTCCTTCATAATTTATATGTTATAAATAACACCCACATAGATAAATAAAAGTACCTAAAGTTGTCCTGCATTTCATCCATTTCCTCCTCCAGATCTCTTAACTCTTTCTTCATGTCTTCATTCTCATCCATTAGTTCCTCACAGAGTGTTTCTGCAGCTTGCAGTTTATTCCTTAAATTCTCAGATTCCTTTTCGAGTGTTTCTAACTGCTTGCTCTTTTCGAGATCAGATTCCAACTCTCCGACTTTTAATGAAAGGCTTTTCTTGTCTTCCCGTAGATCTTCCACAGTTGACTGTAGCTCGTTAACTCTTTGTTGCAGTTTCAATACCTATAGTCCAATTAAATAGGTTAGTTAAATTTGTCCTGAAGAATACATTTTTGGAGAGTGATTACCAAACCTTTGAGAGGAAAGAAATACAATTCCACTTTTGTCGTGTGGCTATATAAATATTGAACAGACAATTGTCTATCACATATGCAAACAAATGTAATAGTAACACTATTAAAAAGGATAGCTTTTATTTTTTAAATTACATTTTAGATAAAAATGGATTAGGAAATTAAGATCTCAGATGATTTTTAAAACTGCATTTGAGACCACTTTTGCATGGATTATGTGATTTTATTATATTGCTGAGTTCACTTTTCTCATGTAAAATAATTAAAATACCTTTAAGACCATTGTTTTTAATGATATCATGAACTCAAAGTTTAATAACGGTTGTCAGCACCAATAAGTTCTAATAACTGACACCATTTTCTGAGAAGAGAGGAACTAACAAACTGAAATGTGTTGTACAACTAATAATTTCTTTGCAATTATTGACCAATTTATTTGTGAATTATCAGTGTTGGATTGACAGATAAATTATTTATATACAGTGTTAGTCTAGTCTGCAATTATTTACATAAACTTTTCAATATATAATGTCAGAGTCCTAGTGAGCTAGTCTTTTAATCTCAAACAATTCGTCACCTATACTTTTTAATTAATAATAATTTCTTTATTTATTTATAATTTCTTTATTGAGATAGCATCCTCAATTATGAAGTTTTAGTTTAAATAAATGATTATATTAAAATAAATATACAAAAACAATTTAAGATATAAGTTTATTCACCTCAGAAGCAGTTGTCCTGTTGGAGTATGTATCCACAGAAGCTAACCTTCTCAACAATATATCACTCTTTTCTCTTTCCACACGTTCACATCTTGCTTTCATAGCTTCTAATTCTTTTTCTAAACTGTCAATCTGATCCTGTAAAAGAGCAGGGGAAATTTAAATTTACAGCCTCATAAAATATAAATTAGGAAAGAAACCTAAATGGGATTTCCTATTGCTCATGAAACAAAATTATTATACACAAACATTGTCTTAAGAACTTGAGACGAGAAGGTCGGAAGTTGTTGTTTGAGTCAAAACAAGTTCTTTTGTGGTAACTCTTACTTGTAGTTCACTGTCATTGACAAGTGTTGCTGTGGTCGATGTCCCTGCTATGCTTTCATCATCATCATCGCTGGATGTACTCGAAGATGAGCTGGAACTCGCTGGAGGAGCAGGTTGGGTACGGCTAGGGGTAGTATTTCGAGGTGCTACTGGAGGCTTTCCAGGGGATGCTCTTAACTGTAACACAAAAACAAAGGTACAAATTTTACTTTGTTTTTATTATAACCTATTTGAAAAGTAAAATCATTAAGTAAATTACATTTAATTTAATACTTAGTCCCTTGGTGTGGGTCATTAGTCATCATACATAGATTTTGATGCTATCATTTATCACTTCTTTGTAAAATGGATATTCTGGAAGATTAGGATGTTATGTTCAGTTCAAAATAGTTTGTTATGGTAGTATTGACATCCCATTGTCATTTCTGATTTTCTTTCTCTTTTAGGATCTAATCGATGTTGGCAAACTATTTTGTAGTAATGTATTGATGTGTACTTTTGTAGCATTTTATTGATAGACATCTGTCATACATGTGATACTATTTTATGGGATCTGAAGTACACTTTTTTAATGTGAGCTTCTTCTGTTAGTTCAAATTGAACAAAGTGATATGATAATACAAATTGATCATGTATAACTGTCCTTAAGACAGCCATAAACTTAATCTATCCTGTTGAAATTATATGATAACTTTACTAAAGAACTATTGAAAGCTAATCATTCACAAAAAAGAATAATATGTAAACTTAATTTGTTTACTTTAAGAGAAAATAATAATTAATGTGACTTTTAACTTTGTATACGATTGAATAAATTTGTAGCTTTTATTATAAAATATGTGATTAATATTTTATGTTTACATTTTCTTTAGTTTACAAGTAAATCCTAATCTCAAAAAACAGTAAAAGAATATACAACAACAAATTCACTGCCTGTAACGTATGCAAATCTCATGTATGCAATATAAAAACATACAATTTGTATAAACTACCTAATCATTGTAAATCTATACATAAAAGATTATAGGGAGAGGAAATACGTTGTAATGTAAAATAGTATGTAAAAGTAGTATGAAGGTTTGAATTTTAAGCAGAACAATTGATTAGTTAGTAGAATGGACCGATAAAAAGTGCAGAATGTGAATTGAGCACGTTAGCAAAAACAGCTTAAAATAAAATGTTTAAATTTGTAGCAAAATTAACATAACGAAGATAGAGAATTTCTGGAATTCCAAAAACGGAAGTCAACAATTCTTCTAGAACTTTCCAAAACTGGAGTTTAGAACTTCCTGTAACCTTCCAAAACAAAAGTTTAAAACCTTCTAGAATATTCGAAGTGGGGAATCTTAACTCTCAGCACGGAAAACTTTTTTCATCAACTGTCATTCTGTAAAGAATGGTAAGACACTACATACATTGGTTCATCGACATTGTATCAAGTTATCTATACTATTATATAAAAATCTAATGGTGTCTGTCTGCATGTTACTCAATCACGAAAAAACTACTGAATGGATTTGAATACAATTTAGCACACACTAGATCACGACCTGAAATGAGACATAGGCTAGAATTTATTTAGATTTAAGGGTTGAAACAACCCCTAAAACAATAAATATTTATTATTATACTTTCATTAAGACAATAAGAGCTGGCAATTTATACATTTATTTCTTACAAGATATGTATAAAAAGTAAACCATATTTGTGTTTTTTAGTGTACTGCTAAGGAGTGAAAATGTAACAACCCCTAAAACAATACAAATTAATTATTATACTTCCCATTAAGCTAGAGAGCTGAAAATTTGTACATTTATTTCTTACAATACATATTATACTATGTAAATCATATTTGCATTTTATAACGTGCTGCTAAGGGGTGAAAATGTAATGACAACCCATAAAACAATAAACATTTATTAATATGCGGCGAATCTTTGTACCGTGTGCGAAGCCATGGGTACCTGCTAGTGGTTTGATAAAAGTATATAAAATTGCAATTGCAAGTGTAATCATTGAACAGTTGAGTTGTGATCAGCATTAAGGGAGTTTGTTCATGGAGAAAAATTAACAATTGTTTGAAAGTATTAATTAAGTGTACACGTGCTCATGTGAACTCCATTGCTCAATTGGAGAAACATCGAACTATCTCTTGGACATTCGCAAAAATTGGTTCATGTTATATTAGAAGAATTATCAATTTGTCTGCATTTTTCATTTCAAATTTTCTGTTTTAAAATATTTATTTAATTTATATGAACATTTTAAACATAATCTTTTCTGTCATTTTGCAATATTTACTTTAATTTTTATGAACATTTATTTTTACATGATTCCTTTGATTGTTTGTATTTGAAAATTTTATAATATGTTAGGGTAAATTATTTTATCAGTTTTCATGCTTTGCTGCATCTCATTTTCGGTAATAACAGTTCATTATAGAGTACTTCCACAGTCCTTTGAACCTATAATCTAATTAATTTATGATTAATACCGTTTTCCTTTTAAGGTTAGGATAATTTCTATTAAATTATGACGTGTATGATTTGTGAGTTAAACCGATTGGTTATTAAACTTGAGAGGCGGAGGCTAATCTGGCCTTTGCTGGAACTATGGCCGACATGATTTCTGCATGAACGTAGAGTGCATTGATGTCATAATTTTATCTTATTTGGTATCTGTGATCTCAGATGGGATGTTTTGTGATAGATATTCGATGATACATCATAGGTTTTTGAAATTACGTATCTTACAAAATGGCGCCCGAACAGGGACTGTTTGGTGTTTAAAAAAATTACGAATCTTATATGCCATTTATTAGCTAAAAATATCAAACTATAAGTATATAAAAAAAATTTAATAGAAAAGCCTTGGTTTTATTTGTCAAAAAATATAAAACTAAGGTTTATTACATCAACTTACCTGTAATGTATAATCTACTTCAATAGGCTTAGTGGTTCTAGTAGGCGAGCTAGGTACAGGCGAAGTTCTAACTCTATCTCTAATGGAACTATAACTTGGTGTAGAAGATGTCGTGGAAGTACGGGGTGACTCGGAAGGTAAAGTGAGACTAGAAGATGAACTGGTTCTTCTACGCACAGTGTATTGAGTGCGACGGTAATCATCTGCAGCAAGGAATAGGAGTTACTTTACCCATAAATACAATTTTTAAATATAGATTTAAGTAGTCGTACATTTTATTATTCTTTTTTACAGATTTATCAGAGCTTGAAGGAAACGTCGTTTATAATGTTGAATTATTAACAAACTTAAAATATTACACAAAATAAAAATATAAAATTTTATTGTTGAATATTCTGCACTTTTATTTTAAAAATATACTGCTTCATTTCTTTTTAAAATTATTCAAATTTGTGCTATCTTGTAACGTAGTAGAAAAAAATCGCTGAATAGGAGAAACCTTCTTAATTTTGAGGAGTACAGAAGTTTAATATTTTAAAATTATAGCAACTGGAACTTTGATGTAGTTCCAACTTTTTAAACTCAGATTATAGAAGAGTAACATTTGTTTGTATTGTATAAAAATATAAAATAATAAAATTGGGATTGGCATTCTCTCCTAGATGCAGACTAATAATACTACTAAACAATTTCATCCTTTTTACTAAACAAATCTGTATAGACATTGAAGCTAGTAAGAATACATATTTTTGAGATTTGTATTAATTTATTAAAAAATTCATAATTTTGTTCGAAAAAACATGAAATATTAGTTACACAAAAAATGTTATTACAATTATGATTAATATTGATGATGATCAGAAGAAAACACAAAAAGTTGTAAATCTATTTTTGTAAAAAACACCAAATGGAAAGAAAATCTGTCAATAGTTTTCAGTACTGTAGAACATAAAATCAAAACATCACACTGTTCCTAGTCTATGTGTGACGTTTTACACACTAAGTCTAAATGATGACATTGAAACACATTTTGATTGAAAAAGTATGAATGAAAACAGTTTATTAATATTATTAACACAGAAATTATTAAAAAGAGACATGATATTAAGTAAAAGAACAATTCTGTTCTGTTAACACACATACAATAGTAAAACATGCTCTGGTCAGATTATGGCCGAGCCCAGAACTCTTACACAACTTACGTACTTTGAGCTAAATCATCATGAGTAGCAACTGAAACAAAATATATACACACTTAGGGTCTATTTAATTTATAAGATTGGTGATACAGTTTACAGTGTTCTGAGAATGTTTTCAATTCTTTTTTTTATGTTATTCACGGTATTTTATTAGCTAGACTGTATGTTTGTTTATCAAGTGCAATGATTTTTAATGTAATGTATAAAATATTCCACTATAGACTGTTTTTTGTTAGAGGAAATAGTAAGTCCTGACTGGCTTTTACTCTTTCATTTTTTACTATCTTTCTCAATTTTGGGTAAACCATGTGTACATAACTTAATTCTGATGGACACCATTTATTTGAAAGAAAGTTATTCATCTTATATTTATTTTAAACAAAACATATCCATGACCATTGTATAATTTTCTAAGATAAGTTTACAGAATAAACTTCCTTTTTGTATCAACACAAAGAATGTCTGTTTCTTTCTTTTATTGATATGACAGCTGTTTTGAGAATAAATACTATCAGTAGGAACTTAGGCATTCATTTGTGTTATAAATATGAAACATCCAAAATTTTACTGCAACCACATTAATTTCATCAAGATTTTAGACTATTTTTTCTAAAATGGTTTTTTGTATAGTGAATAGATTCTGGATACTTTTTTTAGTATACGTTTTACTGTGATAGAATTTAAAAAAAGCTGTTATGACACAATACAAAGAAACATTTAATTAAGAAATTGAATACAAAATAAAATTTCACACACAGTTAATCAATCGATGCAATTTTTTGTTGCTGTTAAATACAGTGTTTGGTTCATTAGAAATCTTACAAGGAACATTTGAAAACGTCAGTGTAATAATTTAAGTTTGTGAGGAAGTAACAAATATGTAATACTCGCCTTCAAAATCAGATATGCCTTGATTTGATCTACAAAAAACACATCGCCAACTGTTTTTCATATTAACTGTCATTTTGGTGTACGCTACTTCACTTAAACTTGAACACGCATAATGGTATCTACTGCGACAACCATAACACAAAACAAACTTCCTGTCATAGGGCAGTATATTCTGACATTGTGCACAGTATAAAACCATAATGTAAAGTGTACTGAGCACTATTCAGCTCAACACCGTAGCTTTAACTAAATATAAGTTTAGATTTTACTTTGGAGGTGAATGAACACATTATCTGGCAGGTAATGGGCACTTGCTGGTAATTAAAACTACTTTTGTATTCCTACTCCTACATCATATTGTTGGCAAATGCCAAATAACAGAGATGTTATGTTAGGTCTGTGCTGCACTCTAAGTGGAAATACTAAGATCCCCTTAAGGAATTAATATTTAAGGTATTGAATTAAATAATGTTAAAAAATAGAAAATTCTTAGTATTATTATTATAAGAAACAATATTTTTACCGAGCCACTTATGAAATTGTGGATCGACAAGAGAAACAAAACACAATCAAATGTAAGTTCCTTACTGCCAGCCTCCTTATATTCTAAGTAAATTGAATCAACCATCTGACTAATAACAATAAAAATGACAGGAATACATTATAAATTGATGTTGGAGACCTGAGAATTTTTCACCTCTACAACATTTTTTGATCCCTTATTTTTCCTGTAAAGTACCTCATATGAGTTTTTTTTCATATGAGTACTTCCTAAAAACACTGATATTTTTAAAAATATTCTAGTTACAGTACTTAAGGTAGTAGAAGGGAAATAAGGGTTTGAGAAAATTTTCAGGAAAATCTTGGAAATTATATATAAAAAAATGTTTAGACTTCCTTAAATAAATCCCTATTATACTATAACCAGTATGAATAAACAATGGGGAGGGGGTTTGAAATTTTGAAATAAACAATATTTTTGAATTTTGATTATTGAATTATGTTATAACTGTGACAAATTGTTTTATGATTCCTTTTTTAATCCTAGAAAATCAACTGTGAGCCAGAGACATTCAAACAAGTGACTCTTTTAAAAGAAAAACAGAACCCTAAAAAGAGGCCTGGATTAAAAGCTATTTGCCCTAGGCCAAAGTTCTAAATTACCCCCCCCCCCCCTTCCGGGAGTCTGAGGGTGTGGATTTTTTTTGCATATTTAACTGTAAAACTCATGTTTTAGAGCTTCTCTATGGGCTATTTGAGTTATTAACACAGTTTTATTTTTAGCCCTTTTGAATGCATTTTTAATTATTTTCAATGAAAAAAATTTAAATATATCAATACGCAATAACAGCGATTGAAATGCTAAAAAGTATGAAAAGTCAGTATTTGTAATTTGTAGTAGGCAGATATTGACTAAAAAAAAAGCATGTTGAAAAAAAAAACACACTACTAAACAAACAACACTGTCTATGTAGGCTACATTGTTTTAAACTTTCTTCTTTCTGGCTTAGGACCAGGCAAATGATTGAATTGTGCAAGTGAAATCTAATGTTTTTTTTACGTCATTTTCAATGCTAAGAAGAGAATTATAACTTCATGCGTGCTTTGTACAAGTACAAAGTAACCTGCTACTGAATACAATACAGTAGTAACTAGTGGTGTGAGGGCGGAGGGAGAGGTGACGGCAGAGACGTGATCTTGGTGTACTAAGTCATCCGCCGCCCCACTAGACTCTCCTCAAGACTCCCTCTCTCTTTCAAGGCCAGTGCAACCCGGATGCTCGCTACTCATGCTCGACTAGAAGAAATTTTTGTTTTACCCACGATCTGCGCCCTAGGCCATGGCCTAGGTTGGCCTTATGGGTAATCCGGGCCTGCCTAAAATGAACTTTCATTACTTATTGATGAGATTTGAAAAATATGAAAGTGTTGATAACTGTTACCATTTCTAATATAGCAGCAAACTTATTAATTAATTTACTTATAAATTTACTTTATAGTTATCCACCCTATTTTCAAGGTTTAATTCAAAATTAGTGCATCAGTGATATTTTTTCAAACGAAGACATTATTTTAGAATCTCATAACCAGCTCATTTTTATTGTATACACCAACCAGACTACTCCACAGCCACCTACACTATGCAACTCCTTTTTCCTTGAGTTTTCCGAATCACATATATGTAAAAGATACAAACATTATCTGCTTCTAAAAAATGTTTAGTAACAACTAGAAATGTTTGATTTTGAAGAAACAAAAAATATTAAAAACTCGTGTTGCTTATAAAAAATAATTACAAATACCAGTGGTTTCTTGAAATGTTAGTATAATTTTTTCAAATCACACACAAAATTGAGAAAACTCTTATTGTAAGTCATACAGTTTTAAAGATCTCATGGTTATTATAGATTTATTATAAAAAATGTGATGTCGTAAATGGTTGAGTGTCATATAATACCAATGAATTACTATATATTAAGATATAGTAATTCTAATTCGTTTACACAAGACGTTTATATGCTGTAAATTTATTATTCCCCAACAAATATAATATTATAATCGTTTTTATTGACAAGAATTTTCTACATATTATTTTGGTGTATATTTATTATTTAATAGTTTAGGCAGCACAACGAATACAAATTATGCACTGGCAATTTTTCTCTGATTTCTGTTACCTTTAATTTAATTAGGTCCTATTTTTTATATGCAACAAGGTATATTATGTCACTTTGAATTAAAATATTTTATTAACTTTATTTACCTATATAAAACACACAATGTTTGACATTAGTTAAATTAAAAGATTTTTGTTAATCTTGGTTCAGTGATGAATAAACTAAAGGTTTTATTATAAATAAAATGATTAAAATAACTAATTGTGCTTGTTGGATTAAACTTGACCAGTATGCTTCAATGTTTTGTCCCATTTAATTTTGAATTAGTTACAAATTGGTAGGTGCTATTCAAATTATGCTAGTTTAAACTAAACAACAACATAATTTGATAATTATTATTTGGATTATAAATTCAATGCTCACGTTATATTAAATTTAAACCAATTATTTTCTTTGATGATTTTACAAAAAAGGTAACGAATAAATGGTTAAAATACTTTTACTTCTAGCCTCTAATTTCTTTCTAGGTGTAGTCAAATAATCATGAGTGGTTACATAACTTAAAAGTTGGAAAAAGATACAAAGTATTTGAGTATTTAATATTTGTCAGCTTAGGTACCCAAAAAGAAGTGTTATTAACTATTTTACATATGAAACATGGACTGAATTAAGTTAAAATAAATTAGAGAGTAGAAATTAATAACTCTCAATAATTATATAAGCAGATTTTAGGGATCATAAATTATTTCTTACAAAGATTTAATATTTTGAATAAATCAAGTGTAAATTAAAAGTAAGGTTTACTTTTAAGTTTACCTGTACATGTCTATTCAATCCTTGTTTTCTTGCTGCTGCGACGACCACGGTTTCGGGTTACCCCATCTTCCGGTCACATAAACACTAAATTAAATAAATAAAACCACTTCTCTCACTAGTCGACCTACCATCGCCTGGGCAACTTGTACTTAATTAATTTTATTTGTGCATTTTGTGTATTGTGTACTTGTGTGTGACAATGTGTTTTACGGCGATCTCACTAGTGAGAGAAATGGTTTTATTTATTTAATTTAGTGTTTAATTGTGGAAGATGGGGGTAACCCGAAACCGCGGTAGTCACAGCAACAAGAAAACAAGGATTGAATAGACGTGCTCAGGTAAACTTATACGTATTTTAACATTTTTCATTATATTCCAATCTGGGAGCTTACATAATGAAAAAAATTACTTTTAAGTTTAAGCTAGAAGACAACATAATGACAGTATATCTGTCGACACGAATGTTTGTTATGGGTTTTACTACAAATCAGCAGTCATTCTTTTCCTTTTATCAAATCACGCATCTTTTCATTGAAAAAAATAGTTTTCTTTTATTTTCTAATAGAAAAAACAATTTAGTAAACCTTGCTCTTGAAGGTATCTTTGGAAACCCAGAATTTTGATTATATTTCCAGTTTGATGTGACTCAATAAACCAGCTGTGAATAACTTTATCATCACGATCTTGCACAGGATAAGTTTGTCGAAAACTACAATAAACTATAGCTCACGAAAGACTATATAGAGTGTACCTTGTTACACAGTCCATATCGCAGTGACACCAGACGGCGAGTCAAAGACTATGGCCATGGAAAGGTAACAAATTGACAGCTTTAGATATATGATGAAAAACTTGCACTTTTAAAAATTATAACAGCAAAATAATTTTAACATATTACAAATTTGTGTAGCAATTTTTTTTGGAAATGCTTTTTCTTTAGCTGCCTTATTCTGAACTTTAATATTTTGTAAAATAAACCTGACAAGAACATCAGATTAGATGGATGTTTACCTGTTTCATCTTGGCCTGTGTCAGCAGGTTTAGGTCTTGGCCGTGGTAACGTCACGCTGACGGTATCTTCCTTCATGTTGGCCAGGTTTGGTGAGGAGGTCCATGACGATGCTGCTGAACTGAATCTAAAATAAACAAAACTTATGTATTCACCAGTATAAAATAAACAAATAAATAAATACATTTTCTATACAAATATTGTGAAAGTATATATATATGTGTGTAACTGTCTTAAACAGAAAAGACAAAACATATTTATATATTTTTTAATTAATGGACAGTGTATTTATTTCAGATGGAGACAGGTTATATTGTAACATATGAAATAATATAGGTAGTATACTTCGCCCTGAAACCAACACATTAATAAAATATCCCAAGGTGATTGTAATTGTTTCTACATACTACAAACCTGTAAACTATTTAAGAAACGTTTCTATAAAATCTAACTATGGACGCGCCACTTGATGAACAGTAACTACCTAATATATCAATTTTGAAACCAACTTTAAACGTTTACATAATAATATATGCAACAAGGGCAAATTCATTTACACAATTGAAGAATTTGAAATATAAAAAGTATTTAAGATGAACAAATATGAACTGTTAAATGATAAACTCAATTTTCATTAAAGTTCGTTGTATGACACAGCGATGAGAGTAAAAAATAATGGAGATAACGAGCAGGGACAAAAACCGTATCGTGTTGTCTCACTGTATTGTATATGTTGTGTAATGTGTGTGTTTTTAGTGTTTTACTGTTAGACAACCTCTCTTGAGTGAAAGTTCTGACAGTGGGACCTAAGTTCCAAAACACTTAAATTATAAAATAACAAATAAGTCACGTACGGAGTAAATACTTACTTCTTCAAACTTATCTAATTTTATTTTAATTTACTATACAATTTGATTGTCTGTAATGTATATTTGGTAAAAAAAACTTAATTTTATTAATAACTATACACATTTTTTTGTTTTACGATGAACATTCCTGAGGTACCGGTATACTTTTTCTGCAACAAATACAAATAGTGGTTACCCGGAAAACAAAGTATTTCCAGATCTATGTTCAAAGGCAATTTTTACTCAAGTTGATTCAACAACACACTGCAGTTTTGGAACACAATTTGGAAACATTCTATAGATTTTGTTAACTACGAAAAAAAAACATAAATTTAACCTATAAAAACAATAAATACTTGTAGTATATACTAAAAATATGCATTAGAAGGAGATACTGTTTCACTGGGGCATATAGTAGAAAGAAGAACAAATAATGTCAATTATTATTTAACTGTAGTTCGTTATAAATTAATGTTTTCCTGGAAAAGCTTTTAAGAATCCCTGATATTCTAACATGAGTGATGTTGGGTACAACAGCTAGTACTACTAGCATCGTGATAAAGCTATTTTCTTTAGATAAGTCTTTGTAATCGCAACACAACCTTGATTCAACGACCACTAAGTATAACGTCAAGCAGCTGCGAGTTAAAACAATGCGTAATAATTTATATTAACTGGGCCAACGTCTTCAACATTGACTCATAGGGTACTGGATTATAAGGAAGCTCCAAATTGCATGACCTTTCCCACTTGGCTAATGTTTTAAATTAATTGGATTCTAATTTAATTTCTATCAGAATGCACAATGGACTGAAGCCAACAATTAAGTAGCCGCCAGACGGCTAAGTGCGGAAGGTATTTTAGTTATCCGAGCTGTATAGGCGACACAGACACATACTAGTGGAATGAAAATCCTGTTTATTTTGTTTGGTCAACATCTGAGTAATACTGAACTTACTATATTTAAAAGTGTGGATAATCAAACTTTGCTAATTGTTAGAGGGGTTCCAGAGAAACAAACAACCTCAAAACATGTGTTTATACAGATATGCAATATTCTTATCCAATCTGTTTATTTAAAGCTGATTATTAGGGGGTTTCCAGAAAAACAAACATAACCTCAAAACAAAACATATATATTTACTATACAGATTTATATTATTCTTATCAAATCTGATTCGTAAACCTGGGTGTTTATTCTTACAATCAAAATGCTGACAGTTTTTCGGGTTCATACATTTGTTAAATTGGAACCATTAAAAGATCACTCGTTTCAATGTCTTTCTGACTGTCCAATAATCACAACTAAAATAATATATTTTTATAAATTTTGTTTGGCCAAAGTTTGGTACACCAAAAAATTTTATATCATATTATACTATCGTATAAAAACATATACATACTGAGCCGGGCAAAAACCCGACCCAAATGGACTAATTACCAAACGTAATTACGCCTAAAACAAAAAGTTGTAAATAGAAGCCAGAAGGCCTAAATATGCAAAATTAGGATAAGTAGTAAATAAAATATAACATTGTAAGTAATTATAAAGGGAAAAATATATGTAAAGTAAAATGAAGTGATTTAAAATAATTATATTGTAAATTGAAAGCCTAGTCAATGTTAAACGCAATAGAAGCAAGGCAGTGGATTATTCTAAGGGAAACCGACAGGATAATTCATGTCGAGTTTTGTCCAGTACTGCAAATCAATGTACTGTTGCTATGCTCCATAAGACACAATGTTAATATTTTAAGATATAAAAATTGTAAATTCTTTTTAATAAAATGAATAGAGGAGAAGAAGCCAATAAGAATCTAATTAACAGAATTGTTTTAATAAAAATAATTAAAAAGTTATAAAGCAAAGACTTAGGTGAAAAATGCTAAAAATAACAAATTAAAATAATTCAAAGGCCTAAATTGGGGGTAAATTAAAGAATAATAAATGAATAATAATTAACAAAAAATAAATTAACCTAATTAAATATTTTTGAAAGAAAAGGCTCAAAAATAGATCAAATAAAATAACCAATTAAATAAAGGGAAATAAAGGTATATAGAAGTAAATATATATGAAATAATATGTAATAAATCTGTGAATGTAAAATGCCATGTGAGAAGGGGGCATAAACCCAAAACGGGGGGTTGCCAAATCCAAAATTCGACGATTCACACAAAACAGGCCACAGAACCGTGACCAAAGTGAAGAAAGAAAAAAGAAGAACAGTTTTGGAAGTTTGGGAACCAGGAGAAGAAGATAGAACCAAGAAAATTCCAATTTAGACCAATTTGGAAAAAATAAAATTCAAATTTAATAGAAAACTAACGAAGGCGATAACTGGGGAACCAGGAACCCTAGAACAACGACTCAAAGGGGGAAGGAATCAGGAGATGGTCAAGAATCCAAAGAGCCAAAGAAATCCAAAATCGGACCAGGGGTTACGAAGTTAGAGCACTTCAAAAGAATTAAATACAAAAAGTATCAAATTCCTGTACGGACCAGAATGGCTTGAGTAAACAAAGCTAAGGGAGGCTGAAGCTATGACGTCATTCTACCACCACCGAGGCCAATACAATTACTTATTGCTCTGCAAAGGAAATAAACAATTATCGACGAAATCAAAGTGAATTAATGAAGAAAAAGTCGTGGGAACTAATTTAAATAATTAAATTAAATTTCTACAATGTAGAAACCCAGATAAAACACAAGAGAAACAAAATTACTCAAAAAAAGGCAGAGTAAGTCTCTTGACTCCAAACTAGACAGTACGAGATTGGGGGAAGAAAAAATAATTTTAGTTGCGT
The DNA here is from genome assembly GCA_018207615.1 of Philaenus spumarius. Taxonomy (NCBI): domain Eukaryota; kingdom Metazoa; phylum Arthropoda; class Insecta; order Hemiptera; family Aphrophoridae; genus Philaenus; species Philaenus spumarius. The sequence goes on from JAGFPH010000082.1 coordinate 242,647, forward strand.
TTTGATAGCCACACGAGGACCACGTAAAAGTTTGCAGAAGCAGCAGTAGGTCGGCAAGAATCACCAACTCCGGTACAGATAAGCGGGCCGTAAGAAATCGCTCTACAAAAGAAGAGGAGAAATCCAAGGAGGAGAGGAGGCAGGAAGAAAGAAGAGGATCAAGGACTTCAGTCCAAGGCCTAAACCACCAAGGAGGAAAGCCGCGATAAATCATATTTATTTGTGAGTAGCAAATAACCAAGCTATATATATATATTTTAAAGTTAAATACAATCCATAGATAAAGTTTTAAAATTAAATTAAAAAGTAATAGTAAATTCAGGGGAAAGTATAAAAGTAAAATCATTCTGGAATATTCCCTATTCTCACAATGGTATAAAAGCGTTTCAAAATAAATGTAAATAGTACCATAATTATAAATATCAATATTATATTTGTTGGAAAAGTTTTAGCAGTTGCGAAAGCAAAATTAATTTGTTTTTTAAAATAAAAACGATTTTATTTGCACATCTTAATTTCTTTCATTTCTAAGTTAAATATCCAATACCAAAAGGTAAACAGTGCTCTAAAGTTAAGTTAGAATATAAGGTTATATTAATTCTTGTGTGTGACAAAATAACTCCAAACGGCACGGCCCGGAGAAGGAGTCTGACTAGAGCTAGTAACCTAAAATAAAGTGTATCAATTACAAACAACTTTTAAGAATTAGGAAAGTAAGCGTATTTCCTATTCTTGCCCACGTATGCGCGCAAAATTTGGTTAAGGGCAAATTGAATAAAAAATAGAGCGGGTGCGGCGTGACAAGTGACGTCCGAACTTGGGGCGAAGACCCTGCGAGCTCGAAAAATAGTAGAAAGTAGTAGGAGGCGCGTGTGCGGTGCGTGGCAATACGTATTTTTTAAGGGGAAAAACTTGAGCGGTATCATTTCCTGGAGGTATTATTTTAGCATATACAAATTACATGTATAAGTGATTGTGCAATGTGTAGTTGTCAAGATATTTCTGAAAACGTCATTTACATCCCATTGCCCAACTTTTTTTTAAAAGGATTACAGATACATTTCTAAAACCAATGGTGTTAAACAATCATCATTTTACAGAAGTTATAATGATTTAAAAAAGTTGGGTTGGAGTGATACAATTATATTGTTGCTCTTTTTACTTTGTTCGGGAGTTGTCACCTTTTCTCACTGATTCACATGATCATTCTCCTTGGTTAATGCAGTATATTGACTTGTTGCAGCATAACAGAGAAGAAATTATGGGCGTTATAATTATATTATGCACATTTCTTGATATTCTGCGTGTGTCTGTATGATCTTTTATTAGATCTAGTAATCATAAAAGTAGTAATTATACATAAAAAAATAAAATAAAATACATGGTTGAGTATACGATGTTGCTTTTTCGTTTTATATCGTCGAAATATAAATAAAACACAATAAACAGCTACAAGAAAACATTATTAACAATAGAAGCAACACTATTTAAAACTCTAATGTGAGTAGAAACACAAAACAACACACAAAATTACCATTTATAGTTTTAATGGGATTGTATTTTTATTACATTTAAATAATGTTATTATAAATAATCTTGTGCCAGAAGCAATACCTAAAAGTATTGATAGAGAATTCTTAAACACGCAGTATATATTTGGTTTAAGTATTGTAAGTAGAATTACTATATGGACCGTGAGGGCCAACAAACCCCTTTGAATATACTGTGAAACTCTTTTACACAATAGTTTTATAAATACTCCTTTTATTATAATTAGCGTTCATTATAAACTACGCTAATTACGCGCTCAAATTTTATGCTGATTAGGTACACATGAAATAAAAAGGATTTTACTTGGTTTTTGCGATGTTCATCGCCTTATGAACAAAACGTAAACAATAACAGCCCATTTAACGAAACAATATACAGGATCAACAATTCATTCAACTTTTAATTTTAATAGTGCAAGGAATAATTTTTGTTTTTATTTGATTGAATATTTTATATTTAAATGCATAAGTGACAACAAAAATAAGTAATAAAATGCTTGCTTTAGAAGCAACATGTAATGCGTATCATGTAACGAACGTGTAAGGGGTAGAATAGGCAAAATAAACACTGTAGTCCTTTTGCCTTACCCAATATTGGTCAGGCGCAATGTTTCACAAACTTCTACTGGAAGCAAAAATTCAAACTTCGTGGACAAAATTCAAGTGATAGGTTCTATGGTTTTTTGGGTGTTGAATCCGAATTTGAAGTTTGCAGCCAAAATTCCCAAAGTGTTCCGAGATATTCGCAAAAAATAGCTACATTTTCGCACTTTTTTAAGATCTTTGCCAGTAACACCGAAACTATGTATTTGGTCGAAAAACCCACCCTATACAAAATTAAAGAAGACAAAATTTATCATACTTTGCATCTAAAGTTGTTTAATGTAGGAGAAGCTAAGAAAATTAATATTGATGAAATTTGCGTTTTTCATCGGGTTTTCGCAAATAAGTCATAATTTATGCATTTTTCGAAGAAACAAATAATGTACACATTGAAAGAGACATACAAAATTATTTCTTCTTTTTTCAGATGCCAGGTAGTCAGATTACAATTAATGAGGGGGTGGGGGGTAAAAATGTTCGAGCACTTTTATAAATATAGGCAAATTCGACAAATCAATCGTGGAAAGGATGCACATGGTTTAACTTGAGAGTGCCAGCTACGACCAAAATATGTTACACTTGCACTCCTTCTAGTCAGAACGCTCTAACGGCCGCTCCACTTCTCGCATATTAACGACGGGAAACCTGCGACGAACACTATTTTTTACAAAGTACGCACATTTCGTCCATTTTCAACTTACTCTTACTCCTCAGCCGTTGTCTCTACATTCAAAAACTACAGATGAAATTGATAGTAAATTTTGTTTTCTTTAATTTTGTAAAGAGTGGTGTTTCCAATAAGATGAATAGTTTCGGTGCTGAGGGAAAAGTGCAAAAATGTCGCTATTTTCTGCGAATATCTCTGAAAGCTCCAGAAAATTGTGGTTGCAAACTTCAAATTCGGATTTAGCAAAAAAATCATATAGAATCGCAGAGAAACCGACTACTTTAGTTTTGTCAATGTCCAAGTACCATTTAACTGGACTAAAAACCAATAGTTTATTAATGGATTTTTTATTTGGCTTTGTAGCTTTGACTTTTTAAATCTGTTGGAGAATTCAAAAATGACTTCCTTTTAGCTGAGTGGTTGTAACTTTAAAGCACGAGGTACCGGGTTCGAATCAGAATGAAGATTATAGATGTTTGTTTACAACTGACAACTAAACAACAGGTTATTCTGCTTGGGTATAATTAAGAGTTCAGAGTTTCTCAAAGTCCTGGACATCACGGAGCCCCCCTTAAAAACGCACCTACTTCGCCTCCCCCCAAAAAACAAATCTTTTTTATTCTTCGATGATACATATCATATTTTTGGCTTAAAGCGAAGGCACATAAGCAGTATTTATCCTATAACATTTTTAAAACTGCTGTATTTTGGCTTTTCCTTAACTGTTATAACCCTCAATAACTGTGTATATGATTTTGAACAATGCGAGCTAATCACACAATTACGCAACCCACGATTCAGTTAATATACAGGGTGTCCCCGAACTCTCTGGACCCCTTTTGTGGGTATGTTCCTGGGATCCAGACAGTGGAATCAACTCAGAAAGTGCTTGGAACATTATGCAAATAAATTATTAGTTTAGCTCATAATAACATTAAAATATTTAGTTTCTAGAGTAATTCTGGGTATTGTTGACAACTATCAAGAAATACATTTTTCATTTTTTTGTCAATATCTCTGTTACCCTTTAAGCTACAGACAAAATAAAAAAACCATTGTATTTGTCATTATAAAAGCAAACTTTTTTGTTTCGTGTATTTTTGTTGTTGTAAAGTTAGCGGTTTTTGAGATATTTGACATTAAAAATTATAAACGGACGCCATTTTGAAAATATTTAAAATAATGTTCTAATTTTTCGTACAGTGATGAAAGGTTACGCAGCAAATAGGTATACAAAGTTTGAGCTCAATATCTTTTCTACTTCCAAAAATATTAAGAATTTTGTAAAAAAGACATACAGACAGACGAAAAAATAAGCACCGTAGACCCATGTTAATATTGTGAAATATGTTCGTCTGGATCCCAGGAACATATCCACAAAAGGGGTCCAGAGAGTTCATGGACATCACTCTGTATAAACTGATTGTAATTACGAGTATAGTCCAACAATGTTACACTCAACATTATCTTTTGTGTTTTGGTATACAAAATCAGTATGCGTTGCAGATTGAAAGAATCTAATATATTTTATTAAATTAAAAATACACAAGTTTACATCTAATAACAAAAAAATGCCTTAATTTGTAGGTTGTAAACAAAACAAAGTTAGATTACAAATGAGATTATTCCTCTTAAGCCTAAGCATATTAGAATAAGAAATAAAGAATTCGGAATAATACGTGACCGCATCCCCTCCATCACACAATTAACACTCGTGGAATTGTATCAAGGCAACCGATATAACCTGCCACTGCTGCCGGTTTTCTACACGCTGTGATTGACTCAATGTTATAATTTAGGAACCTTATCTTTTAGCGAGAAATATCATTCACCTGGATCTTTACTATGTACTTGGTTTGTTAATTATAAGCAAAGCATGTCTATTTAGGGCCATTTAAAAAAATATATATTTTGAATTTGTTTAGTCTAGTCGCGGACCCCACTTTGAGAAACTCTGGCAGTTAACAATAGAATACGCAACCATGTTATTGCAGTGGATAATATAATTGAATGCATTTGTCTCACCTGCTGGTATAGCCGACATCATCGCTAGGTTTCTTCTGCGACGAGAGGTTACTTGTACTTGAACTCAGGTTCGAACTACTCGTCCAGGCTCGTGGAGTAGTTGATGACGTTTCTGTTTTTGTTTCCTCTCGAGACCTTAAAATGTAATGTCAGCTTAATAATACAAACTGTACACGTAATGCACACACAACGTTATTTCGCAATAAACTATTTTGTAACATTGAAAGTAGTAGTATCAATTTTAAAATGCACAACAGCATACTTGTTATGCAAAACTGTCGTACTTATCTCAGTGTCTTAGCGTAGCTATATGGTAAACACTTCAATGGGAAGCTCTTGACTGGAACTATCTACAAATTTAGGTTAGATTTACAGAGTTTTCTTACAAATTAGTTTCAATTCAATTTTCTTGAACTGTTTAAAACAATTATAATTGTACTGAATACTTAAACAAATTCGAATACGAAGAAGAAGTGTAAAACAAACCAACATATAAATAAATTAGAATATAAAGAACAAATGCAATGAGTATATTTAGAAATGGAATACACATAAAATAATTTACACAAAATATATAGTATATGTAATATACTAGCTGTCCCGGTCCGGCTTTGGACGGATAGACAAATCAAAGTTAAAGGTATATAATAAAAAAAAAAAAAAAAAAATATATATATATATATATACATCAATAAATATATTACACTATGTATTTCTTATGGGGATTTTTAGTAACTTTGACCACCCCCCCAAACACTCCTAAAATTTCAAATTTTTTTAAAACCTTTCTTAGCGAGCATCCACGACCCTAGAGGAAGCTACATACCAAATTTCATTGCAATCCGTTCGGTAGTTTTTGAGATTTCGTGATGAGTTAGTGAGTGGTATTTGGATTTTATATATATTATATATATATATAGATGATTTTAAAATTCTATGTTTTTAGAAATTCCTCAATCTAGTAAAATGCTTTGACTCTAAACAGGTTTTCAAATTTTTCAGACACATACTATTTAGTTACATCACCAGATAAACAGTTTTCCAAACAGTTGTCAAAGTAAATGTTTTTTCGGAACACCCTGTTTATGTACATATTCTCTAGATAGATTTTTCCATTAATATGAAGATAATCAATCTTCCTGCACTAACTAAAAGTTTAGCTATGAAATGTATGCCGGACTTTCATCACACTTACGTGTAGTTTATTTTTTTAATTTAAATGCGAAAAACTCGAGCGAGCATCATCAACTGGAAAATACGAGCATTCAATTAACCCTTCAAAATTGAACGATTGTAACGAAACATTTCTGGACAAATGTATAGTTCCACTAAAGTCTTCATTAAATATTGACCTAAGCAGATAAGATTAGGGTAATATTAGATAATTAATAATTAGTGTAAGTATAGTGGGAGACAGCCACTATATAAGGAGCAGTGGTCAGCTCCAAGAGTCTTTCCCAGGCTGCCAACCCACAAGGTCCTTCCTTCCCTTCAGGTACGGAAGCGAGCTGAGCTCCCTCTGAGTCCTCGATCTATCCCCCTCAGGTACGGGAGCGTTTTGAGCTCCCTCTGAGTCCTCAATCTACCCCCTCATTTACGGGAGAGTGTTGAGCTCCCTCTGAGACCTGCCTCTATCCCCCTCATTTACGGGAGAGTGTTGAGCTCCCTCTGAGACCTGCCTCTATCCCCCTCAGGTACGGGAGCGTGTTGAGCTCCCTCTGAGACCTCCCTCAATCCCCCTCAGGTACGGGAGCGTGTTGAGCTCCCTCTGAGTTCTCGCTCTATCCCCCTCAGGTACGGGAGCGTGTTGAGCTCCCTCTGAGTCCTCACCTTCCCCATACATTTCCCCAAAGGACAACCTCCAAATCAGTCTGGGAATAGCCATAGGTAAATTTTCTGTAAGAAGGCTAGTGAGTAAGAGCAATTTAATTGTAGGCCTACCTACCAGAGGCAATAATAAACTATTTGTAACCAGCCAGTGTATTTATTTGGCGCCCGAACCCTGGGTTATTTCTTCGACGCAGCATCCTGGGCACATTTGCCTCATTAGGAAGTAAGCGTTACACGATTGGAACGCACACAAACACAATTTTGTGTTTAGTACAAAATTTCAACAGTTAATTAAATGGATAATCTGAACAAAATCAGTATCTCTAAATATTACCAATCACGTTCGTTTTATTTAAAAACGATGAAGAAACACCAACACCATACCAGTGGTTTTCATCATCTATCATCGTCTGAAAGCAATTCGGTAGGCGAAATTTTTTACAACTTTAATTTTTACACTCTGAAGAAAGTTGTTGGTGGAAAGAAATGTAGAACAAAGTGGTGGGTTTGCAAGCACCCTCAGAAACCCATGGATTTGTATGGAATGGCCAATGAGTAGATGAGAAATTACCGCTTCCTATCGACTGCTTTGGCGGATAGGAGACATCCATGGGCGGACTATATAATCTCTTGGAGTTTATTATTTTGTACCGTTAGCCACTCTTCTTCTCACTGTCTAAATATGGCTTGTTTAAAAATGGACACTAAGTCAGTTGACACTACATATTCCAAGATAGGTGGTAAGTGTACTTGGCTTACTTAGCAGCTAAATATCAGTATTTCCCTGTATTCAAGCGTAGCCCGGAACCCACCAGAAAGGCATCTCATAACCTCGCAGCCAAAGTTTGTACGTGGAACACAGAATATCTTTAACCAAAGGGTTAATGGAGTATGTATCTTTGAAGGGCGGTAAACAAACTCTAAACTAAACCGTATGTTATAATTACTTACCTAGACGTATATGACGACAAACTGGGCGAAGACAACGTGGTTTCATCTCTTCTCAGACTGGAATCGTTGTCTCTATTTCTGTTACCGTGTTCTTTGTAGTCTCTGCAACAACGGAAGCAACAACTATTTAAATTATAAATCTTGGTTGGCTGATAAGATTTCTGTTGTTCTCTTTGCAATTACGAAGAAAACAAACGTAGAATTTTTGTTATCGCCTAGATGTTTTATATATGTTTTGGTTGCAATTTAAAGTTATTCATTCGTGTTCTATGCATTATTGCTAGAGAGGAGAGACATTTTCAATATCAGTAAGTGCTACGATGTTTATATTATGCGCCTTTTCCCCCTATTTTTCCACTTTAGACTTTTTCGACTGGTATGCTACGCAGAAAAACAGGATGTTTCTCTTTTGATTCTTTTTCTTGTACAGTTGTAAAGTTATTTTCGTTCAAAAAGTTTAAATGGTTGTTATTTTCAAATAAGGATAAGTAATTGGTTGGTTAATTTTCACCAATGGGTCTAAAGATTATGACATGTTTAAACTCTGTAAAGTTCATTGTTGAAAAGATGTCGTTAAAATCTCAACATAGCGGATGGATTAAAAACTAAACACTTTAGGGAATATTTGTATTTATGCAAAGTGAGTTAACGTTTCAGTGTACACACTTGGTTTAAACTATCCCCGCACTATTTCTTATCTAAAGATCTTAGATCTTAATATTTATTCAAATACCATCGCTCCAAAATACATATTTTTCGTGAAGGGGTGGTTTTCAATGAAATTTAAAATCACATAGGGTTAGTAATAACATCACTTTAAAGTAAACAATTAAAATATAATTTTGTATTGCAACTTACTTGGTCCCGTTAAAATATTGGCTCTAAACTTATAATATTTAGGGTTTTGTAAGTTTTTTAAAAAATCAATGTGCAATTTTATTTTCAGAAAGAAAAAATATGCTTAAGACAAATGTCCAACTTGGGCACACTTATTCACCGATTTTCCAATAAAAAAAAATAGAACTTGAGAGGAATAAAAGCCCATACTAAAAAAATATTCTATTTATGTCAAATCGAACATCAAAGATGAACATTTGTTCTATTTCAACTTTGATTGAATCGCAAACTATCAAAGTAGCGGCAAAAAACTGTGATTTTTACATTTTATGGCCCATTTTTTGTTAATTTTAATTAAAAGTATAAGGTTACACAGAGATTAGATACATTGGGTTGTATTCATAAAAAAGAGGATGAAATTATAATAAATTGAAGTAAAACCTTATAGTTTTCAAGTATAAGGTAATCCTTCAAAGTTGATTCATTTACTTCATACTGAATCTAATATTTCACAACCACAACATCTGCCATCACGCTGAAAATCGGGGAAACAACCTTTCACTACAGAGGTGAGTCTGCTACTGACCAACCTCAGAATTTTTGAAGGACATGCTTTATATTTTAAATAAAAGGTATCGGTTATGAATTTCCATTTAATTTAATATGAAGTAAATGAATCAACTTTGAAGGATTACCTTATACTAGAAAAGTATAAGATTTTACTTCAATTTATTATATTTACAAGAGGAAGGGTTTATTTCAAATTATGCAAATATAAGATTATCCTCTTTTTCATGAATACGACCCATTTACATAATATATTACATTCTTGAAAAAATCAGTCTTATCACGGTTTGAAACCAAAAACATGTAAAAGTAAGAGTATATGTTTTGAATGAAACATTCGTTTTAAACACTCTTTATACATAAGTAATACCTGAAAAATATAATTTATTTGGTGTAAGAGGTTTTCTTTAAACTTGTCTTGTTATAGCACTTGAATTGATATTTTTGATTTACTTTAATATGTGTAAAAAACACTTTATTATTTAATAATCTATTTAATACACTAAGTAAGTGTGTACACACATAACGACATAATCCAAACATGTGATTTGGGAGAGGGAATAAACAACTCAATAAGAAATTTGAGTAATTTCAATAAGTAGTATAATTTTAGTTCTGATTGCTTGTACTGCTTTTAAACTCACAAATATTGATAAACAATAATAAGGCTTCTCCATTTCAGTACCTAATTTTAGGGTTCTATACAAAAACGTACAATAAGTAAGGTTATGTGTAATACCTTGCCGTCCATCCCATTGACTGTATTACTCTGACAATTCTCTCTGTTGCTTTTATTAATATCGTTGTTTAATTTGACATAATCACAGAACTTGTTTGTATTGTCCAAGAGTTAAACATTTTAGTTCTATATTTTTACTTAAGGGGTCTTTTTTCTTTAATAATCGAATGGGTATCTTTTGAAAGCGGCTAATTTTTAACTCAGCCTTTTCTACGAACGCCCCCTCTCCCCACCCCGTTAAAGATAAATCATTCAAATTACAAGAAAAACAGTATCTCCAAAGTTACTCTTTGCTACAAAAATTATGAAACTGTTTTATAACTATCACAGTGAATGAAGTTTACGCAAATAAGTTAAATAAAATTAAGTCATAGTTTCTGAGAAATTAACATATCGCTCTTTTTTAATGAATAAAGATATTTAAAAGAAAGCCCAATAAAAGTTTGATATTTTTTGTTAGAATTTTAGAGAAAATAACAACTCTGGTTGAACGATTGGTGCAATATTGTTGCATATTGTTGTGGAATTGTTGCTGCTGTTACGAAATAGAGCAACTTGTTGCTGACAACTTGACAATGGCAGAGTTGTACAATTATGTAATATAGAGTAGGTAGTTGTAGTTGTGTAAGTAGAACTTATGTAAAACTACTGAATGGCGTTTATAAGTAACCCATCATACTAATACAAAGACAAAACGGGGAAAACTTAGAGAGGGAACAGAGTTTTTATATAGGGAGAACACATTACAAACGGGGTCTTTTGGGAAAGGTTCTTAGGTGAGGAGAGAGGTCTTGGGAGACCGGGGGCTACAGGGTGTAGACGCCGGAGCTTTTCCTGTGAGTTGTGCTAGCCCAAGTTAACGTCAGGGCAAGGGAGCTGAGCTGTCCGATTGTCGGAGCCACCAGACAGAGTAAAGGTGAGAACACAGTTTGTCATTATGAGAGGGATAATTGTTTTATTTGAATTCTAGGTTAGAATCAGTTTGTGTGGGTTTATTGGGAGAGTTGTTTATCTTAAAAAGAATTAATATGTGGGGAGTCGAAAATTGAGCTCAAGTGTAAAGTAAATGATTTAGACTAAGTTTGATTATAGTTTTCACACAGTGTAGAATCAAATGTAATATAGTGGATCTTCAGAATAAAATAAATGTTTATATATATATGTTTTTTCCCTCTCACTAAAGTTAGAGCCAAGCGAGTAGCCGCTTCGTAATACTGCATTCTCATATTTCAACTCACGAGTAAAACGTGTACACTCAAATCTACATATTGTATAAGCAACTTTGTCATGACGGTCTGACATAGAATCAACGTAGAGCAAAAACTAAGATAAAAATAGGAAAATTTAAAGGTAAGACGCAAAAATAAAAATCTTATGGGGTCACAGACTCTCACTTATAGAAAGGTTTTTGCAAAATTTTGACTTTAAAGCGTAAAAATGGTGAAATACAGGAAATACGAAGGTTCACTCAGCCTTATAACAGATAAAACAGCTGTTACGGATCAAAAGCTTAGCAACAAATTTTATTGAATGCATTTACATAAATTATCATAGCAACCAACTTAGCAAATTTATAATCAGTTTATTATTATTCACAACCACGCCTTTTAAGTTAGGATAACAAAATAAAAGCAAACACAACAAAAATGAATGAAAAATACTTTCGTTAATTCAGACATCTGTTGTTACATGTTATAGATAAATCAGCTGATTTGGATCAAAACCTTAAAATAAATAAATGTTATTCCTGTACTGAATCAACAGTCATTTCTTGAAAGCATTTACATTTATTACCATAACAACCTACTGTACTTGGCAAATTTAAAATTTGTTAATTTTTTAACAACCAACAGCGTTTTTAGGTTAGGTTTATATGAAAAAACCTGTCCTTATTTCGTATACGTTAGGATATAGGATACCACACCCCCACCAACCTACCCCGACCCAAGGGCCTCTATCCTAATCAATCTTCATTCCTTAATATATCAAATTGTACAATTTACTGTAATCCGTTACCATTTGCGTCACCGTTAGTCAGCGAGGGGGTATATTTTATCTATTGTATTATACGCCGTTATCAGCTGATGCGAGACCATGGCGGGGGCAACTGCTGACTTTATGGCAGCTGGTTAGGCAGAAGTGTATGCAACCCGCTAGGACAAGTCATTACCATGTCTTTTACAGAGGCAGACTTTGACCTCGGCAATATAACTTATTTTAGAGAGGAATTTAATTCAAAATTAATTATATATGTTTTCAAGTGTAGTGATTATAATGATTTGCTTCACTTAAATTATAAACCTTCGGCCAGGGAACAAAATTATAACCGTTCTATTTCTAATTAAATCAGTTCGAGGATACATATAATTTTATCGGAAAATGTCCAATTTTAAATGACTTTAGATTTTGGTGGTTTAAAACGCATGAACTAAGTAAGGAGTATTTAAGTAAGTTTTAAAGTAGTTAAATGGAAACGATTGGGTGCGGCTTGCAACATTTTCTCAACAAGCATGACAATACAGATGGGCTTTAATTCAAGAATTTAATTTCAAATTTTTATCGGGCATGCTATACAAGTTTTAAACTTTCGGTTTTCTAGATAGTTTCCGTTTTGTAATTTAATAAATATTAAATTTTTAAAGATTCAATTTTGACGCAAATGTTGGTAATCCATATTTGTTTTTAAATGCATGTTTTTTGAAGTTATTTGTTTCTTATTAAGTTTATTTTTTTTTAAGATCAACAAATGCTTGTAATGTGTTAAGTTTCTTTGGGTTTCTATTGTGTTTGAAAATTGCTAAACAACCAAGCAGACAGCCTAATTAGCTATACTTTTAAAAATGCAAATTAACATAAATATATTTTAAGTTTATTCTGTAGAACTATTTTATAAAAAATCACCAAATTTGTGTTAGCCTATTTTTGTTGCAAAATAAAGAATTTTTTCATTTCATTTCATATTATATTATAAATTACTTTAACTTATGAAAAAGCAAAAGTGTTGTAAAGGTTTATATACTTTGCGAGCTTAATATACGAGTATACAACAAAAGCCTAACTATTTTAGCTGTCAATCACAGTAAAAATAAACGGGAAGAAAACCGACAGTTTAAACAATTATCACTATTTCTTCAAACTCTAAAGTACACTTAAGAATGAAAGAAAGAAATTACCCAATAAAACAATACTTATGTGAATTCAACAACATTGTTCGGAGTTTTTAATGCTGATCAACCTGATGGGAAAGTGGTAACAATGTTATCGAAATACATATATACAGATTGTAAATAAAGCACTTATATTTTACTATCGTGGTAGTGGTGTTAATTTATTTACTTTATAAAATATTGTGTTTCAATTTGTCACAATATTGGTCCTAACACTAGTTAGTATTACGGTTTTAATTTGTTCTTAAATACTATTTTTTTGTAGGTTGTATCTATTAGTCAGTAAAATCAGTATTTCTTAAACACACATCTTACTGTTTGTCAGACAATTAGTAGTTTTAATACAAATTTCCAACTGTATTACATTAACAAACAGTGTTATTTTTAGAGCTCTTGCTGAGCACCTGATGGCACACGCATTGCGCGCCCTTGCCTGACCTTGACGCTATTACTATTATTTCCATTGACTTCCGTTGTTACTTGCGTACTTTATGTACGTCACAAACCCAAACTGTTCTCTTTATTTTACGAATGGAATGTTGATTGGAATTTACTGGTTATTCTTGATATTCTACCATGGAATGTTGATTGATTCTTTGAACGAATTATTTTTCAAGCAAAGGCAGGGAAATGTTTTTAAAACTGTACACCTCTATTATAAAAAAAAATAAATAAAATAGATACGCAAAACCAAATTTCGGGATAATTATTCTACTCCACATGAGACATTGGAAAAATGTTTTATAATATCCAAAAACCCACAACTACCATCTCAATTTTTTTTAGTAAAAGACATATATGACTTGTCATACCCCAAATAAAAAAACAAGTATTTCTTTAGAAAGAAAATAAAAATCATTATTTACATTAGCTAGCTGCGCTGATAAGAACAAGACAATTTGGGTACGTTTACAATATTTGTATCGTGTCACATTTCTTTGATTTCTTTCATTTAGTCCAAATGTCTATTTGTAACACTAAATGTTATTTTTTGTACTACCAAAAGAGTATTAAGATTTTCAGAACTCAATTTTTATGAGACAGTTCCATTCCAAGATAGTTTCCAAATAATATATTTCTTTACAGCATCGTATTATTTTTACATTTCCATAACTTATGTTTGTTAAATGCTAGAAAATAACATTCATGAATATATACTAGCAATTATATTATAAATATAATGTAGAAAACTATTGTTATGACAATTATTATTTTATTTTTAAAGAATTTTAATTTGAGTTAATGGAGGTGATGGTTTTTGAAATTTTGTAAAACCGTTGTCTAGGTTTTACTCTCTAGCTGAATTCTGAAATAAGATCTATTTCCGACTTTTAAAATAAATAGTATAAATACAATTTAAAAAATGTTCGTGTTTATTATTTATTTGTACAGTTCACTGTATTCTAAAAGTTGTTTATTATTTTCTTTAGTTAACCTAAATTATTTATTGATCGGGACAAACAATTCCTACATCATTAAATAGGAGGGTATAGCTCAAGAAAGGGATGGTAACAAACAAAAGGAAAACGTAAAATGTGTGTATGTAGTTGGAAAATTCCTAATTTGTTTTAATTTGGAAGGGTATATAGGTTTTGTTAAAAACTTTATAATACTTAAAACTTATATTTTTCTCATTTATTTTCTTTGTTTATTTTTCCTTTGAAACAATAAGTATTATTCCGTATGTCTTGATCCTGTTTAGCTCCAGACGAGTCAGTCAAGGAATTGAGAAGCAAAATGAGCTTTTTGAATCAATTTAAATATTTTACAAATGTTTTCTAAATGTTTTTGGTTTTTCTCTACAGCCCAAGTTTGAGTGCTGTGTGTGTACAGGTGGAATACAGCCCCTCATTTGGATGTTTTGGCATCCAAGAGCACTTTCTAATCGAGCCAGCAATTCATCGAATAACGGAGATGACATACGAAAATAGTTAAACATTTATTTTCGTTGACTGTCAAGTGTGAAAATAATATGTCGACCACGAGTTGATTGATGGGACGTACCAAACACATTCTTTTTCTAGAAGGACTGTGTTTTTCTCTGACTTTGGAGATGAATACGGGTTTCTTAAAACAAAAACTCAAATATAAATTGTATTGTTTAGAATCCAAAACGAACTCTTTACCTAATTGATTTCAAGGTCAAGTGAAATAACCTTGCAAAAAACAAGCATGAATTCAAGAAAATTCCATCCAGTATGAAACGGCACAGGATAGATCTATGGATATCATAGGGTCTTTCAATTTATATTTAAGAAGATTTTAAGAGTATGGTATGAAACTGGTATTGATTGGAAATGGAACGTCAAAGTAATCGTAAAGTAGACAGTGATAGTTGATATTGCTTTACGTTTAAATATTATGTTTCCAGGGTTCGTTTAAAGTTCCTCCTAAGCAAAATAGTTTATAAATATAAACATATAAAATTAATAATAACTAACCCTATTTGTCTCTATGGCTCTCTGAAGAAGCGATATGCAAATTTTTACTGCATAACAATTTTAGTAGAATAAATTTATGTTCACTACCAACATGTTGCTTTCAAATCCTTTTTAAAATGCAACTCAATTTGAACCAAGTTTAAAGTTTTTACCCCTTCCCACCTCGCACACAACTAAAGTAAATGAGTGTGGTCGTGGGACCCCCGTCAGGAACGAAGTTCATCACGCCTTTTCTTCAATTCTTTACCAGCCCGAACGGCAACATACTCACATAATTTGAATCTTTCAATTGCCGTTTATTATTAGTTTTTTTTAATACATATATTTACTGTTTCCATACGTTTAATGTTATTACTATAAAGGTGTAGAATTAATTATAACATCTAAGCTAAGATGGTGAACACAGTTAAATGTCCATTCATTGTAAATACATTCAATAAACATAAAATATTGGTTTATCAGTCTAGGCCTAACCTAAAATTATTGTGTGTATGTTTAATTTATTTTACTTGTCTTAACCTTACAACTGTTCGTGCTATTTTTTTGCAATGCCAAGCCATTCCGCTGCGTGTTGCAAGCGTTTTTTCAAAAATTCGTAAATATAGTAATTATACCCCAATTCAAAAGTGTTTCGTAGCTTTTTGTAGAGAAAGGTTCAAAGAATTCATATATATGTCAGTAAAAAATTGATTGATAAAATTTACAGAAAGTTATGAACGAAAAAATGTTCAGTAACGAAAGGAAAAAGTTCAACTTTAGGCCTATATAAAAAGTAGTAAACATTTTTGTAATTTTTTTCCAAAATGAACAAAAGTTTTGTAATTTAGTTCTAAATAGAAGTGTATACAAATATAAATATATCAATTAATTTTTTTTTAAACACCAGTTTGTTTCTACTACAAGACTGCTAACAAAACTAGGCTTAGTTTGAATTAGTAATTCAGGAATATATGTTTTACCCAAAAATGAAATATTATTATAACAAAGTGTAGATAGTAAATCATAGAATTTAACTGTATACTTGAAAATCATTATTTTATAAACTTATTTCACATAGTTTTATTTGTTCCACAGAATTTGTATAAACGATCAAAAGTTCCCGCGGATCAAGCCTAACAGATCTATATACAAATATATGGAATTGTAATAGAGTATATCTATTGAGCAGTCTAACTTGAGTGGTCTAACAGTTGTATATATAGATAACTTCAACATACATTCAATAATTTTAGATTAGGCCTAGACTTAAAATTACTTTCTAGGCCTAACCTAGAATTATTGTATGTATGTTGCCGTTAAGGCAGGTAAAATAAATTAAATATACACACAATAATTTTAGGTTAGGCCTAGAATGATGAACTAACATTTTATGTTTATTGAATTATTTCAGCGCTTGACGATAATATCTGAACTACACCGGACGGAACCAATCGTCTCTTAATTTAAATTGATGAACCAAAACACATGTTTCTTGAATGTATTTACATGCATTGCCATAGTAACCAATTTGATAACGCTTTTTTTCGTTACACATTACATTTTATATTAATTTGTTAACTCCTACCGCAACACGAGTTAAGAAACTTCGTTCCAAAAACACGTTTTCAAAATACAATTTTCCTAATCTAAAATGCTGATAATTAGTATTGCAATATTTTTTTACGTCCAGAGAGAATTTTTTGGAGCTTGCAAAACAACGAAAAACATAAAAACTACATAGACTAGTAGTCATGAATGTTTGGTAAATAAGAATAGAAACAATAAAAACATAGATTTTTTAAAATAATTTCTTAATTATCGAGTAGGCCTGAATGCAAAAAGAATTTAAAAGATATATACTATTGTATCACATGAAAATTACATTTTAAAATACAATTAAATTCAAAATAGAGATTCAATAAAAGCATATCATATTGGTATAGGGACAATAGTACAAGTCCTCCTTTGGCCTTTACTAGTACTATATTCTTTAAATTGCAATTTTTCTTGCTTTTATTTTTGCAAAATTGGTAATAATTTCATCTATTCAGTAAAGCGTAGCGGGCTATACAGATTCAGATTCTACATGCAAAATAAGTCGAAAATGTAGTAATAACATTTTTTCGATTTCGGCTTAGTTTAGCCGTAATCAGCCATTTCGTTTTTTTACAAAAACTCAAAGTAACTCTGGAAATAGCTAAGATATCGAGTTTAAATTTGGAATAAGCATTTTATAATGTTACGATTAACAAGTGTACCAAGCACACAGAATTTATTTTTAAAGTTTTCAAAATCTAGGCCGTTCAAATTTTTAAATCAATATATTGAAAACCGTTAACTTTACAAAAAATGTACAAGCGACAAAATATTTTCGTTTTTTTAACAACAGACAAAATGCTTTTTCCTAGTTTCAGTAGGTCAAAGGATAACCGAGTTGTCGACAAAAAACTAAAAATAAAATTTCTTGGTAATTGCCTACAACAACCAAAATTAGTCTAAAACCATAATTTTGCTTAAATTTAACAATTTTTTTATAATTTTTGTAGCGGGCTATGGAGATTCAGATTCTACATGCAAAAATAAGTCGAAAAGTCAAATTCCATGAAAACCAGCTACTAAGACAAAACTTTAGCAATTAAAGTGTCATTCAATTTGAAATGAAAAGGTCTTCAAATTTAGTGTCTAGTAAAATTTTGTTTAGTAGCTGATTTGTGATTTCATGGAATTAGACTTTAAAATTTTTAAAAAGCCGCCATTTGGAAATTTTATGAGTCTGATCAAAGATATTTTTGGAAAATGTTTATAGCTATAGAGTTAAAGTGTGTACCAAGTTTCATAAAAATATCTCCAAGGGCTTTTGAGTTATTATTTTTTTTTTAATTCAAAATGGTGGATTACGGCTAAACTAAGCCAAAATCGAAAAAATGTTGTATTACATTTTCGACTTATTTTTGCATGTAGAATCTGAATCTGTATAGCCCGCTACGCTTTACTGAATCACCCTGTATGTTACAGTTCATTGTAGAGGCCATTATATAGCGTATGATATGCCTGTAAAAAGTTTGTAAAAGCTACCTCCCGAGGTCAATATATACGATTTTATTGTCTGAAGGCAGCGCAAATTGAACTTTACGCCCGGAAGGCAATAATAATTTTAATCGGCAGCTCGTTGATGTGGCGACCGGCGCAGCTGACCCACTAGGGACGGCATTGGCTTTTGGATATTCAAAGGGGGCACACATCCTTAAATGTTGATAACAACTCCAGCCTTAAAGGTTTCGCTTATTGTGGCTGTTATTAGATGTTATAGCTTATAAAACGAAAAAATGTTACCTACCCAATAGCGTTTCGTACGGTTTATAGGCCTTTTAATTCAAATTAATATGATTTGTTTAGTAGGTTCCGTTAAAAATTCTCAACTAAATACCCAAAAATTAGCAAAGCAACTGAAAATAACACTTTAATAAGGATTTTATAGGGCAAGTTAAAATGATACTTAATAAAATGTATTACAGAAACTAGTTTTAAATTTCAACTGTTAATGAGTTTGTTTAACATTTTGAATTCATTTCTTTTTGTAAATAACTTGGGAGCCGGTAATACTATTTGCCAAATTCTAATTAATTGTCAATCTCGATGAGAAAATAAAAATAAACGGCCACAGTTTCCAAGTTTATGGGAAATACACTGTTTAAAATAAATGTTTTAAGTAATGCTGAATTAGTTACGCCATGACAGTGTTAGGCCAAGTTACGTGTTATAAATTGTTTTTCAAGACCAAGTATTACCGTTAAGTTTTTTGTGTCCTTGGGACTTATATGCTCAATGAATGAGATCAAAGGAATCAATTTTGAAAATACGTTTTTAAATAAGTAGACCAGTTACGTTTCTATCGAGTATTAAAATATATTGCATTATAATTTATCTGTGTTAGTTATTTGTAAACGAAAATAAAATATTTGTTAATATTTGTTATCTTTAGTTTTAAGATTTTTGTTTTGCTCTTAGTTTAATTTCGTAAAATAACTGATTGCACGTTTTTTCTGTTTAACGTTTTTACATTATGAAGAATTTACTTTTTAGATGAATAAAGGTGAGGTTATAGTGCAAGTAAATTAAACCTTAGTAACTCAGCATTAATTTACGCAACTGTAACCTTTTGCGCTCCATAGGCGAACTCAGTCCGACATCGCTAATTTGCCGTTGCACTCCACTGTCGGACTCATTCCGACACACGTTTTAATATGATTTCTATGTTCTAAACAAGTGTAGAATCTGTGGTTTTCGGTCTAATGAGACTTCAATGTTGTTAAAACAGTTTAGAAACCAGTGACAGATTATATTGGCTGTGGAATATATTTTATATCTCTCTGAAGTTGAGCAGCTGTTTGTCAGTCATGATCAAGAAATGCAAATAGCATCGTCTTTTATCTTGTGCCTTGTAACTTTTGTTTACGCTTTTTCAAGTGGTATTTATTTTTACTGTACATTATTATTTTGCAGTTTTGTGTAAATTTTGTTAATGTAAATAATGTAAAGATCTTGTTTTTGTTTTATTTTGTGTTGAGAAATGGCAACTGTTTAAACTATACGTTAACGTGGTTATGTACCATTATTTCGCAAAAATGTTACTGTTAAAATAAATTTTTGAATAAATATAAATACAATTGACATACTTAAACAGACATATTTACTGTAAAAACTATTTTTAAAGCTCTACTCATTTTTATTACTACTTTTAAATTCATAAAATAAATATTTTTTTTATTTATTTGTTTGACCTAATATGTTAAAAATAGGCCTACTCAATAAAAAAATGGTGTTAAACCTTAAGAATATTTTTTAAATTATTTATTATGGTCACATTTAGTGTAATAAAGTATTTTAAAAGCTCTAAACTCTATTATTCTTATTTTTAATTTCATTACAAAACAAAATAATCAATTGATTTTTTTGACCGATTATATTCAAAATAGGCCTACTCAATGAAACATTTTTTATTTAATCTTTCAAAAAATGTTTCCTTATTCTCTGTTTTATTCCGAACAAAATGATATATAATAACTTATGTTTACTATTTATAGGAATTTTTTAGCGAATTTACAAAAATAATTCTTCAAACAGTAATATTTTAATTTGAGCTGGTGGAGCAGCCAAGTGTCAAATAAATAGAGTGCAAAAGGGTAATGGACGTCCCAATTGTACGAGATAGTTTAACCACTGCAGTTACCTATGATAAAGTACCATCGTCTAATTATTAGTGTTAAATTCAGACAAGCAAGGTACTGAAACTGATGTACTAGTTTCGATTTCTCATCTTTTCCTAAAAAATATTTGTAAACGTTTCGTACTGAAAGAAGGTAAATATAGATTAATTCATTTCATCCTATTATTAAGTTGACCTACTATAAAAGAAATTACTGTATATATGTAATTTAGATTTAAATCAAAGTAAACGACGTGACTAACGTTTAGTCTATAGATTACGCTTTCCAAACATAAGTACATTTTGTATGACGTACACCCAGTACGACATGGTAGTTGGCATTCATTCAGCCTACGCTCTACAAAGGTATTAATAGATGACCTGATATAAACCTGAATTTGCAGATCTTATTTAGTACTCTACATCTCTAAGTCCACAATAATATTCCTGTATATTTTCTTTTAAGTATAAAATCCTATTTTAGGCTTTCCTGCATCTTCTTCGGAACTTTTTGCTGATAATAGGCTAAGAATGTCAAGTTTAAATTCATTTTGTTTTCGGTTTTTATCTCAAACATACATTTACTTTCTTTTAAACGTGAAAGCAGATATAAAAAAAATTGTATAGTATTAACACTGTCTAGAGTAACTCAAATAAATGTCGAAATCAAATATCATATTATTCTAATAATAAAAAGAAAACATTCTCGTTAAAATTAGCCCAAGATGAAAATTTTTAGAAGGCAACGTTGGAAATCCATAGCAAATGTGTTTTAAGATCAACATATCGTTTGTGTGAAAATCTAAAGTTTTTATTTACTGAAGCATTTGACCTCGAGTGCATTTTAAAAGAAATGAACTTACACAGACTTATGCAGACTATAAACTTATTACGTCGCACATACATTAAACTATAACAATTTTATTGTTAGTCGCCATTCCGAATATTTAATAATTCAATAAACACCCAAAATACCATATTTGTTTCTCTTAAACAAAATATTCTTTTTTGATTTCTCTAAATCTACATCAGTGAGTGGTTCCCAACCTTTTTGTCAGCTGACGACCCACCTTTTTTTATCGGAATAACTCCACGGCCCGTCGGTCCATGGTGGAGTAAAAAACCATATTTATATCCCTTCCTTATAATTTAATTAGGAGTTATAAATAAGGATAAGTGTTTGATTATTGCTTAACAATTTGTGTTCTGATTTAAAAAAGTTGACAAAATATAAGCACTTTGTAGCAAAACTGTTATTTATTTAACAATATATATAATATGTTTGCAATATATGCAAAAAGTGGTTTCAGACTCATTAACAAAAGTGTGTTCCTAGGCGAAGATAAAAACTACAATTAATTATAAAAATACACAAAGACCGCTTTAATTTTTCAGACACAAAAATTCATACAGCTTTGATATGATTTCAGTTAAGACAATTGCTATCACAATCCATCAATATGTAAAATTGCTGTTCTTAACTAATATCAATGAGATTTTTGGGATTGTTTTGATTGAACTAACATTGAACTACATGTCAATGTCAGGATTGAATGACGATGTTTTTAATCATATCACTTTCAACATTGAATTGATTTCTGTATTTGGTTTTTAGGAAACCAAAGTTGAAAAAGTACGTTCACATAAAACCCATGTCTCAAAAATGTGAAATAGCAATGCAATCTAATCAAAGGTTTCTAAATGCTAAACATTTTTGTCTGAAAACTTTGCTCTTAACTCCACCTTTTCAGAAAGTGCGACTGATTCGTTTGATCGTTATATGCTACGAGTGTACTGCTTTGTAATTTTAAGGAATATCAAAACATTTCCTAATGTGAATTCAACCTAAGGTATGCTCGGTATTCAGGACGGTTCTGTTTTAACATGTAAGTCTACACACTTAAAATAATTGCTTCTATTAAACCATGTAATAGAAATGAAAATGTATGAAAATTCACTGAGAAGATGCTATTTTTAAAATTTAAATTGAGTAAGTAATACTAAATGCATTGCGTAATGGTTTCTTTGCATGAAAGTTTTACTATGGGATTTTATGAAATAAAAGTATTTTCCTTAAAATTTGTGTTACCCAACTAGTCGTAAGATTTCGGAAACTACTTGAAATTTAAGCAGGAATTTTTTTCAAACGCTCATATGGGTTCACATTTGAGATAAAAAGTTTGAACCAACTCATTCAATCATCAAAATTGAGTTGTTTTCCTTTCAAATCTGCATACATAGCAGCCCATGAATAGGTGATAGTCTAAAACTAACCTCAAAACTATATTACAAAGTCCAAATTACATACTAAGCTTATAGTATGTATAACCTTATAGTATTTATAAGCTTATAGAATGTATACTAAGCTTATAGTATGTTTAATCTTATAGTATGTATACTAAGCTTATAGTGAGGTGAGTATAAAGAATACATGTGTCATTTTAGACAATTAATTGTTTTCATCTGAAACGGTGCACTTTAATAATCTAAGAAACACTTTTTTGTTCAAATCCCAAAAAATAAATTTTTGAAGACATTTTAAATAGGTTTAAATACTTAAAATGTTTAAATACTTTTTAAACAGGTAGTTTACATGATGTCAAATATCTTTTAAAAGTCAACTTTATAGCAGAATAGTTTTTTTACCAACATTGTTAATGATATAACCTTTCAAACAACGTCCAACCTAAGCACTTTCCAGCATTACAAAAATGTAGAATTTCGCGGAAACGAAAAAGGTTATTAACAAAAATTACAAATAAAAGTAATTTGAGTTCATAACAAATTAAAAGACTTTTATTGTTTTTCTTAAACTCTGGTCATATCTGAACCCTTTAAAAATGGTGGCCAAAATTATTAACATTCATTTTGACATCATTTTGGTAAAAAATGGATGACCAAGAAGAAAATAAATAAATTTAAATTAGTTATTATATTCTATAAAAATTACTAGCCGACCGGTGCGAATATTTCGAAAGAAACGTAGGTCTACGTTTACACTTACCTGATTTAATACGTTGATTTAATTCAGTTAATTATGTTTATTTATTTATTTACGTTGGTTTATAAATAACAGTTTATAAAAATGTATAACGCTTTACGTTGATTTAATTTGATTGATTTGTGCGATAGATTACACTTGGATTTACAATGTAAACAATCTAATCAATAGCTGTCATGTTAGTTAACAGATTGTTAATAGCTTGCGCCATTCATTAGGCACCATTTGGAATATAATATAAAAGTTTTTTAATACATTTTTGTAAGAAAACATGAATTTTAAGCTGTTTGACTATTTTTCGTCAATAGCTGGGAATATAAGTTTTAAAATGAGGCTTGAATAATTATTTTGATGAAGAATTAAGGGAGATATCGCTTAGCGACAAAACACACCGTTGAGAAATAATATATAATCATTGTCATAAAAGTTTGAAACGCCATTTCTGATTTATTCTGTATAATTCGACAGTTGAGTTGTAAGAAGTAACAGCTGATTAGTGTAATTACACTAAAAGTATTCTACCACCTGATCCAAGTTTAAAAAAAAAAACAAATCTTATTTTTAGAGGTTTCTTAATCATTTCTTTAGAATTATTTAAATATTCTACCCTTTAGATATTAAAAAACTCTACATAAAAGGACCGCCAAGCGTTTCAACTATTATGTAATTAGAGTCATGGATACATTCAAGTGAAAGTACTGAGTCGAAGAAGTTGTACAGAGTGAAGAGCATCGATCGGTTTTGGTGATTTTGAGAGAAAGATATTTTTAATGCGATCAATATTTGTTCAGTTATAGATTCATAGCTTTACATATTAGTTGATTTCTCTCTTGCTTCTTTTTTTAAATATTTGTTCAATGATTAATTATTGTAGGTTTACAGTGTATTATTCCTCTCTTCTATTTTGTTTTGCTTTTTGTTAATATTTAATCAAATATTTTATATTCTTAAAGCATAGCTTTAAAAATTTGTGTATTTCAATTCTTTCTTAGTTTTTATAAAAATAATCACAGCTTGACCCGTTGTTTTTTTGGCAGGATTAATGTTATTGTCGTTAAGGCGTGATAGTATAAAGGTAGGTTATTTTATCTTTTCTACTTTTGGTAATGTGTTAACTAATTATTTATCGCCGGAACTGAACCCATTCGATTTTTCGGGGATATTTAAAGATGAAGATTTAAACACATAGGCCTAGAGATCTGAATTACTTAAAAGCTAGGATTGAACAACAAAATAAATACTGGAAAATCCTAATTAAATGAAAAGAAATTCTACAAATGCATTCTACACCCGTCATGGAGCTTGTCAAGAAACACTCGACGGACACTTTGAACATTTGCTGTACAAATGTTTCATCCTTTTAGGTGTTAATATTTGTTAGGTAGCTTTCAATGTTTTACAATAAAAATATTATTTTAAGTCAATAACTACAAAAATAATTGTTATTATCTATAATGGGACATTTTTAGTAAATAGACTAGGATAATTAATTCTGCCATCATTATTAGTTTTATTTACTGAAAGCTGTAAGCATTTATAGTGAAATAAACCCCACGATCATTAATAAACACTGTTGCACAATATTACAACCTTTGAGGAGCTGTCATTTCTGACTGTCGTTTTATATTTTTGTGGTCGGGTTTACACTTTTGTGCCATAGTAACCCTAGTAGTCTTTACCTTTAAAATGAGATATACATCGACTTAGGCTTTCATTAAAAAATGTCAAGACTTCGTAATTGTGCCTTCCTCCGGTCACGTCAAAAACAAAACATTAATTCAAACTATTGGTTATAGTGACAAATACATAACTGCAAAGTTTTCATTACGTTTTACTTAAGTAGTTTTCGAAGTATTAAATATATTCTAGACTTTTGACCAATCCTGTATATGTACTTAAATTTAAATATTCACGTATACAACGTATTTATGAGATTGTGTAAATAGCACAAATTTAAACACATAATTAATTAATTGAGATAAAAACTAAGTATCACAACTCACCTGAAGCATCTCTTGCATCTTGTAGGCCATCGCACTTGAGGGTGGAAACCAAGGGGGCACAGTGGGTCCCCCTTGCTCCCCATCATCTTCATGTTGTGCATCGTGTCTCCTCCTCGCCTATAAAAGTTAATAGAAGCAATTAAATTGTACATAACAAAACAAATAGTCTTTGGAAACATTTGTTGCCTAAATATTTGTATTTATATTTACAAATTAAATGCTCTATATAAATAACTAAAGTGTACAAAATATCTAATCTTTTTTCGTATAATGTTTGACCATCTACAAGGAAAATCCAAAACACTAAAACCTACAATCGTAATATGACAAGAGTGTATGCGAACTGATCACGTCAACGGTTAACAATATTAACGGTTAATATTATTAAATGTCGGCACGGTCTCATTTTAGATTTTTAATACTTTGTTTAAAACTTCAAAATAGAAAAATTATAATTTAAAAAAGGAAATTTTGATATTCAAAAAACTATTTTCTCTCAACTAAGGAAAATTTTGTTGCGTCGCTTTTAAAACACGCAGAGGCCCGAATTAAATTTAGGTAAGTTAGATTTTGATTAATTTGTTCGAATAACTTCCTTGCAAATTTCTCATAGTTTTTCATTTAAACGAATATCAGGTAGGTAAACCTGGTCTTGCGAAACAGACCAATTATTCAGCAAGATAACGCTTTTGTTTGCAACAACTACAAATTGAGGCCTTTTGGCAGAACAATCTTCGCGCATCTGCTGCAATCTCCCGCCAATTATTGACACAGATCTGAGCACAGCCGACATTTATCTCTGTCCGAAGCTTATTACTCGGTTCTTGTTGTTTTCACGCTACATTTTCAACACACATTTGTTAAGAGACTTCAAGATATCGGAGGCATCGATCTCTTTATTATTCATCAGATTGTTTTGGGAGCACAATGTATTGAAACACAGGCCTACAGACATTTACAAACATACTACGTTTTAAATAATCGGCTTCACTCGCACACTCTTTCTTTCTCCTTCTCATTATATACGTATTTCTTTTTTGGCTTATTATCCTTAGCCAATTATTATTGGAACCTAATTTATCATCAGTAACCAGGTTCGAACCTACATGCGTTTCAACTAACCGCCACCTTTTAGCCTCTGACCGTTCTGTTTCGCCTCTGTGTATAACCGCAGAAGTTTATTAAATTATATTTTAATTCTGTGTTTGTGTTCAGTTTCTTAACTTTAGAATTTTCACAACCCTTAAGAGGGCGGATGGTGTACAAAGTTCCGCAGGGAATCGTTTCTTTAAATAGTGGAAAATACCGAAACAGTACAGTCTCCTCCATCTGTTATGTCCTTCCCCACGCAACCCCCTCTCAATTCCTCCAATTTTAAGCCAGTTGAGTCAAGGCCGCTAGTCACGGATATTTTTGTTAACCTTGCGGTCTTTTGTACGCCACGCGACCCGATGTTAGTAGTATTATTGCAATGTTTTTATATTCTTAGTTAGTAAATACTCTATTAATGGCTTCAAATAGATCAGGAAGAAGAAAGACGATTACTGGATTTACTAGCAAGCGTTGAAAAGGAAGAAAGCCAGGAAATACGTGCATCAGAGGAAGAAAGAGAGCGTCTCAGAATACATTTGTTTGCAGGTGCTAACAATTCTTCTGGTAACAATCCTACTGATGAGAATCCAATAAAAAGAGAGGGATCAGAAATATCAGTCGATGGAGAGGATTTCAGCGGCCAAGACATGACACAAAATGTATCTGACCGAGAAGAAGACTTCAATGCCAGAGGTAATGGCAATTTTATTTTTGAAAAGGGCAAAGTTACAAAGTGGGATACACATATGCATATTTCAAATTAACACGGCAGAGCCCGGCGTCACCATGTTATACGAGAAGAGAGGATTTGTGTGCGCTTACCATGTACGAAACAACTAAAAGAGAAAAACAATATTTTTCTGTAAATTTTAAGCCAATAGAGATATGAAAAAAATTAAAATGTGAAGAATGTTGATAATTATAAGGGCTTCAATTTGATATGTAAGATGACCCACATTGCAATTTGAAAATTTTGAGATGTAGACTTTTTAAACTTCTAAAAGTTGTAAATTTTGAAACCTGCTAAAAATGTGAGAAAACCTACCAAAATTAGGTATTGTTTGAAAGATCACATCTTTGTCAATGTACTTTAAAAATTGTAGCTGTTAAAAAACATTTTTATGTCAGATGTAAAAAGAAATGTAAACTTAAGTTTTTATGATGTTTCGGGCCACCCTGTATTGACGGTGCAAGATAAATGAAAACATTTTGTTTTAATGATTGGTGTACCGAGACCTTTAAAATGAGGCACAATACGACCTCATTTGAAAACATTTGAAAATTTCCCAAAAAACAACCCCCACCCCCAAAAAATACCCTTTTGGGGCATTTTAGAGGGTTGAAAACATTTTTCCTGAATTCCTTGGGGTCGAAATAGGGGTTATCAGTTTAAACTAAATGTCTAAGTATTCTCGTTTCAATGCTATACAAGCCGGCCACCCGCTCTGATACACTCTGTATATAAAATCCAAATACCACTCACTCACTGACTCATCACGAAATCTCAAAAACTACCGAACGGATTGCAATGAAATTTGGTATGTAGCTTCCTCTAGCGCCGTGGGTGCTCGCTAAGAATGGTTTTCAAAAAATTTGAAATATTAGGAGGGTTTTGGGAAGTCTTAGTTACTAAATCACAATTTCTCCAAAACCACCGAACAGATTGGAATGAAATTTGGTATGTAGCTTCCTCTAGGGCCTCTAGGTGCTCGATACGAAGGGTTTTCAAAATATTCTAAATTTTAGGGGGGTTTGGTTGATCAAAGTTACTAAAAATATCATCGAACGGATTGGAATGAAATTTGGTATGTAGGCTCCTCTAGAGCCTTAGGTGCTTGCTAAGGAAGGTTTTTAAAAACTTCGAAATTTTAGGGGGGTTTGGGGGGTCAAAGTTACTAAAAATCCCCAAAAGAAATACATAGTGTGATATATGTTTATTGATATATATTTGTTTAATTATATACCTTTAACTTTGATTTGTCTATCCGTGCAAAGCCGGATCGGGACAGCTAGTACATATATAAAGATAAAAAAATCCACTTGAATAAAAAACGTATAAAACATAATTTTATTTGGATTCTATAAAACAATATATTAAAATTTTTTGTTATTATTAAAAATGAAATGAGTAGGCATGTTGGACACAAATTTTTATACCAGGGCATTTCCTAATTAATTATTTAAGGACTTCTTGTTGAGCCTTTGAAATATTGTATTTTACCATTTTTTATTTTCTGAAAAACGTAATATTTACATTGTTATTGAGATCAGAAATATAAAGTGCTTATAATAAAGGCGTAATACAAATGTAACGTAAACAGAAACTATTTGCTTATGGCAGATCCATAAAGTTGGACTGAAATTATGGTGTGTAAAATAGGACTTGTGTGGGTGCAAACTAACTTGACAATTCCGTTTCTGTGATCTACTCACTTACTCCTTCTCTATACAGATTTTACACAATGCATATTTATTAGCGATTCACAAAATGAATGTGGGTGTAGTGTAGTAGAAAATTAAAAACAATACTTTAAAAAAAATCACGTTACTGATTATTATTGGTTAGGTTTATCACCTATCTTTAAATAGTGCAGTGAAACAGCTGCGCATGTGCCCCATTAGCTACTGTTATAATATAGTTAGTTTTATATTCGCCTCACAACAATTACTTAACTTTGTTAACAAGTAAAAAGTAACTTTAACGAGTTTTTTACCCTTTCTAAACGATGAATGAATGTTCCCTATATGACGATGTGCATAAGCCAGTAATTGCCTGGATTTGCGTGTTGGCCGACTATTTGAGACCGCTCAATAGGTTTACCTGTGCGCTAGGCCATTGATCTGTTCGATTTTAGACAACGGAAACTTTTAATCTAATCTATAACATATTTAACCACACAGAATGTAGGTAAAATGACACTAAAGTAAAGACGAAATAATGCTTTGAATAAACTATACACGCAACAGTTTCTCAGAGTAAGTCAAAGAAAATGTAATAAATTGCTAGCAAGCCTGAGTATTTGTTTTATAGTTTCATTATTTTTTTAGTTTACATTAATGTCTTTAATTTCCGCCTTTTACACTAATAGTTAAGACACAGGAGTAGCGTAATTCGTGGTAAACCAGAACGTCAGACTCTAATTTTAAATCTGCGCAAGTTGTGTAACTACTAACTAACTAAGGAAACTATAAGCGTTAGCTAAACTGTAAAACACAACTCTTTCATGATAATTCAGTAAACATTATATTGTTAAGATCAAGGGACAAATATAACGTTTCAACGTTCACTAGCAAGTTTTGTATTTTATTAGCGAATTTCCATAGGAAAGATGGGCTATTGCAGTCACCTTAATGGCGAGACCTAAGGTCGGGAGTAGCCAATGTGCGATCATGGTCTCCTGAACACATTTTGGGGTGTAATTAAAATGTTATATACCGGGTGTTCGGAAAGTCTGGAAACGGTTTAATATTTCGTAAATAAGAAAAATTTGAAGGTAGATGTGATTGAGGAACCTACTCTATGTAAAAATACTATTTTATTAACATTTCAAAAAATGTATCCGCCACATTGTATCCGCCATTTTCAATGTAACTTTGTTCTTTTAAATGAGAAGGTGGTCATGTAATACATTATTTCGATGTAGAATTTTGACAGAAAACCAACGGTGAAGTTTGCACATCCATATCTTTAACCGATTAAAAAATGGCGGCTAAAAAAGAACGAAATCGTTCCATTGGGAGTATTTCAAATTTTTGAGTTACAGCCATTTTGATTTTTTCAAATTGATTTCGAGTGTTTCAACCAAATATCGTTGTATGGCATATCGTTTGAAAGCTTATTTAATTCTAAATCCAAAAAGAATAATAATAAATATACAAAAATAATAGTACCTACAGCAAACTGGGGCAAAATCGGAAAACACGATTTCGTTGTTTTTTGGACGCCATTTTTAATCGGTTAAAGATATGGATGTGCAATCTTCACCGTTGGTTTTCCCTCTCTCAAAATTCTACATCGAAATGATGTATCAGATGACCACATTCTCATTTAAAAAAAAAACAAAGTTACATTCAAAATGCATACATTTTTTGAAATCTTAATAAAATAGTATTTTTACATAGAGAAGGTTCCTCAATCACATCTACCTTCAAATTTTCCTTATATACGAAATATTAAACCGTTTCCAAACTTTCCGAACATATATGTTACAACGGTCAAGGCCCGTGGAAGGTTTGAATTTTCGAAATTTAAACAAAACTTTGTAGAGGTCGATATTTCTGAACTAGCATCGGTGCCTGTGCGTATGTAGAGATAAGTAGAACAAGTCCAAGCGCGACGGGGTTTATCTGCAAAGATGAACGTTGAAGTTGGACAGGTTAGTGAAGGAAAATTAACTTAGCTTCGAAAGACTGATTTTTAAGGGATTCAGGAATTTATAAATTTGTGTTTTTCATGGTTAGTTGCATTGCGCTAAACGCTTGGGTGATAACCATGTGAGATTTAAATCATGAAAGTAAAAAGTACCTAAGTAAATTGAAGTTAAAGGAAAATTTCAATTTTACACAAAATCCAAAAAGAAAGGTAGTTTTGGAATCTACGGAAGTAGACCCAGAAAGGTGGGGCACATACCGTTGTAGAATCAGCTCCTAATCAGAGAACCGCTACATACGGATCGTTGTAATGGATACAGGGTCAGTTTTATGTCCTGGCACACCTGGATATAATTTAAATGGCCTGAGATATCAATGTGAGACCTTGACCATACCTATTATAACATTTCTTTTACTCTTTTAGGTGGTTAAACATTTCACCCACCCCCCTATTCTAAAGAGGGGTAAAGGGGAGGAACATACCATTTTCGAATGCAAACCCCCACATGTGACCCTTCATTTTAAAGGGCATAGAAAAAGAAATCAAATTGCGCAAACTAGAGGTCTCTATGTTGCCCGTATCAAAAACTACAACCATTCCAAAATACGGGCAAAGTACTTTTCAAAGTTTAAAAAACATAATTTTTTCAACTCCTCATCTATGCAAACATCACTAAAAGAACGAAAAGGTTCATTTAACAGAGTAAAAGACTATTTACAATAATAAAATAATGTATACAATAATAATAATAATAATAAAATAAAATAAATTCTTAAAACAGTTGTTACCTGCTTTAATGTAGCAGGTGTTCAAACTGTTCACCTTCAGCTATTTGACAGTGTGTAAAAAGCTGAGACATTGTTCAAGAAAAAATATCTAGGAATGGTTTGAGACAAGTGTAAAATTCTCTCAGTTAAGTCATGGGCGTCAGTTGGCTTTGTTTGGTGCACCAGGTCATGTATCCCCAAAGGAAAGATGTATATGTGTTCGCACTCTAACGGCCGCATTTTAAGTCCGATTTGGTCCAAATTTGGTTTACACTTTGGTTGTCTAAGTCACTCGGACATGTTCGTGAGCCAAAAACCCAACAACCGGAAGCACGTTTTTTTACTGGAAGTAACTAATTTTTTTTAGGTTTTTATCTACACAAAACTAATGTAGGATATTATTATGCACATGCGTTTTTTTACGCGACCTTGTTGCTCACATGGTTCCCCCAAAATCGAGCAAAACATAAAATAGCATAAAAGTACCCAGTTCAAATACTTCTGATCCGAGGCCGATAGCAGAGTTGTACGCTGCGAGCGAAGCGAAGCAGTCCATAAACCGAGGCTCCAAGGTCGAGTTGTAAACCGCAAAGTGAGTATGGAGCTGCGTGCAGAACTCCACCATTATAGGGTCAGCTGAAATCCCTACCCTACACTCGATTCCACGTTCACCGTACAGTACAGGTCTTACGGGAGAATAGACATGCTACTACCATTACAGGGAACGTCTCGTTTATTGTCATGCGGGTTGCGTCAACTGACTGAGCGTAGCATGGGAGTTGATGTTTTTTAGTTGGCTATTATCGCTGAGACTGTCGTATGGATAGCAAGGGCGCCAGTGTAGAAGTTTTCGCTAAGCGATGCGCCTCTAAATTGTTTCATGTTATGTATACACAGACGAGATCTGCAAGAGACTCGACATCCCTGAATATGGTAGGCCTCGACCTGCCGCCATCTTGGACGATTCACCTTAGACTCAGGACTTCAGCGCTTCTAACTTGTAGATGACTTCACAAAGCATGCTTTTAGTATTTATGAGTGTTTAGTTTGCAGCTTGCAGCCATTAGGGAATTCCCTAGATGCTGCTACCGCTCCCCCCAGTGTATGCACGCGGATCGTCTGTGTCCGTTCACTTGATAAGTTGGCGCATCACTCTTGTGCCTGCGTTCGGTTCAGAATGACTCCCACGTGGGGGGGGGGGGAGGGAGGAAGTTTTAGTGGGTAGTACCAATGAATACAGAAACTATAGTATTCATTGGTAGTACTCAATTCTGGGTGAGTCTCACAGAATGCGTAAATTCATTTCATCCTACCGAAAGAAAAAAAAGGGGAAAAAAGAAAAAACTCATAGGAAAATTGTTGTAAATAGTGGTGCTGGTGTGAGGTGCCAATTTGCACAGAACCGTTCTGAATTCTAGAGGAGGATGGCAAGGGTTCAAAAATAATTAATTTAAATATATTTAAAATGTGTTAAATTTAATAGCCCGAGAAGGTAAAGAAAATGGAGTTCTATAGCTAATCTAAAGCAAGTAAATGCAGAAAGTAAAGATTGTATAGGGTTTTGTGCTGATGCCAATAAAACTTATTGAATTATACTGTGCAAAAAACAGTTTTGTGGGGTTCTAGATTAAAATGCTAACTGATATTATTAAGTTACCACTACCCGACGTAAATTAAGA
Organism: Philaenus spumarius; assembly: GCA_018207615.1. NCBI lineage: Eukaryota > Metazoa > Arthropoda > Insecta > Hemiptera > Aphrophoridae > Philaenus > Philaenus spumarius. Next base: position 276,123 of record JAGFPH010000082.1, read on the forward strand.
GAAGATAATTTACTCCCCACGGCCACAGTAAGCGAAAGAAAAGGCTAAAGTAAAACAAAGAAGAATGGTGTCACCCTTCTGATCTTTCGTCTAAGGCGTATCCGTCGTTTTAAAATTTGGCGTTTAAAGCATTAACCATAAAAACAAAATCAAAAGCTGTCTCGTCCAATTGCAAAAGATCTCTAGACCACTTAAGACACAAAATATAATTAGATATGCGCATTTTGTTGTACTGGAAACACAATGGCACAAGTGACAAGACATTTTGTCCCAGATTGTATCGCGACTTGTGTCGGAATTTATTGGAAACTTATTACGATTTATAAAAGCAACTTACGAACCTAGAGCTAACAATAAATGTTTTCAAAATTTGGTTTATTTTGGTACTTTTTTGTTGATTTTACGTTTTTGTTAAACTACTTTTTCTAGTTTGTGTTTTTATTCAAATTCAAAGTTTATCTTTGTTAATTGGTATTATTCTTTAGTTTTAATTGTTAATTTAGTAAAGTTCGAAAGAAACAGATGTTTATACTGTAACAGTTGTTTGCCTTAAAACAATTACAACTTATGAAGCGCCGAAGCGTGGAAAATTAATATTATCATTTCGTGAACATCATTACACGCCATTCTAGCTATAAAAATACTCGTAATATACACTTAAACGATTGTTAATCGTAATGAGTTTATGCAATATGCAAATGTAACACAGTGTTAACATTATGAAATTGTTTGCACGCATGTAGTTTTGTCCCACAATCTGTGTCGGCAATTTAATTTTGCACGAGTACGCCATAGGAAAACATGAAACATGTTTTAATTTTATATATGCATTAGAGAATAATTATATAGTTTGGTTTTTTTTCTTCTACCATTTATAAAAGTTGTGTCAAAACAATCCTAAGAAACTAAGAGTACGTCATTTCAAATATGTCTTATTTGAGATTAAAAATGTAACTAATTAACTTTGGTGAGAATTCACCCTCCATCCGTCTCCGACGATTATCTCGACCATTTTAAAAAACAATTGGTGGCTGGCTCCTCGAACAAGAGTTAAAAATGAAAAATATGTGTATAAAATATATACTCTGAATTACTTTGACTTTGGTATACAATGAAAGAAACTTACTTATAAAAACTACGCTCCGTAAAATTGTATGAGTAAGTTTTACAGTGACATTAATGAGAAAAAATATTGGGCTGGTATCTTGTGGACGTCTTGAACTTCATTTGAAAGTATAATATGTGCATGCGTGCGAGTGTGCTTGGGGGAGAAACATATTTCGTGAGTAGTGTGCACAGATTTTGTATGAGTTTGTTTGTATGGAATGACTTAGAAAATGTAACTTATTAATTAATTCTGTAGCCAGGTATAAGGTACTTGAATTTTTTATACCGCAATTATTTTGAGGAAATGAGTGTAATTTATAAGTGTTCAGCGTGTAATTTTAGTTAAAAAATAGTCAAGGAATTAGGTTAGTTTTAAGGAAATTTAATCTAGTAACTCGTATTATTTTGAACATTTGTTGATAACGTAATTAATTATGATAGGTAGTTTTTTTTAAATTGTTTTAATTTTTGTAAATATAATTTTTGTTCTGTTGTGCTCTTTCGGCGGCGGATCATCTACATTCAATTAATTCGAGTTAATTTTATAATGTTTTATCTGAATTATATGTGGATAATGTGTAGCCTACATTTAGTAATAATTAATTTAATTATGCACGTAAAGCCTCGGGGTTCTATTGTTTATTTGTTAGTAGTATTGTTTTCTACTTTTATTTTGTAAAGAATAAATAAAATATTTTCATTCATATTTATGTATTCAAAACACAAATAAAAATTTTTTCTGGAGGTTACATTTAGTTGTATTTGCTATAGCAACGAATACATATTTATATACACACAACTGACTGGAACCATTTGATTTTGTGTTAAACTAAAACTTTAATTAATTAGTTATTTAATTCAATAAATATATTAAATGCACTTTTGACAATGCATTCCTATCTAATATAACGGAAAAAAATTTCCTTTTTTTCCTCCAAAAAAAGACTCTTCTAAATTATTAAACTACATAATTATGTGCATGATTCTACTAACATTCATAATAATTAGCACTTAGAATTAATTACTGTGAGAACAAATTACGCAAAGGATTTCTTTAGTAAAATAATTAGTAATCAGTATTTTGATACATAATTATGCCAGGCAATTGTAACTTCTATAGTAATGAAGTATACAAAGAAACATTTGTATTCCAGTTTTCGAGGACGGCGTTTGAACAAAAATGGTGTTGAGAGCCCATTAAGGTTGTCCATATAAAATTGATACTCTGAGGTGTGTGAAACACTTAAAAAGAATGGAAGATACGACGAGGGAGCGATAAAAGACAGTGCAACTACTATCACGACCAAATGTTGTGAAGACTGCTATAATCATAAAGAAAGACAAGAACGAAATAAGGTTTTTGTTTTAGCCAAAGAAAAAAAAATAGGAACGTTCCAGCTTTGAATTATTTTTAAAATCTATTAAATAGCTCTGAGAATTTGCGATTTTCTAAAAATTTTCTAAAAATCCCATTCATCAATCTCTAATTTAGGTCTATGATAGGACAGATTTTTATAGGACATATAATGTTTTATATAAATACATTTATTGTATATAAAACATAGCCAACGTAGTGAGGTATATAAAATGTTTGTTTTGTTCTTTTACTTTAAGTAAAAATGTTCTTTTACTTTTTTCCCAAATTCTGGATGTCTTTTTATTTACATGGAAAATATTTCAAAACTCTTAACATCTGAGAAGCATTACTGAAAAAGTCTAAACTACTGTATTATGCCTAAACTATTAGACTAAACTATCTACCTAAACTGTTCCTAACTTAAGAACAGGCATTATAAACTGATTGTAATAATAAAAACATAGACCTACAAAAGTTCAGTTTACCTTATCCCATGAAATTATTTGATCTTGGAACTCCCAAGTATAAAAATAATTGTAGTGAAAACACAAATCACAAAGTGCAATCAAAGAGCATGTAATAGGTAAATTTCGTGCCAACGATCCAGTTGGTTTTTAGCTTTGCATTAACCACGATATAAACCTATTATGTAAAGTAAAAGTTTTGTAAATGGCGGAGTTGCGTGTCCGACACATCCTTCCAAATAATTGCGTCGCGTAATCGCAGGATACCACATGCGGAAGAAATAATACTATTTAATTAGCTAATATTAGAAATAATGTGTATTTTCAGAATACATACATGTATAATTTTACGCTTGCTATGAACATGATTTTAGTACAATTTAGCTAATTTAATTTAATACAATTTTAGGACTAAAACGAAAAGCTGCGAATAACACTAAAACCACTTTGATACTAAGTATCTTGAGTATCTACTAAGTTTATATTAGTATTTTGATACTAAATGAATTAGGTAGGTATAATGAAAATCATAAGATGAGTAAATTAATTGTAGGAAAATCCAAATACAGACGTGCCTTTTATTGTTCATGTAATTTAGGTAAATCTGTTGTAAATAACATATACAAGAACACATACAAATTTAGAATATATTCTGAATGTAAAAAGTTTGCTTCTAAAAATAGTTCACATAGGCTGAGCGGGATATCAAATTAAAGGAATCTTAAAGGTGAACATCTTTATATTCTACGTACTTTTCTATTTAGAAAAGTTTCTAAACTAATTCGTTTGATCAGTACCTATGTTATCTTGTAATATGGAAAACGAAAAAAAATTACATACCACTTACTAAACTAGAAGATAAAATCTGTTTCTACAGCAAAAACAATTATTGTAGAATTATATTTTTAGATATGACAGTCACTTCTGTCATGCCATACTCTGTCAGCTGTCCAGCTTCATCACCTACCAAATAAGATAGGAAACAATTTCAGAAAATGGGCACGGAATAGACATTAGGATTTAAAAACATTAACATCAGTAGTAGGCTACTTACGCCTTTAATTTTTAATTGTTTCTATTTTCTAGGTACAGTGACGACAATTTGTTCCTCGTTTTAATACTTGTTAGAAACAAATAACTACAGCCTGTGGTAATGAATTAGTTCTGCGGTAAATTATTGAACCCTTTCAAATGTTGTCGATGTAAAGCGTGGTTGTCTATTCTCCTTGTGATACTCTGTATGCATTCATGGTACTATCCCCAGTTACGAGTGTCTAGGGGGAACAGTGCACGCAACGTTTAAAGGCGCATTACTAATATATCACACTAATGAAGGTTTATAATGGACACAATTAGGCCTTCGTGATAAATGCATTAACCCTTGGGACCCAGTGTGTAGCAGTCGGTATCCATTAGCATGTAATTAATTTCTATTTTGATTTTTCAAAATAAAATAAAAAGCATAATATTTTTTTAAAAATATTTGTTAGTTGGTGTTTATTAAAATGATGTGTAATCCTATGGAAATTACAGTCTTTTAACAAAACTTTATCAAAATGTTCGACTTTCATTAAGAAGTTAGGGCCTTTGTATTGTAGTTTTTGAAACAATGTTTCGAGTAGGCTAAATTTTATAAATACTATTTTTTATTACGTGGACTGAATTTGATGTTGTTAAATTCACTATTGATAAAATAGTGATTTTACGGAACCTACAGAAACTTATTCCTATTTCTAATAAAACCTGTACTTCTTGTAGGATTAGCCTAGATTACACAATTTAATAACAAAAGAAGATAACACATTTTTAATTGAGTTTGTTTTCACAAAAATAGCCCTTCAATAATTACATCCCTTCTAACATAAATTATGAAGAAATAAGCAGAAACACAATGGCGATGATAAACATGAATTAAAACGCTATTTTCAAATACATTGTGTAAGGTATTTTGCGTCCCGTTGTACACAGTCATGGTAACTTAGAATAATGGATGGGCATGTTCTAGAACAACTCGTACAAATAAATCAAGTTCTTATCCAAGTTTTCTAATTTTAATGATAACAATTAAGAAAAGAAATTAATTTCAAAACAACTTAGATACATTAATTTAATCGATGCTGAGGCGATAAAATACAAAATATTAATTAGCATGTTTATTGCATTTGAAAGTTATATTAAACATTTTGAAACTCCACTGGGTACGTAAAATATATTATTTTTTACATTTTATATAGTTTGAGGTTCCACATGGTTCTTTTTTTCAATTTATTAGCCATTAAGGTTTATTAAAAGAAAGTTTCACACTAAATTAGTTCCTGACTAAATATAGTTTCTAACTAAATTAGTTTCTCTTATTATAGAGGACAAGTAATGCACTTGTTAGTTTATTACCGTTCAACTTAAAAATTACTTATCAGATTTTGTTGAAAGACGTAATAATTTCTGGATAATTAAAACTTTTCATAGTGCTTTTTGAAATAGGGATGAGTTGCAAAAGAGGAAAGGTTTTGGTTGACAAATATTTCTTATTTTAATTCTTATTTATGTTTTCCTTGCTCTATCGATTCACTAATCAAAAAATACGAAAAAAATCAAGTTTGATAGCTGTTTAATTTAATACACGAGCTACGTTGAAATTTAAAAAGAAATTGTAATGGGATTTTTTATTTTCTGAAACATCAATCTTTTTACTATTAGACAACTTTTGAAAAAGTGCACAAGTTGAATACTGTTGTACAGTTTAGATGTAAAAGCTTTGTTTAAATGTTTGGTAAAACTATGATTTATGATAATGCTGTCAGTAAGTGTTAGTAGCCTAACAAACTTATAAAAAACCAAAATACTCTTTGTTCTATTTTGTAACTGGAAAAGGTAAGTCAAAATGTTCATAATGTTTAGTTTTAAAAGACCTTTGAAATTGTACGACTCTCTAAATATAGTGCATTTTAATTGTTTTAGAAACGATCACCAAAATTTTTTAAAATTATTTTCACTAGAATCTTCACGTTTGGAGTTTGAACCAAGCAGCTAAACTACATCGAGTGCTCGTCCAGACAAATATTCAGAATAAATGAATAATTATTATATAAGATAAATAAATATCTGGAACTAACTAAACTGTAGAGCTTATAATCGTTTATTCCATGCCATTCACCACAAAGAAGATGGAGTGGCAAGAAACTACATAACACGTTTACATTTTCACAAATTTAAAATCCTGAAAAGTTTAGATGTACGCATTCTTTATTAATAACCCGGACGAAGCTAGTTATGCATACAAGAAAATCTACTATTTTGAAAAGCTGTTTTTTTCACAACCCTCGCCATAAATAATTCCAAGTCTAATCTGTTACAACTGTGGTAAATTTAAAAAAAAATCAAAATTTAAAGAACCCCAATCAATAATGAAAGGCTCGACCTATTAATAACCTAGTAACCAGCTTAAAATTGAAATTTATTCTTAGAAAAATCAAGCAAAATATTAGTTGTTATTTATTTTCAGAATATTCATCACGGTAGAAAATTGTCTTCAATGTGTATAGACTTAAATAGTGATGTTTATTTAGTAACAAAAGAAAGAGTAGTGAAAGTATTTACTTTCATTGTGTTTTATGCGCTTGATATTCGGACTAACCTTACTTAAAATTCTTTCAAAGGAGGTTTAAATAAAATTCTAGTTAAATAATATAAATTTAAGATTAAATGTGTTTTAATAATAGTGTTTATATATTTCAATAAATTATACTAAATAGTGTTAATTAAAACTAACAATTTGTTACAAATAATAATTTGCAATATTAATCAAATTAAATTCTCTTTTCATTTTTCTTTACTCCTATGCCGAACAATAGTTATAACTTTTTGTTTACAAATAGAAATATTTAATTGGTCACTCTTACAATAATTTGCGTAAAAAAATATTACTGGATAATAAAAAGAAACGCATTATATTTTTTTAAGGAGTCAAAAGGTTCAAACAAATTTATCGAAAAATCTTTGTTACAATTTTAAAAATCAACCAATCTTAATCGTAAGATTCATCTTAGTTTAATCAACCATACCTGTCTTTTACAAAGTAAATGCACACACAAATGCTAAAATACAGAGGACTTAGATTTAGAAAAAATATATATTACATTACAATTTCTGTTAAGCATTACGGAAAAAAATTCTAAACTATTAGACTGCAATTCCTAACTTAGAACAGACATTATAGACTGATTTTAATAATAAAAACATAGACCTATGAAAGTTTAATTTACCTTATCTCATGAAATCATTTCATCCGGGAGCTCCGCAGTATAAAACCCCAGTATAAAAATAACTGACTATAGTGGAAAAATGAATCACAAAGTGCAATTACAGAGCATGTAAAAATAAATTTCGTGCCAACGATCCCGTTGGGTTTTAGCTTTGTATTAACCACGATATAAACCTATAATGTAAAGTAAAAGTTTTATAAATGGCGGATTTGAGTGTCCGACACATCCTTCCACAAATAATTACTTCGCGTAATCGCTGGATACCACATGCGGAAGAAATAATAATGTTTGATTAGCTAATATCCCAAATAGTGTGTACGCCTACCTCCAGAATACATACATGAATAAATTTGGAATTTGTTACGCTTGCTATGAACATGCTTTATCAAATTACAATTTACAATTTAATTTACAATTTATCTAATTTAATTAAATACAATTTTAGGAGTAAAAACAGAAAAGCTGCGTATAACACTAAAACTATTTTGGTACTAAGTTGAGTGTTAAAATTAATTAGGGAGACATTATTAAAACGATAAGATGGGTAAATCTATTAATGAAAAATCCAAATACACACGTGCCTTTTATTGTTCATATAATTTAGGAAAATCTGTTGTAAAGACAAGAAGAAAGTTAAAGTTAAAGTGGTGTTTATGAAGTTTGTGCAATAGTTGTGATATGTAAAACTGTTGGTGATTATTGGATTAATAAATACTTGAAGAGTTTTTAAAAATCGGTACTTCATGAGGAATTTATAATATTATTTTTAGACTAATGTAAAAAACTAATATTGTTTTTTATATTAGTTTTTGTAAATATAATTGTTTGTAATGTTTTTTTTTATATATAATTATCATAAGGTACGAGCTCATAAAATTACCAGAACAAGTTCACCTGGTCTTCAAAATTATGACTTATTAAAGCTTAATTAAAGAGAAATGAACTAAACAAGCAGTTAACTATTTACTAATTTAATATTATGGTAATATGTCACAATCAGAATAGAGTAGATTTCCCACTTCCAAAATATAAAGCATTTAACGTTTTTTGTTACTGTGCTCCTAAAGTGTATAATCAACTTTCAATAAAGAAAGGGCAAACCAATAATCTAGTCACCAGCATAAAATACGACTCTAATCATATAAAACTCAAGCAAAATATTACTTGTTATTTATTTTCGGAATATTCATCACTACAGAAATGGCTTCAATGTGTGTAAGACTTAAAGAATGAAGGTGATGTTTATTTAGTAACGAAAGAGAGAGTAGTGAAAGTATTTACTTTCATTGTATTTTATATGCTCGATATTCGGTCTTAGCCTTACTTAGAATTCTTAAAATTCTAGAAAAATAATATAAAGTTAAGATTAAAAATTAATGTATTTTAATAATAGTATTTATATATTTCAGTAAATTATACTAAATAGTGTTACGTTTTTTTTTAATAAAACCAATAATTTGTTACAATTAAATATTGTCAGCGTAAAAATAACATAGTAACAAACAAAAAAATCTATTGCAATATTAATAAAAAATTAATTGTATTCATTTTTTTTATTTGCCAAACAATGGTTACAACTTTTTGTTTACAAATAAAAGTATTTAATTGGTCCAACTTACAATAATTTATGTACCAAAATATTACTGCTTGATAAACATAAACCCATCGTAATTTCAAAAAAGAGTCTTAAAATTTATCGAAAATCTTTGTCTTTTTTTTAAGAAACCAAAGTTAACTAGCTGACCCATGCGAAGCATTCGCATTCTAACTTACTTAAATCCCACTTAATTAAAGTACACACCACTGGTACTCTCCAGCTGGATATTGTTATCATCAGTGTTGTCAACGCCAGGAAAATATCCCTACAACTTATTTGATCTTACATCACTGTTACTTTTGGATTCTTTACTTCTTTTTTTTGGGGATTTTTTCGTATAATTGTATTTTGTATATTTTTCCGGTTTAGCGGTTAAGGAAAGCTTTAAAATGATGCCTCATTCATGTAATTTGATGATGTATTACGGAAGTTATGGCGTACCGACAAAAAAATGGCCTTGAGAAATAATATATGTGATCTTAAGATTCATCTTAACTTAACCAACCTTTATATCGTTTACGATGTAAATAGTTTACTAACTCACAAAAATGCAAAAATACCAGACATAATTTTAGAAACAATAAATTACATTACATTACAATTTCTGATAAGCATTACGGAAAAAATCTTAACTATTAGACCCTAACTTAGAACAGGCATTATAGACTGACTGCAAAAACACATAACGAAAACGACTGATAATAAAAACATAGAGCAACGAAAGTTCAGTTTACCATATCCCTTGAAATTATCTGATCCTGGAGCTAACCACAATATAAAGATAACTAACTGTAGTGGAAACACAAAGTGCAATCAAAGAGTTTCTAATATGTAAATTTCGTGCCAACGATCCAATTGGTTTTCAGCTTTGCGTTAACCATGATGTAAACCTATTATGTAAATTAAAAGTTTTGTAAATGGCGGATTTGCGTGTCCTACACATCCTTCCAAATAATTGCATTGCGTAATCGCAGGAACCACATGCGGAAGAAATTTTACTGTTTGATTAGCGAAAATTAACAGATAAGACAAGTAGTGAATTTTTGAATATTGATTCTAAGTTTTGTATTAAAATAAAAATTACGGAGGTACTGCTAAAATTATAAGATTGTTAAATTAATTAAAGCTAAATTGGTAATTAATCTAAATACAGACTTGGCTGCTATTGTTCATACAATTTAGGAAATTTTGTTGTAAGTAGACCACCCGCCCCTTGAGCCGAAACATGGGCTCTTTTGGGACACGTTTTTTTGCAACGGGTTGCTACAGACGACGACGCCATCTTGTTTTTAATAACGTAAATTTGATTAAAAAGTTTGCTTTTAAAAAATTTTACATAGTAATACAGACCGAGCGGATTATCAAATTAAAGGGATCTTAAATTTGAATATCTTTAAGCTTATATTCGACCTACTTTGCTGCTTGAAAAAGTTTCTAAATGATTCGTTTGATCAGTATTATACGGATCAGTATATTTATGATCTTGTATATGGAAAACGGAAATAAAAAAGAAAATACAAACCATACTAAACTTTAAGATAAAATTAGTGTCTACAGCAAAAACAATTATTTTAGAATTATATTTTTAGATATGACAGTCACATCTGTCACGGATACTCTGTCAGCTGTCCAGCTTCATCACCTTACCAAATAAGATAGGAAACTATTTCAGAAAATGGACACAGAATTAGACATTATGATTTAAAAACATTAACATCAGCTACTTACGCCTTTATACGTTTTAACTTTTAAATTTTCTATTTTTTAGGTATACGTGACGACCAAACTTGTTACAGTTTTTTTCCTCGTTTTAACACTTGTTAATTTGTTAGAACAAATTTGTTTAACACATTATTTTGTTAGAAACAAATAACTACAGCCTGTGAAAATGAATTCATTCTGCGGTAAATTACTAAATACTTTCAAATGTTGTCGATGTAAAGTGTGGTTGTCTACTCTCCTTGTGATACTCTGTATTCATTACCCTTGGTACTGACTGGCTTGAACAGTTACGAGTGTCTAGGGGGAACAGTGCACGCAACGTTTAAAGGCGCACTACTAATATATTACACTAATGAAGGTTTATAATGGACACAATTAGGCCTGCCGTATTTCTTGATAAATGTATTAACCCTAGGGACCCAGTGTGTAGCAGTCGGTAGAGAATAATCCATTAGCACACACAATTAATTTATGGTTTGATTTTTTTAAATATGATAAAATGCCTAATTAATTTGTAAAAATATTTGTTAGTTGGTGTTTATTGAAATGATAAGGATTTTTTTCTAAATTAGATCATAAATTTAGATTTATAATAATTATTATTGAAGTTATATTCAACTTCCAATTCACACACTAAATGTTTGTAGGGCTATTAATTTGGTTCAAATTTTGTACGTCGATATCTCAAATTTTTTTGGATGTAAACAAAATGAGGCCCGATTAACAAAAGCATTGTCAGCTTGGATAGACGAAAAACTCACAAAATTGTATCAAAGTGTTTCACTTTCATCCAGAAGTTAGTGAACACGCTGCCTTTCTTTTGCAGATTTTTTTGAAACAATATTTCGTGTAGGATAAATTTTTTATATACTATTTTTTCTGTGGGCTAAATAAATTATTTTGATATAGGCTAAAGTTTATTAAAAGAGAGTAAAATGACACAATAGTGATTTTACTGAACCTAAAGAAACATTTTCGAAATGACTTCACTTGTTTATAATAAAACCTAAACATATTGTAGGCTTAGCCTAGACTACACAGTTTAATGAACACAAGATGATATAATTTAGCCCTGCAATAATTGCATCCCTTCTATCAGAAATTAGCAGAAAATAAACAGAAATACAACAACCACGATATATACTTTAATAAACATATGAGGACGATAATTTTCCTCCATAATAATTTCCATTGTGTAGGCTAATAGTTATTTGTGCATCTAGGGAGCAAATTTGAGTTTGTCCTTTTCGTCACGTTATAACTCATGGTAAGAAGGATACAATCGAAGAAATTAATTTAAAAACAACCTCGGTAAATTTAATCTGTGCCGAGGCGATAAATACAAAATATTAATTAGCATGTTTATTGAATTAAAAGTTAGGTATAGATTGAACAATTTGAAACTCGCATGGGTACGTGAATGTTAGTTTTTACTTTTTAAATGTTTAGAGGTTCCATATTTTTTCTTTTTTTAATTATCAGGTTTACTAAGAAAGTTCCCGCCACAGAAAGTTTCACTCCGAAGGAGTTTCTGGTGAAATACTTAGACAAACAGACTTTAGGAAATAATTAGAATTACGTAATTACACGGCAGTATTTTAATATTTAGAAAATATAAATTTTCATTTTAGAATTGGAAATATTACGTGGTTGTCATTGTTTTAAGATTTAATAAAAATATTACAAGTTAAATAAAAAAAAGAGATGAATAAAGTTTGTATTGACAAAAAATAAACTTGTGTATAGTAAAATCAAAAGTATACTGAAAACAGAAAAATGATTTTAGCCGGTCACACTGTGGGTACGAATATTTTCAGAACTCTTAATAATTATAGAGAACAAGTTTTATGCATGCATATAATATATTTGTTAGTTTTAATAAAAATGGCAATCCATTCAACTCAAAAAATACTTATCGGATTTTGACGAAACTTTACTGACGTAATGTTTTCATGATAATTTAAACTTATTCACGTGCTTTTTTAAATAAAGTAGTTGCCAAAGTGGAAAGGTTTTGTGAAAACCCTCCGTTTGTAAGCCAAATATAGTTAAAGTATATTTCTTATTTTAAGAATAATAAGTAACGTTAAGTTATTTATGTTTTCCTTGCGCTGTCGATTTACTAACCAAAAATAAAAAAAAAAAAAAAAAAATGAAATAGCTATTTAATTTAATACATGACCTAAATTGAAATTTAAAAAATATGAGTAATGGGATTTTACATTTTCTCAAACATGAATCTTTTTACTATCAGACAACTTACAAAAAAGTGCTCAAGTTGAATATTGTTTGTTTAAACAGGAATATTTTATAAAACTGCGATTTATAAGAATACTATCAATCAGCGTTAGTATCCTAACAAACTTAGAAAAACCAAAATGCTCTTCGTTCTATTTTGTAACTGGACAAGGTAAGTCAAAACTTTCATAACGTTTAATTTTAAAATACCTTTAAAATTGCATGACTTTTAAAACAAAGTTAATTAAATTTTTTTAGAAACGATCAACAAATTTGTCTTTTACTTTCTCACTATACTATAGTATAGAGAAAGTATAATGATCGCAAAAAAATCGATGTTGAGATTATTGTGGAAATATACGTTTTGGGACCCCCTTGAGTTCAAAAAGTGGTTTTTACAAAATGTCTGTCTTATGTCTGTATGTATACAAAGCTAGAGAGAAAACTGTTCTATCGATTCGAACAAATTTGCACCAAACATGTCAATTAAGCCTGTATAGATGCACGAAAAAAGGTTTCGAAAAACAACCCCCTTTTTGGCCAAAAAACCCACCAAAAAATCTGTTATTAAATTTTTTAATTAAAAAAACGGCTCTAACGATTTTGATAAAATTTGGCTTATTTGTAGCCCTTAATGTACCATATAATACGCAAAAAAAGTCATCTTTCTAAAAATTCTCATTCAGCTAATAATAATAATATTTATTAGTTACTCTCTACTTTAATGTGTCCCCTCTCCTACTTTAATACAATTATTATGAAAAATACAATGCGAAAAACCGCATCTTTCTAAAATTATCGTTTAGCTAGTAATAATAATTTTTGGGGGTTTTTGGCCGAAAAGGGGGTTGTTTTTCAAAAATTTTCAAAACATTTTTTCGCGCATCTATACAGGATAATTGACGTGTTTGGTGCAAATTTGTTCGAAATCGATCCAATAGTTTTCTCTCTAGATAATAATATTTATTAGTTGTTAATCTCCTACTTTAATATTACCACTCCTACAATTTATGAAGTCACAATGAATCTGTTTAATAATGTAAATATGTTTGTGAGAAAGTATGTAAAAGTTCCTGGTACCGTTTATTTTAAATTATTTACGAGAACGACGATACATTATAAACAGAAAGTCCAAATAAAGAAACCCCAATCAATAGTGAAAGGTTCAGTTATAATCTAGTCACCAGCATAAAATAAAAACCTTTTCTTGCAAACTCAAGCAAAATATATTTTCGGAATACACATCACGACAGAATTGTCTTCATTGTGTGTAGACTAAAGAGTGAAAGTATGGTTATTCTTGTTGTTTATTTAGTAAAATACTTTCATTGTATTTGATGTGTTTGATATTCGGTCTTAGCTTTACTTGCAATTCTTTCAAAGAATGCTTAAAATTCTAGTTAAATAATCTAAAAGTAAAGATTAAATGTGTTATAGTAATAGTTTTATATATTTCAGTAAATTTCTAACTTGTGTTACATCTTATATATAAAATTCACGTGTCACAATTTTCGTTCCCGTACTCCTCCGAAACGGCTTGACCGATTCTCATGAAATTTTGTGAGTATATTGAGTAGGTCTGAGAATCGGCTAACATCTATTTTTCATACCCCTTAGTGATAAGGGTTGTCCACCCTTAACATTTTTCTTTAATTTTTAGACATTTTTTAATATCTTTATTTTTTTTTATTATGTCGCATTAAAAAATACATACAACCCTAAAATTTTACCCTTTTATCACCAACCCCTATTTTTTAATAGCCATTTTAGTAATTTAATCATTTTTCATCCCCAGTCAATAACTGATCAATCG
>JAGFPH010000082.1:290692-350394 GCA_018207615.1 Philaenus spumarius
CAGTCAATAACTGATCAATCGTCATTTAATTAGTTATCCCCGCCAGTTGTCTACAGGTGTCACTTCTGACCCAGTAAACAGCCATATATTTTCGATATGATTATGAAAAAAATCCTGACCCTAATTATACCTTTAACATTTTTCATCATTCAGTAATTTCATTAATTCTATTTATGTGTGTTTTGTATAGAGAACAATGCCAAGAAAACGCAAAGGGGCTGATTTGAGCCGTAATACAAGTAAATCTCGAAGCTTGGGAAATAGAAGATCTGAAAGAACCGAAGAACAAATCCAACAACAAAATAATGATGCACGTGTCAGAATGGCGCAATTGCGTCAAGAAGAGTCAGAAGATACACGAGCTGAACGCAATGAAGTAATAAGATTAGAACAACGACAATCACGCCGTTTCACAGTCAATAGACGCAGAACAAATGACCAACAACGACAACAGGTACATCGAGCATTTACATCTGATTCATTCCTGCTTCTAGCATTCCATTATGAGCCCGATATCATTCTAAAGTGGTAATTGGTGCTATGGACAAGGAATGTCCGCATTGTCATGTTCTGAAATTCATAAATGAGCCAGCTGGGATGTGTTGCGCGTCAGGAAAAGTGCAACTACCTGAAATTGAAACACCACCTGAACCATTGAACGGTTTACTAATCGGCACGGATCCAGATTCCAACGTGTTCCTCAAGTCAATTCGAACATTCAATTCATGCTTACAAATGACATCGTTCGGAGCAACAGAAATAGTTCGAAATACTAATGCAAATGGTCAACAATACAAAATCAGAGGCCAAGTTTATCATAAAATGGGCTCACTGCTGCCAATGCCAAACGAACCACATAAATTTTTACAAATCTACTTCATGGGCGGCGAGGATTCCGGAAGCGCATTTGCCAATCGCGTGAATGCACGTTGTGATTATAATAACCTTGATTCATTTCATGCCAGACGCATCGTCAGCGAGCTGGATGCTCTATTGAACGAGCACAACGAATTGTTGAAAATATTCAAATCACACATGCACAAATTACAAAGCGATAATCACGCTATCGTCATTAATATTGATAAAACACCAGCTGGAGAGCATATTCGTAGATTCAATGCACCCGTTGTTGATGATGTTGCTGGAATCATGGTTGGCGATCGTACAGGTGCACGAGAAATTGTGATTCGTAGAAGAAATAATAATCTTAAGTTCATTGCTGATACACATCGTTCATATGACGCTCTCAAATATCCGCTAATATTCTGGAAGGGACAAGACGGATATTGCATAAACATAAAACAACGAGATCCCGTATCAGGTACTACATAGATTATGGATTTTATCATTAATCATTTAACAAAACAATTAAATTATTGAACGTAATTAATTTAAATTAATTTTTATGATTATATTTTTGCAGGAGCTGAAACAAACAAGAACGTTAGCTCAAAGGATTATTATGCGTACCGATTAATGATTAGACGCGGCCTGGACAACGTCATTCTACGATGTCGTGAGCTTTGTCAACAATTCATGGTCGACATGTACGCGAAGATTGAGGGCGAACGACTACGATACTTAGGATATAATCAACTAAAGCTGCGTGCGGAAGAGTACATTCATTTGCGAGACGCTATCAACAACAACGCCGACGTCGCCGAAATTGGTAACCATGTCATTTTACCATCATCGTACGTAGGCAGTCCACGTCATATGCAAGAATATATACAGGATGCTCTGACTTACGTACGCGAATATGGACGACCATGTTTATTTATAACGTTCACATGTAATCCAAAATGGCCAGAGATTGCATCTTTGCTATTGCCTGGCCAAAATGCAATACATCGCCATGACATTACAGCACGTGTGTTCAGACAAAAGTTGAAGTCTTTAATAAGTTTCATTACTAAATTACATGTATTCGGTCCCACACGTTGCTGGCTGTATTCGGTTGAGTGGCAAAAGCAAGGATTACCTCATGCACACATTTTGGTTTGGTTAATCGACAAAATCCGTCCTGAAGAAATCGATAGCATCATTTCTGCGGAAATTCCAGATCCATCCATTGACCAACTGCTGTTTGATATTGTTACAACAAACATGATCAATGGTCCATGTGGTACTCTTAATAGTTCATCGCCTTGCATGACAGATGGAAAATGTACTAAAAATTTCCCTAAAGATTTTACTAATGATACGGTCACAAATGTCGACGGATACCCAATATATCGTCGAAGAAATCCCAATAATGGCGGACAATCATTTATTAAAAATATCAGCAACACAGACATTGATATTGACAATCGTTGGGTGGTGCCATATTCGCCTCTGCTGAGCAAGACATACAATGCTCATATTAATGTTGAGTTCTGCAGTTCTGTGAAGAGCATCAAATACATTTGCAAGTGTGTCCATAAAGGCAGTGATATGGCTGTGTTTAGAGTAGAAAATACTAATGTGAATGCACCTCCAGTGAATAAAAACGATGAAATAATGCTCTACCAAATTGGTCGGTACATCAGCTCCAATGAAGCTACTTGGCGTATCTTTGGTTTTCCAATTCATGAACGGGATCCAGCAGTTGTTCAGTTAGCCGATCCATCCGCTGAAACATTTTCAAAACAACTCTTAGATATCGGTGATGGAAAAGTTTCTATAGATGAAACTGGATACGTAAAATTACCGACCGATTTCTGCACAATCACTGATTCGCCAGATACTCTCATCGAACAAATATTTCCCGATGTACACACACAGTACATAAATCATGAGTGGCTTGCAGAAAGAGCAATTTTGGCGGCAAAAAATGTAGACGTTGACAATTTAAATCTGAAGATACAAATGTTGTTGCCAGGGAACTTGGTATCATATAAATCTATTGATACAGTTTGCGACGACAGCGAAGCAGTAAATTTTCCCTCAGAGTTTTTGAACTCACTGGATTTGCCAGGCATGCCACCGCATAATTTACAATTAAAGGTTGGATCTGCCATTATCTTGCTTCGTAATTTGAAACCGCCCCGGCTGTGCAACGGTACGCGATTAGTCATTCAAAAATTAATGAAAAACGTGATCGAAGCCAGCATTTTAAATGGCAAGTTCGGAGGTGAAAATATATTAATACCACGGATTCCTATTATACCTACAGATGTGCCAATTCAATTCAAACGTATTCAGTTTCCGATTAGATTGGCATTTGCAATGACAATCAACAAATCCTAAGGTCAAACGATGTCTATTTGTGGCTTAGATTTGAGAACACCATGTTTTTCACACGGACAATTATACGTGGCATGCTCTCGAGTGGGTAAACCATCCAGTTTGTTTGTGTTAGCTAAAGATGGACTAACAAAAAATATTGTTCACGCTATATATAGCATTAAGAGATTGATATTGTTTGTTAGTGTCACTGTCGTAATTGATTAATTAATGATATAAAATTTTAAGGAATAAATTATAATAACTTAAAAATAATGTTTGCCTTTTGTTATTTATATATTCCCTCATCGTTCACAGCGCTCCATGTCTATTTCACGCATATACCACATTCTTACACACTTACAATAATTAAGCTATTTTTTGTCTACACTAGAAATTACTTGAAAATTATTTATATGGCAAAACAACGTTTGTCGGGTCAGCTAGTTTTTTTATAAATTCGTTCAAACAATGTTCATGAAAAGTCAATATTTCAAATACAAATGCAGCTCGAATGGGATATAAAATCAAAGTGATTACCAATGCAACATTTTTCATATTTAAACTTTGATCATGTTTTAAACCATTTCAATAAAGCTGTAGAAAAAAACATTTTTACCTAGTTTATGGAGCACTTTTTGATAAAAATTTAAGCCACGGAGAAAATAAAGAATGTATTTATGACAAATAAAAAACTATTAATCAGTAAATTGAACTAAGTAGTAACAGGGAATTGTAATTTTAATAATGTTACTTGTTTTTAAAAGACCACAATGGTCATTTATTGTAACAACAGCAATATATTTACGACGTCTATGAATAATTTATTGTTTTTATAATAAGTTCAAAATATATGTACCATAAGTATTACTTTTAATTAACTTATATATGGGGATATATTATGCATAATTAACTTATTAAAACCCTCACTATCAAAACAACAAATTTTAGTCCAAGAATTAAATGTCAATCTAAATCCTACGTATAGTTCCGACAGCTAATCAATTCCATGCAAATGTATTACGTGTCGTAAGTTTTAAAACATCAACGAGGAAGAACAATTTCTATTTTATTACACTTATAACATATATTATTATAGAATTTAAGTTCGATTATAAACTCACCGAGTTCAGATTACTTTCCACAACAGTAGTTGACTCCTGAACAGAAATGTTTGTACTAAGGATTCTTTACTATTGACACTGTGACTAACTTAACCACGTGGCTACTAATCGTTTATGTCGGTTGCTATGGTAACCCACGACTCCTTGTGAAAACATCGTCATTTATATTACGTCGTCCTGGCTTTTTGTAGAGTTTCTGTTATGAAAACAAACTATAAAAAAACCTTTATAATTTGTGATATTAATACATTGTATTGTTACTACTTTTAATACAATGTTTTACAAATATAATGGATTAAATTAAATTTATTTGTCTTTTATTTAAATCTTAGAGATAATTTGACTAGGCCTAATTTCAAAACGCAGTTCTCTACTTACAAGGTATGCGTGCAGTAAACACTATCATACAACACGTTAGAACACGTTAAGAATAAAATAAATTTCCCTTCCCTTCCTTGAAATATAATTTCCCTTTTAGCTTAGACTATTAATTCGTAGGTAAATTTCGAAGTTATTACCCGTTTACTAGCATTAAACAAATTTATTCGCCCCTTTCTTTAAGGGTTGCACTTACAAAAAACAAACAAACTATTTTGGCAGTATTAAGAAGATTTATACAAATTTTGAACTGGGTCGAGGAGTAAAGGATAAATGCAGTATAGATAATATTCAGAAGGCTTACGGAAACATTAAAATATATTGTACTAAGTTATAATTTTTTAACGTCCAAACCTCATTTTTCTCCCTCTGATAAAATGGTTGGTGATATCAAATTGTTTTATCTTTTTTCCGCTATAAATACCCTAAAAACGTTAAACAAAATTTTTGTTATTGTTTTGTGTCATTGTTGTTCTGATGAGTCTTGCAATCATTTTATACAATGTAATTCAATATGCATGTACTGTTTGTCCAAGTATGTATGGAACATATTATGTAAATATGTGTTGTGTAAATATAAGTTGATGTATGTATCTTTATGTATTGAGTGTGGTTAGAATAAAATTGTATAAATGAGCAGTACTGGTGAAGAAATACTGAAAGCTCTTCATAGCTTCAATTTCAGAGTAGACCTTTGTTTGGAAAGCAAAATGCAGTTTAAGCATCTGTAAACCTTCCGAAACAAGATAAATAGTAGGTTATTGTTGGAGTGCAAGTGATTGACATACTGTTTTAGTTTTTATAATTATGTTTGAACTGAAATTGTCTTTTAAACAAAACAAGGCTATTCTTCCTTTTCATAGCACAAAACACGTTTTCGTGTTCATTATTTTTATAACTCTCTGTTTTAATTCAAAAATTAAAATTATTGTAAAAAATTATTTTATTAAAAAGTATAATTTGACAATTAAGTACACTAGTGTCAAAACACCAATAACACCCAACCCAAAAAAGGCAAATGTCATTGAGAAATAGGCGACAAAGTGTTGGAAAATAAGTTTCCCAGGCGCCAATTTGAAACGGTTAGAGATAAAGTTAAACTTTAAATACAAAAAAAAATTTGTTTTTGAAAGACCTTTACAATGATGTGCTTCAGGACTAACGTTGCTATTTGAAGTTTTTGAGTTTTAACCAGTTATTTTTCCCAAAATTGTATGTATTTTAAACATTTGAAAATATTTGAATAAGGGGCAACTTAAGCACATTTTTGGAAAGGGTATCTTCTCGTGAAACTAGGATACAAATTTAGTTTATGTCGGCTTGTTATGTGGTAACAATAAAACTAACTGTAAAACACTACTTTTTGGACGTTTTGGAACACCCTGTACATACGCAGTAAGATAAGTTAAAACTTTTTTTCTTCAAAATGATCAGTCAAAAGAGACATTTAAAACGAAGTATCACTCGACCTACCTTTGCATTTGAAAATTTTCCAAAAACGACAGCCACTTCCCAAAAAAAGCACTTTTGGCATTTTTGAAATTTGAAAATATTTTTACTGAATTCTCTAGGGTCGAAATAGTTGGGTTTAAGTTAAAACGAAGGCTGTAGCCCATTTGGTTCCGTCGCTAAACATTGCGCACGGGTGGTCTGCTTCACACAAAATGGCGCTATTTCATGCCTATGTTTACATAAATAAACTCGTGAAAATTTGCAGTGCAGCTGAAGTCCCCTTGTAAAATTACAAATATAAGAATCTATCATTAAGTTTGGTAAAATCATCCAGTAAATTAAGAAGTATACGAATTTATGGTTTCTTTGGTAAACATCATTTTATTTCTGTCTAACCGTAGTCATCGACTACACTTTCAGGCGCATGTGAAACGATAAGTGACAGGAAGTACTCCACATAAAACTTCACATAATCACATGACTTTATGTAAATATTTAGGACAAATGCCAAATAGTAAAATTGCAGTCATAAAACGGAAGATTTAACTTCTGATATAAGATTGTTATCCAGCTTCATTATAGAAGACCAAATTGTGTTTTATTAAGTAAAAATAAATGTATTAGGAAAAATTCAACCCGTTTATGCAAATATAGGGTCATTTGTAGCTGTGATACCCATAGGTGGACGACGACCTGCAAGGGGTTCATGTCAGCGAAACAAAAAATGGGGGTCCACGATAGTTTATATTAGTGAGAGCAGTCGTATCTTTAATTTTGGCTTTCCATGAATGGAATAATCCACATTTACAATTAGCCTATCTTTCCTTCCTGGAAGGCTACACTTTTTTAAGAGACTCAGCTACCATATAGACAGTTTGTATGGTATATTTTTCTCATTCTAAAGACACCGTTATCTTTTTTTCAAAAGTGCAATTTTATGTTGTTGAAGATTGATTGAACAGTTGAAGGAGAAGAAAAGAAATTGTTGTATTAGTCATATGCAGCGTTTTCGGCCTAATTCATTTACAATATATAGTTATCTTCACCTATAGAATCAGCGCATAAAACACTACCGTGCATTTTGGAAACGCATGACAAACTTACAGATTTACGAATCTATTGTTTTGTTGTAAATTGTCTGTTTTAATGTTCATGATTCACACAAGTACCTATAGATAAGTCATGTCCGGGCTAAGTTAATTATAAGTATTCACTTGAGGTTGTTGAGCAGTTTCCTTTACTTAAAGTTCTTACCAAAAACATCTCTAAGAACACTTAAATAGCAGTCACGAACACTTTAAATAGCTTTCTAAACATATCCGCACCTATATTGTTATGACTATACCATTCCTTTTAAAACTTCGAATTTGTAAATTACCTGAATCATCAAACAACATTTATAAAATATAATATTTTCTTTTTTCATAGTTAATTTTTGTAAATACTATTTTAACCTTGTTAAACATGAGTCGGCCTACTGTAAAAAAGTATGACGTTTCCTTCGTTTGTAAAAAATGAAAATATAAATTCTTTCCAATGAACTGTAATTAATTTATATAGAACTCTAAAATAAGCACATTATTGGAATATATTTATCAATGATATTATGGACTATAAATGCAATTTTGAATTTGAAGTTATATGTCTAACTAATACTTAAAGGTATTGGTTATACCTTTCTAACGCAAAAATATAAAGCAAACATTTGTAAACTACTAAATAAGACATTCCTAAGAAAAATCCAAGTGTAAATCTGTGTAGGAATTGGGATCAATTTTTTTTCTTTTAAAAACCACATCATTAGTATTTTTGTGAGTCAGTGTAAAGGTTTTTGGGGTGTAGTTACTTTTAAGTTATAAATTTGAAAGAGCAGAAAGAATAAAGTTGTTCGTTTATAAGAGCCCTATATCACTTTACAGCCTATGGCTGCAGTATCTACTTATACAGGGTGGTCCATATGTATGGGAACACCTCAATAAATTGGAAACTGTTATAGATGTAATACTGTAACTTTCAGGATAAGTTAATGGTCAAATACTCTACCTTTTGACAGACAACTAAATTTCAACCCCTACTCAGGGGGTGGCCAAGGGGTTGTAACTCAAATAGTTTAAATGGGAACACCCTTTGTGTGATACATCATCTTAAAGGTCTCTTTAAATCGAGAAAAACGGCATAAATAAAAACAATTTACGATACTTGTATCCAAAATGGCGGCTGATTGAAATTTTGGTTTCCAAGGGGTTGTGACTCAAATAGTTTAAATGGGAACACCCATTGTGTGATACAGCATCTTAAAGGTCTCTTTGAAACGAAAAAACGGCATAAATACAAATTTTCTACGATA
Organism: Philaenus spumarius; assembly: GCA_018207615.1. Classification (NCBI taxonomy): domain Eukaryota; kingdom Metazoa; phylum Arthropoda; class Insecta; order Hemiptera; family Aphrophoridae; genus Philaenus; species Philaenus spumarius. The sequence goes on from JAGFPH010000082.1 coordinate 299,198, forward strand.
CTTGTATCTAAAATGGCAGCTGATTGAAATTCATGAAATTTAGAAAATGCTATTAAAGTGACCTATTAATAATAAAATTAAAATGAAAAGTTACAATTAATTATTAAAATAAAATAAATAATAAAATTATTTTGATAACAAAAAAAAATCATTTTGCAACAATGATCGGCAACTCAGAAATAAGTGAATAATCAGCTGTTAATAATAAGCAATTAAAGATCAGCTATCAATAATAAATTATTTTATTTCATTACTAATATTTTCAATGTTGTCTTTGTAATGAACTTTTCTTTTTTTGTTATCAAAATATATATTTTTTTTTTTTATTTCAATAATTGTAACTTTTAATTTAATTTTTATTATTAATAGGTCACTTTAATAGCATTTTCTAAATTTCATGAATTGTTACGAGTCAGTTCCAATACATTTCAAATCAAAAATGCTTTAAGAACAATTTATTCTCTTAAATTTTAAATTAATCTCTAATAAACAAATTACTAAATACATAACAGAGCTTTTTCAATGTATTTTGGTATTTGTTCAATAAAATTTTGATCAAACATGTATACCAATTATTTTTTTTTGAAAACCAAAATTTCAATCAGCCGCCATTTTGGATACAAGTATCGTAAATTTTTTTTATTTATGCCGTTTTTCTTGTTTTAAAGAGACCTTTAAGATGATGTATCACACAATGGGTGTTCCCATTTAAATTATTTGAGTTACAACCCCTTGGCTACCCCCTGAGAAGGGGTTGAAATTCAGTTGTCTTTCAATAGGTAGCGTATTTGACCAGTAACTTATCCTGAAAGTTACAGTAAAGCTAGACGGTAACACTGATTCATTGACATTAATTATTAGGCACTTCCCGTAATTGGACCCCCCTCAACCTTATACTTGAATTAAAGCTCTCGACGAAAAGCTTTTGGGAAAATTGGCAGAATTTAACATTTTTAAATTTTGGAAGCACCTTTTGAGCGGAAATTATTTTTTCGATTTTTTTTAACTTTGAGCGCGTTTTGTAAGAAAACGGTAAGAGATAGCAAAAATTGTTAAGTACAAAAGTTGTAGGAAATTTAATTTCAGACCAACGATTTTCCATCAGATTTAAGATCCAATCATCCATTTAGCCACTATTCATCCGAGAAGGGAAGCTCCGCCCAACGTTTTTAAAGCTAGCCGGTTTCACTGATTCACTGACATTAATTATTAGGCACTTCCCGTAATCGTACCCCCCTCGACCTCATACTTGAATTAAAGCTCTCGACGAGAAACCTTTGGAAAAATTGCCAGAATTCAACATTTTTTAATTTTGGAAGCACCTTTTGGGTAGGAAAGATTTTTTCGATTTTTTCAATTTCTTCAATTTCTCACTTTGAGCGCATTTAGTAAGAAAACAGTAAGAGATAGCAAAAAATGTTAAACACAAAAGTTGTAGAAAATTAAATTTAAAGAAGAGATTTTCCGTCAGATTCAAGATCCAATCATCCCTTTAGCCGCTATTAACCTAAGAAGGAGCTCCGCCAAACAATCGTTCAAATTTCCCATGTTAATCTTATGGAGATAATGTTTAATGAGTTTGAGTAAGCTGCCAAATAAAACAGCTGATTTGTGCTCGGTCACCTATGTACAAACGAGCCAATGATTAATAAGATTCTTTAGCGAATTTTCCAACTGCGAACGAAGCGAAGCAGCCACCTGAGGCCGAAGGCCGAGGCGGGGTTGGGACGCGAAGCGTCTAGGGGCAGAGCCCCTAGTATTGAAATAAATGTTGAAGCATTTTAAGGCAGACAACTATATTAACTCTGTACAAGATCATAATTATTGATTTTATTTATAAAATGGACTCTGATGCAATCATAGAATTAAGTATATCATTTTATATCGCTAGATCACTTGGTTCTAGGCGACTCAACTGATGTTTCCACTCTAAAACGTAAAAGAATATTGTTAAGAAAACAATAATAGATACAGCTATAGTAACAGTAATAGCTATACACCGTCGGGAATATTTTTGTAGATTGCAGTGTTTCTAAATTTAAACAAACCAATTTCAAATAAGCTAATTATTTTAATAAAACTGTAATACAAACAATTCTCGCTATTTTTGTTCTCAGCATACTATTTTGGTTTACCTTAAATGGTCTAGCCGGCTTAAGATATCCAGATTTTTATCGATAAAAAGTGTATTTAAATACTAGGAGATACCACTGCATGCTTCGCATGCTAACACCCCTCGTGTTCGTTCCCCCACACTTAAATTTAACACAATGTTTCATTCTGGTCTAGGCCTAGTTTTAAAATCAATTAGGCCTACTAGGCTTTTTTAAAAAATACCTAGCCTAAATAATATTTATTTCAGACAATGGTTAAAATTAGCTTTTGTTATGTATTTATTGTTTTATTGCTGTAGTTTTTATTACAGTTAAAATCTGCAGTCTTAACTTAGTAACATATTTTTCTTGTGTTTTTCTATGGTAAAAAAAATCAGTTACCCCATATTATAGAATTTTGTGCTTTTTATAGAAAGAAATCGGTGTCTACAGTTCTACTGGACAATGTTTAATAAATTTCGTGACTTTGGAATGAGTTTTTAGTGCATTAAACAAACTGTCAAATTACCGACTTTTAGAAATTTCTCGCTAGAAAACCGCTTAAACTAATAGTTAAATCATTGGAATATGTAAGGGCTTTATAACGATGTCAATCAATTATAAAAATCAACCCAGTAGACCTTTAGAAATAGTCGTTTCAGTAAAAACCTCTCACAATGTGGTCAAATTGACAAAATGGCAGAGGTATTTAAAGTATGGTATCTTTTCCTTTACAAATCGTATTTAATAATGGTTTAAGAAAACTGGTCTGCCATTTTGGATATAGTTTTATTTTATTTAAAAAAATTTAATAAATTATTGTTCTTTTTTCAATGATTTCAATACAAAATTTTAAAAGAAAATCCATGTTAAACATTGCTAATCAATATCTCAAACCATAATAACATTTCGCATTTATTTAAAAAAAGTCAAATGCCATTAAAATAAATTATTAAAAATGGCTTACATGATAAAGTAAATTATATAACGTAATTAAGTTGATGGTAAGAAATCATCAATGGTAAAATAAAAATAATAAATCATGACAATTCATAATATAACATAATATTTTGACATGTCTTGTAAATAAAATCGAATAATATCTTCAAATCTTGAAATATCGAAGGCAGTTGTCTCCATTGATTTGCTCTTAAAAATCATGTATCTCATGGCCACGTTGTTATTTAAAATAAAATAAAGTTACATTGAAGAACGCTACAAGATGACTCTGCAAATTTTTGAACTCATCATCCAAAAATATTTTGTAAAAGAGAAAGTATTCTACTTTCATAATACTTTATTTTCGAAATATTAAGCTGTTATTCATACTTTTCACCCACCATCTATAAAATATTCTTGTTAAATCTGCGTGTTTCCTTTAAAAAGTTAAACTCTTTCAATCACTGTTTAATTTATCAAAATAGGGATCATTACACAACGAATCACAAAGCCTTATTGATCGATCTAGGTCATTATGCAACTGAGAAACCCCGAAAAGGCTGACTTCCTACATAAGTCCTCTAGAGTAATGGTTTCAGGAGGGAAATTGTAAGGCAGGCAATTATTTCTGCCTATAATTTTACAACTTTACAAAATTGGTGTTCAAGCACAAAATATGGTGGAATATGCATAAAATACGTAGTTTCTGATTTAAGGGGGTTTCAGTAAGGGGAGTATCACAATAATATGAGTCCTGATCCTGATTTGTGTGTGTTTCCGTCCACAAACAGGTGAAAAAGTTTTTAGGCATTTATCTTGACAGCAAAACTACATGGAAGATCAGATTCGATTATTAAACTCTAAATTACGTTCATATTTAAGGAAATTCTGTTATTTGAAAAAACATCTGTAACTTTATGTTTCTGTCATCTGTAAGTTTACGAATATTATATCACGAGTTTATTTGTTCCAGACTACAATACAGAATAGAGTGCTGGGAAGGGGCCTGTAGGTCGAGACTATACCTTTATTTAATTCACCTAAAAACATTGTTTCCGAAATCTATTTTCAAGAATAAGCGCCATCATTATTTTCCTAATCAATTAAAATTAAACAATTAAATATATTTCTCCTGAAACATTTATTTATTTTATTTAAAAAGGTATACAGATTTTTTATACAGCGAGGAGTACTACTCAGATATAAATAAAAAGACGAAAAGTTAACAGAATGGCATAAAAGAGTCATTTTTATATTATTGTCTTAAAATAATTAATAAATTTGTTATATTGCTCTCGTACATGTCGGAGGGCTTCTAGCCCTGCGTTGGGTTATTTAAGAATCTGATCCAGTGAATGTTTTATGTATTGGTTACATATTGATGCATGCATGTAATCATATGTTGTATGGTAGTTTATAAAAGTATGAGGATATGCGAGTATGTGTGATATTATCCAGGCAATTATGTGTATTCATATTTTGTTTTTTAACTTAATTATGTATAAAGTGGTCTGCTAAAATATAACATCTCAGGGGTATACGCATTATTTTATAATTTAAGTATAACTATTATAACTCATCATTTTGTATTCATTTGTTTTATTTTATTTTGTACTTAGCTTAGAGCTATTTTCATACATAGCCTAGTCCTATCATCAAATTCTCGAAATGACAGTTCGATATTTCCCAACAGTTAAATTGTATTTGATTGGGAATTTTTGGAGAAATATAAATATTATTGCTATTATTTTACAAGAATTGAGGTCTGTTGATTTTTAAATACGTCTGGTAGTTTGTTAAAATTATTCGCTCGTCTAAAGTTGTGAAAGATAGGTCAAAGTTTTTTTACTAACCTTTATCTCAGAAAGATGATGTAATATTTTGTTGTTTTTTATTGCCCAAAGAAAGAGAGCCTACTTGCATATTTTTACAGCCTACAGTCTAAACTTTATCTTTAAGGTATAATAATTGATGAACAAATTATGTTTTTTAAACAGTCACCATATTGTTTTTGTTGATGTAGAAAGAAAAGTATTTGAATATTGAAGTTATTTGGTAGCACTGAGAGGAAGCAAGAACATTAAACATGAAGTATTTGACAGTTTCTGTTAAGTTAAAATTTTATTTTCTAAGCTGTTCCGTTTTTATCAATAATAATTTTGTTGAACAGTGCTTACATAGCCTATCCAATTCCGAATTAAATTAAGGTTAAATTAACTAACTAAATTCGAAGTGAAGAAACAACACTTAGATCTCTGGCTTTACTAGTTGAGGTATCCAAGTCTTATTGATTTGGTCTATCTTTATTAGATTTGGTCCGATGATCTCATTTGAGTAGTTTGTTAGTTTTAGTCCTTGAGAAAACTAAACTACTTCGTAACAGTCGCAACATTGAAACTTGACTCCATTTCTTGTTTTGTTAGTTGTCCGAATGATTACATTTCCCTTATTTATGTTTTCAGTAATAGAAGCTTTATGTACAAACCCATTAATAAGAATGTGTAACATTGTTATAAACAATATTTAAAAAAATAGTAAAAATGTTAAAAAATATAACCAATAACAGCATTCTTTATAACAATGATGAAATTAATTCTGCATTACTATTTACATGTTATAATACCTTAGTTTTCTGTTTAATATTTACATCTGGTAATTATGTAGCTATTACAATAATAAATAATAATTGACTTTAAAAAAACATCCGAAATTTAAATTACCGAAATCATACACCTAACTAATAATGACAGATATTTTTAAACATAAATATATATTAAATAGAACTTCAAATTGGAGATTTGTAAAAAAAATAAGCAATGTTATAATTCTTTATTTTTTGATAAGAATCGTTTTATACATAGGCCTATATGTTTACAACAAAATAGACTGACTAGTGGGGTGTTGTGAAATCGAGTGTTATTGAGAATTTTGGTAGCAAAATATTATCAACATAACTCAAATTAATGTCATAAATTTTCTAATAATTAGTGATATCTAGTATTTTTTTGTAACTAATGTTAGTAACAAATGTTATTAAATATTTTTTAAATAGATATCAAAATGTTAGTAGTGAAAGTAACTAAAAAAAGATTTTTATCAATTAGTTTGTCACTTAACACAAGTTTAGCAATATTATTTTTTCTGTAATTTGGGCATTTACTTACGAATTGCTACTTTCTTTTACTTAAAGTTAAACATGATGGTTTGGTTAGTTCATATTGGCTGGCGTATACACTGTGCGGCTTCATATCCCCCACAGTTTGTATGAACTTAGAGCCAAACCTTTATGGACTTTGAACACATTGATGGTTTTTTACTATAGTTTGAAAAGTACGCTCTTGTGTCATGTAAAATTAAAGGGTATAAGAAAACGACATTAAAATTAGCAACGAAATATTGTTTGATGGTCCTAACTAAAATAGCGGGACAAATCTGTTGATACTTTTATTAATACGAAAATAAAAAATGTCAAAAGAATTTTAAAGTGAAATCATCCGGCATAGGTTTATTCTTTAGAAAGTATACCAAAAACAAATTTAACTTTACTTTTAAATTATTGTTTCAAACGGAAATAATAGTATATAGGCCTAATTAAAAAATCTTAAATACATTTTATTTACGATCACATTCTCTCTTTCAATACCATTTAATGTGTTATTTAACAAAAGGAGTGTTTCTTCCCAAAATTCCCCATTTTTCGAAAAGCGACCAAATTTAAAACTTTCATAAAAGACACTTCCAGTTGTCCAACTGTCTTAAATAGCAATCTCTCAAACGCCTAAATAATTTGGTTCTATTTAAATTAAAAATACCAAAAACCAGATCTTACACCTCAGGTGTACAAATTTAAACATAACAGTTGCTTCCGTTTATGCTATGGACTAAGCTCATAAGTGTAGGCATTGTCAGACATAATTATATTAAACAATATATAATTAATATATCTCCCAACAAAAAGAATAACTTCATAAACATTATAAACAACAAGCCTACATCTTGACAGTGGGAGATTTAAAAATTCTTCTTCGTGTTACAATACTATTCCATACACTTTTCCAGTCCTTTCCATATTTTTAAGAGAAAGTAGCATATGCCATGAGTTCATACTTTGGTATTTGTAACAGAATTTACATTATATAAATCAACTAGGGGAATCTGTTGATAAATGTTATGTTATAAATGTTATGTTTTCTTTATAATTAGGATTATTTAGGGTGTAGGATTAATTAAACCAAAAGCTAAGGTGGTAAATAATGTTAAATGTTCAAATCAAATTATTTCTTAAATTTTATAACAGCAGTTATAGTAAAGGTTAAAAGAACCAGCAAGTCTCAGATCTACACAACCCTTTCCAGCCCACTCATCTAAAAACAATTATTAAAAATTGTTTTACTATATTTTCTTGAACTAGACCTCTTTAAATAAATACCTAAGATTTTTTTTCAAATTTTTTTTACAAATTACCCCCAAAAAAATGTTGACTCCATATGGCGTCTGTGGTCAATATGGGTAATAAAATAAAACAATGGGAAATATTAATTAGATGTAATTATTTATTCAAAATATTTTTCCTATTCATAATATAAAAAATGAGTAGACAGAATATATTTTTTTAAATTATTTAGTACTAAAATTGTTTACAAAATACTAATTTTACCACAATAATGCTGAAAAAAAAATTAACGAACTAATAACTTTTTGTGTGGTAAGTAACCTACAGTAACATAAAATCTAACTCTGTAAAGTTATACTTAGGCCAACTAATTTTTTTCTAAATCAAGTTTTTTAAATTTATAAATTACCTATTACAATAGTTGTGAATTTACGATAATATGAAAATAACGTGACTAATCTCTACCGTACTATAACAAAAGACCATATTAATTTATTTCTGAGAATTTAGTTACAGTACTAGTTTATTTGATATTTAAAACATGGTTGAACCTAATAAAGTGTGTAGAATAATGTACAAAAGCTGTTTCAATGATAAAATTACAACAATTTATCAGAAAGTCATTGTTGTTTCAATATATAAAATGTCATATTGAATCAAAACATATGTAGCATTGGTGCCCATTGATTCCATATAGAATCAAAACATATGTAGCATTGGTGCCCATTGATCCCACATGGAATCACACATTGTTTACTTGGTAACTAGGCACTTGATAAGAATAAAATTTTCACAGATGGTTTATTTTCATCTTTGAAGTATCTACAATTGCACATATATTTTATTTTCTGTAAAAAAACATTAGCTTACCTGTAAAATAATGTAGAAATCAGTCAATCAAACACGAACTATATAAGTAAGTAGTCCAGAAACTAGGGTTAAATTTTAGCCAGGTGAGTATGAATAGGAAGCAGTGCAGCCAACATGTAAAAACAAACCTATTGTATGATATTAGGATGTCAAATGACATCTATGGGCCAAAATATATATAATTAGGATAGCTCTAAGTGAGTGATGCCATGTGTAATCGGTGGGCTGGAAAGGGTAAAAACTTAATCTAAAAGTTAGAACTGCAAATAATTGCTTGAAAGTTTGAAATCAGGTGTTAATGGCAATATTAGAGCAAACAGCTGTTTTATCCCTTATTTTATTCAATTGGTTGCTATGGTAATGAATGTAATACATTCAAAAAATATGTGTTGGTTCATCAGTCTTGGCCTAACCTAAGAACTTTTTCTGACTAAATTTACAAATAAATATTGAAATAAAAAATGAAGTGAAGCTTTTTATTAGTAAAACAATTTTTCAATTGGTTCAGGAGTTCCAGAGATTACCCCTTATATACAAACAGATTTTACCTCTTTATAATATTAGAATAGAATAAGAAAAGACAAATGTTAGATTAAGGACGAATAACAGTGAACAATTATTATTTCGTGCCGTTAAAATAAAATGAGACGAGGAAGGGACTTAAACGGAGACGTCCCTTGGATAAGCCCATTCACTTTCAAAGAACTAAAACAAATCAAATATTCTATTAAACCTATCAGAGTATATCAGATGATGCTTAAACAAGTTTTTAGTAATATTAAAAGTGCATTGCATTATAAATTTAAAAACCATGAGTAAGAATGTAAAGACCGATATATCGTATAAATTAAGTTTTTCCTAAAATTGTGTATTGAAGGAGCAAATTAAGTGTCACGAATTAGATCGAAAGAAGATCGAAAAATAAATGTAAGAAGTCTGATCTTTAATTAAATGTAAGGCAGATCTCAAAATGTATAACTTATTACAAAGACTAATAATACAATTTTAAAGAAATAAACCAAATCATATATAAATGAATTTAAGCAACCTAGAATTGTAAAATAATAAATCATATTTATTTTTAAGTTCAAAAACTTCTTTTATAAATTAGCTGTACAAGGTCGAAAAATATCTAACAAGCAATTCAAAGATTGGAAGGATCTAAAACTAAATAAAAATCAGATTAAAATTGTATCAAATAGTTTCATTATGTATAGTTTCTAGACCAAGTAGTTAGAATGTACTGTAATTCTGAAATTGTAATACATTTTTGTATATTCATAATTTTAGCAATGTATCAAAAGTGTTAACAATATCTTCTAGTCTCTGTAATTATTATTAAACCTATTAATAATTAGCCTCTCAGGCTAAAGCGATATTTATTCGACTCCTCGAATCTGATGGAATGCCCCCAATTAAAGACCACAACAGTCAATTACTAATAAAGTAAAGATAAGAATGGCACAAAAAAGACGCCAACCCACAGATATATCAACTATATCAGAATATAGGCTAGTTTAATATATTTTCGAACCTTTTATGACATCAGAATAGACATTTTTGAACGTTAAGCGACCCGCATGGACAAAGCTTATTAATTTTGTTCAAAATTATAGGAAACTTGAAATATCCAGTATTTTGTATTTGAAAATGTATGATTAGACACTACAATTTTGGTTACTTAGACTAAACATTTGATAAAATTTTGAAACTATCATGGATGACGTCCAACCTATAAAACAGTCAACATACAAACGGTAGATATCTTTACCTAGACACACTTTCAAAATTTAGGCCTTCTAAATATAAAAAACTTAAAATAAATATTTCCATAACAGTCTTATAACTAATTATTAATAATAATATTGTAAATGTAGGAATTTTATGTTTTCCGTAAAGCTATTTTTTGTACTTTTGTTTTATAAAAAATAAGTTGGTAACGTTTTTGTTACTATAGTAAAATTGTATTTAATCGAAACAAATTTATCTCTCTGTATTTTTGTTCTGTAAAAGACAATTAAATATTGACTTTATGAGATAAATACTTTCAAAAATGTGTTTTTGTCATTTTTTATAGACATTTTGAAAAGTTAAATAAAGTTTACCGTGTCTTTTGTAAAAGTTACAAATTTTAATTTAATTTAGTTTTCTACTCCACATGTTAGGATAGGTAGGTTAGGCCTACAACATTGACACTCATAATTACAGATAACATCAAAAAAGAAAACACTGTCAATCAAATAATAATATTACATTCTTACTGAAAATAAACTTGAAAATGGTTGAATAGCCGAAACGGCCGTCGTTTAATGACGGAAAACGGAATATTGAAAGTCCTATATCTAATAATTAGTAGTGTATAACAATATTCGGAATGGCAACTAACAATTAATTGTTATATATTCTTGCATTAAACAAAATGTTGCCAACTTATTGTTTATGAAAACAAAATTACCCTCCTGTTCAGAAAATACAACGTTCTCATCACCTCCCACATTTTGAGTCTTTTTGAAAAGTCGAAACATACAAATTTACATGCAGGCAATAAATTAATAAAGAGGTATTTTTTGTACGTTTATTTCATTAAATAAAAATAAAAATAATCATCTTATACCACTAATAATCTGCAGTCATCGGGTTTTTTTTTTGTTTTCCTATGATAAAGTGTTTACAAAAGAAGCTTCAATACTGTTTAATATGCATTTTCTACCAATGCACACCCGTCTGCAACAAATGTTGCACACTGTTTTAAATTGTAGGGCATTCTCCAATATGATTTGCTGCCGATTAAATTATTGTTTTAATAAAAAGAGATGTGTTCACAAAAAATAGCTTAGAGAAATGGCAGATTTCAAGCTACTGTATTACATAACTTTTTCTATACTAAAGGCCAACGTATGCGACAAGAATTAAAAACTTTATTTTTAGATGCGACCTTTACGTTTTGTTAATTTCAATGAGTGTGAGGCATTTGAAGAAGAAGAAGAAGAAAAACAAACACAATTATCTAAGACCAGTAGTAAAATATTTTCTTAGAAGTTTACTATAATACGCAAAACGAAAATGTATTTATTAGTTATAACCATGAAATCTCTTAAGCACAAACGCAATTTTTATCATAGGTTGATTCTGTTAAAAGTTGATTAAAACAAACAAAAGTTAAATAAATAAATAAGTTAAGTTGATTGTTCAGTGATATAGAAAAAATAACTCACAAGAAACAACAAGTTTAGTTTTAAATTTACTGATCGATGTGGCTTAATTTACAAGTGAACCTGAAGACAATTAAAAAGTGGTTAATGTGAATTCAATCTGAAGGCAGTGAAAACCATTGAGAAATGCGTTCTGACAAAATATTCCTAAAATGTAAATATTCCGTTACGAAATTAGAGAAAATAAGGTCGTAAACTTAGGTTTGGAAAAAAATTTAAACACAAATTGGAAATTGGTTCCCTCTGTATGGCTACAGATACTGTAATATTGACATGTAGTGGTCGCATATATTAATCACAATTATGTATGAACATAACTCCTCTGATATTTACCCCTCCGGCTCTCCAGCAGTTTTTTCTTGCGAGATACGGTATAGAACATCAGTAGGAATTATCTTAATATTTAAATTCTATAACATTGTACAGTTAACACAAATCTATATAGTTTTTGAAAACTGCTTTATTATAATATTATATTTGGTAAGCTCAGTAAGTTTAAGCCATTATTACAATGATTTTATCCAGGAAACTAAAAATATAGTCAGCTAATGATTCGCGATTAAATTCTTTCGTTTGAGCGGTACAAATCTTACATTTATTGGTCAATGATTTAACTTTATATATAAATATATACGCTGCATGGGAATAGACGATATTTCCACATTTAGTAGTTATTAGTTTTTATATTCTTGAATTGAAAGGGGTTATTAAAAAATAACTATATATTAAGGTAGCAAGAAGACATATGTATGTAGTCAACTGATTTTACTACAAAAATTAAAGTAGAGATATGTAAAGACTGGGAGGCAGGAAAACAATATTGTATCAAATACTAATTACTTTTATACCTTATAGAACAGTTAGTTGTAAAATAATAGGCTGTATAAAACAATTATAATAAACTGTAATTACTTCTAAACTAAGTTTTCAAACTGCTCTTGAAGGCTGGAATTAAAAAGTAAGCCTACCTAAAAAACGATTAATTAAGTTTTATGAATGGTGGATGAATGACCTTGATTTTTTATCCATTTTTATCTGAAGTATTACTTTTAACGTTTAATAACCAATGAAAAAATATTTTGTTCATTCAAATTCTTTTATTTTTAGTTTGAGGTACTTTAGGACAGATTAAACATTCGGAATTAGACAACTTTTGGTGGATAGACTAAAAATATAAAAAAGTTTGGAGAAAAAATAATCTAAAGCAAAAATAAATAGAAATAGGGTTTCTCTTTCTTTTCTCACAAATAATAGCCTAGCTAGGTATCAAAATAGAGTAGGCCTTTAACGTTAATTTCACAGATAGCAATATTTTTGTTTTGTTTTTAAATTTATTTAAATCACTAAGAACTGTTTTGGTTAATAATTGCTCAAAAATTGGATATAAAGGCCTAGATTGTTGTTCAGAATTTGACATATTTCTGTATTTACGGCTGCATTTTGTACGTAAGGAAGTCAGTGCAAAGTTTCGGCAGCATTTATTTTTAACCTTTTGTTGCCTGCGAAGAAAGAAAACATTTCTAACAGCTGCATCTCTATATACTATATATAGACATAGTTGGACTTACTATTTTCAGCTCATATCCTATCCTACGTCCGGACAACAACGTCTATACAGGTCTTCAAACATTTAATTTAAATAACCTAACTCACAATTTTCACTTTTGTACTAATGTTTCAATATTCTAAACATTAAATACATATTGAACACAATATCCGCGATATTTACAAACGATCAAGTAAAATGAACACACAAAATAACACCAGTAACACTTCAAAAATTCATAAACTTTTTCAGCGTACCTCTTTAGGTTAGCGAGCTATGCCTGAACATTTCCCGCAAAATGCGAAGCCAGCCGAGGTATCGGAATCGCTTTCAAAATGGACTTCGTCCAACATTCGCAGTCTTGTTGTAGTTCAGGCGCTTCTCGGTAGAATGAGCGCGGTAGTCACTTATTTACATCCGTCCGCGCAAACGCCGCGAATATTCCGTCTTTGCGAAAATTCAATGGTTTTGTGGTTAGTCATTAATTTTAAACAGAGGTTAATCGTGTATAATAATTTTAAAGTATTTACTTAATAGTGTAGTATGGAAGACTAGAATCGAATTTATGTATTTATTTTAGGCTAATAATTGTGTTACTAATAATTTGTTCAATTAATGCAAACTTCATTTAAAAGAACATACACAACTTTTACTAAATTAACTAATCTGTACAAATATTAGCAAAGTAATTGCCTGAGTAAAAAGAACCCTCTAATAGACTACAGTATTGTTGAACCTGAGATTTAAATAATAATACAATCTTTTCCCAAAGACAATATATAAAGAAAAAAAACACTAGTGAGCGTTTATTAGTGATACATCCTTAAACTTTTCAAGATTTAGCAGTCTTTCGATTTGAAGCTCAAAAAACTAACAATCGGTATCAAGTTTCATCATCTTCAGTAGATATTGAACTCTTATTTATAACTTTGACTACAAATCTGCAAACTCTGGTAGAATCACTATACCGGTAGTAAGACATGCAGTACCAACGGTAAAGTTTTGAGTTCCTGTAACAACCTAATGAAACATCTCCAGGTATGTCGTGTCACGAATTTGGGGAAACTAGAAGAACATCTTAAACTTTATAGCAGGCCATATAGCTTTCAAGAAACATTTGAATGTGCTTGGCTTGATCCATTAGGAGCGTAGATCTAAGGTTAAATTATCGTAAGAATTATTAATCTTTTGGGCTAGGAGTATTATCAAATTCCAGAATAATTACAATGATAATATTAAATATTTTTATTATTCCCCTTGTAGGAAAGCTTTCAAACTAATTTTAGTCATACTAGATTTTTTGGTTGTTATTATCTCATGATGGCCAGATTGCCTGTTATTCAGTGTGCTACTTTAGGCCTATAAGTATATTACTTGTACTTTGTCCTCATTTAACTAGCATATACAACATTCAATAAGACTAGTACAAAAACCAGAGAAATGTACAAGAACAGGAAACAACAGTTTCAGTCCCACATATTGTTTGATTTGTTAGGAAGATTAAAGTAAAATACAAGATCTAATTAAAATTATAATTTCTTTATAGCCTGTCAACCATGATAGTCATACAGAATGCAGCTACAATGATATAGTCAATTGAATTTTAATTTAAGTGTTTGTAAATGTCTTATGTGCTGAATGTGTATTTTAAATTAAGAGAAAGTGCAAAATAGTACTCAGCTTAAACATCACATGATTTAAGCTGAATAATAGCTGAAATGACAACAAAAAAACCAGAAGTACCTGACGAAAACCAAAAAGATAACTAAAATGAATAATAAAAAATAAGACAAACAAATCTGTTACACAAAAATGAGGATGGAAAATCTCTTTCAATGGATTCGAAGACAATACAACAACTCAGGTAATGAAAGAGCAGACAGAGAAGCTGAACTGTAGCCAGACTTGGTCATGAGCCAGATTTTTATACATTTCCTTTAAAATTCCATCCCTGACAATCTTGTATTTAACATTTCATAGAGGGATGAATTGTTATATTAAAATATTAAATATTCAACTCAGCTTTGAAATTCATAAATCATAAAACTACACAATTATCTTCAAAAATATCAGCAAATTACAGGAAAAAGAATTGAACATTTCTTCGCATAAAATTCTATATTGGCTTCGCTACTCTTTTATTTATATCGGAAAAATGGTCGCAGTTAAGTATTTGTAAATGTAAAGAAGATCATAAGTGTAAACAAATTTTACCTTACACCTGGTCACCAAAGATGATAATTTTTTTTAACGTCCTGCTGTTTTGCACTTTAAGGCTAATGGAGACGGGACCCACGGTTTTACGTGGAATCCGAACCACAGCCAATGATGTCTGTTAAGAAAGCATTTAGAAAATTATTCGGGGTCAATGGGAATTGAACCCGGAACTTTTCCATTGATGGTTGCCATGACGATTGATAAAGCTTTCACGCCTTAACAACCACGGCCATCGTTGCTTACCAAAGATGATATTAAATTTTATAATCGCAGCAAGTATGATTTATAAATGTTCAAATTTCAAACGGATACTTCTCCAATAATTAAAATAAATTACCATACATAAATAGTTTGCTCTTAGAACTTACAAAGTTACTTTGTAGAATTTGCAAAAACTTGAAATTTAACATGTGTATTTTGTTTTTGTGAACTGACTATAACAGGAAAATAGTTAATATTTTTACTTGTTATTATGAATTTTCAAAACCTTCAATACGTGAAACTGACCTGACAAATATGTCATGCTATGACATTTAGTATGTTACTAAATTACTCATCAGAAAAGCCACTAGAAAGGTAGAATGATTAAAATAGGTAGGCTACCTTGCACACAATTTCACTGCTAGCCTAAAAATACAATCCATCCATTCCTAAAAATAAATTCTATGGATGAAGACCTAGTTTTTTAACTTCATATGATAGCGACTTAATTTTACTAAGTTTTCAATCAATATTATGTTTTTTAATTTTAGAGACATTGAATGGTAACGTGCCAGATAAACTGTATTTACAACTAGCATACTAACTTGATAATACTAATTATGCCTGCACGAACACAAAATAAAATTACTATTGAAGTACAAATAACATAATGAAATTTTTTCAGTTGTAAACAATTTTAGGTTAATGGGAAAATAACAATTTATTATAGTATTAATTGTAGTAAATGACTATATTGTAACAGATGACAACATGCAGAATGTTCTATAGGCAATTAGTCGATGCCTGCCAATTCTAGGTCTAATCTAGGTTATATAGGAACAAAGTTAAGTCTCTCAGGCTACAATCAAGAATATGGCAAGAAGTCAGTTGGCAAAACATTGGGGGTTTATATGATTGATCTTCAATTACTATAATGATTTAATACTTTAAACACAAATGGTCTAATTTATTTACTTAATCTACACAGATTTTATCAATACTATTGTACACATTGGCTTAGTAATTTCAATAAGTCTAATATGCTTAGAAACGAAGAAACACAAATTTTAATATTTTTCTAATTAGTCCAGTAATTTTGTGCTGCTTGAAAGAGGGAGATCTTGCATCAGATCCGATAGTTTTGATTTTTGCTGAGATGTTTATGATGTTGGCCAATGAATAATTGAAGTTTTTGACCTCGAGCACTGAACGCAACATCGTCAAAAATCTTAAAAAATTCTAAAAAACTGTGAAATTCCCGACTTTTTCATTTTTTGGCGAGTTTAATCCTGAAGTGATAGGCCTATTTTTACTATAATAACTACTTCAAACGGTTTAAAAGTAGACTAAATGTGCTGCAATTTGAGACCAGAACCGACTCATAATAATTTCCAGAATACAGCTTTACAAAATTAATCATTTTTTCGAGGTCAGAAGTTTTTACAAATATTTGGTTGTTTTGTGAGTATTTTGACCCTGTAGGCCTATTTTTACGGGAAATACCACTCTCCTGGCCTTCCATATTCCTATGGATACTGAAGAGGTTTGAGGAGAACCACAGATAAACCACCCCACAAATTTTTCAAATTTCTTCTTATTATCGCTAATCTTTGTGTTACATTATAATGTAATAATTAGAATGTCAATTTGTATAAGAAAATGTAAAGGATGCTGAATAAAGTAGATAAGAAGAGGTAAATTGAGGAGGATTTCAAATATAGTTTAATAACCAAACTTGTAGGCCTATTTTCTTTGGTACCTAGTAGAAGAAGGCTGTTTAACCACATTATAATAGGTACCTACCTGGAAAGCACCTCGACTCATCTTTATTGTTTTGTTTTAGACAGCTGAGGATTGGAGCGACCACCACCTTCTCTCCATGCCACTCCCTAACCCCCAAGACTAGGCCCCTCATAGCACATCAGTTCTTCTCTGACCGGCTGGTCCATTAATTATGCGCAGACTTTCGTGAAGTTTGAATTAGAATCTATAGAGCCTGGTCCCAGTACCAGTTTGTTTTTTATATGCAAAGAGAGTTAAGTGAATGTGAAGTAGTGTTAGTGAACAAATTGGGGGAACCGTTCTGAACCCTCTCACCTGGGGGTAGATATTCACCTTACTAGGCCTCAGCCTCAAGATTATGGGAACAACACGTATTATGGGAAAAGGCTGAAGTGTTCTTCAGACTGCAGTAAGGTCTCGTGCAACAATGTTCCAGACATCGCTCTTGAGGTAGACTCCCCAGAAAGTGCGGTCACTGATAACTGACTAAACATTGAACGGGTCGTGTCTCTTGATCCCTTCCCTTAGTTTGATTACAGTATTAAACAGTGCATTCGAGCAATAATTTATTTTGTCGACAAGAGATGGTGTTTGGTTTGTGTTGCGTAGTATATCTCAAACTCTTCAAGTGACGATAGTAAATGTTCCTTTTTACAAATTTTGAGTATTTTTAGGTTGTGGTCTATATTTGTGATCGTGGTCAATTAAGTGTTGGTCAAAATGTGATTTTTGTTCAGCTATTGTAGGTCGGGGTAGGTGTTCTCTAATATGACGACGCATCAGAATGGCTGAACAACTGTGTCTAGAATCTGACGATGACGGTATAGCCGTCGAAACTGGTTATCCACATGGATAAATACATTGGATTGTTTGACGGAATGAATTAAGGTATTTATAACCTTTATATATACATTAAGTATACAATCCAGGAGGCTAACCCCACATTATGTCTAAGTTAAATATTATACATTGAAAATAATACTTTTTGATAAGTGAGAAAAGAAACTGTTAACTTTTAACTAAAGTAGAAACATTGGATAGAAACTTTAGAATACATGGTTGTTTTAAGTCAAAAGAAAATGGCAATTTCATCTCAAAATGAATATTTGAAAAGCAATTATTTGAGTTTTAAAGAAAACGAAGTAAGATATTGTTTCTTTCTAGATTGATGAAAGAAAATATTTGTTACATTCGGAGTTGCAAAACTACCAAGTAGCCTATCACATTTTTTTTTTTTGTATTGTTGAATGGGTGTATCAAGTTATGGCAAAGTGATCTCATTTACAGATCTTTTTCTACAAACATAAAATCAAATTTGACAGATTAAACTTCATCAAAAGAGAATAATGTAACATTAAGATAAGTAAAACATCCCACAATTTTTGTTAACTAGATCAAGAAGGAGTACCAGCGTACATAGGTGTAACCAGGATGACCGTATGGAGGGGGTTACAACAACCGGAGGTGGGATGTTTTAAAAAATTTTATGTAAAATAACACGTTTCAGGCTTCCCAAAAGTACTTTAAAATGATATAGGTATGATAATTACCATTTCTTGGAAGCTGTTGTACAATCCTTGTGTTTTTCATCAATCTTATACCATATAGGTATAAATAATTGTCCACTTCTAATTGTGATTCAGGCCTATTTCAGAATAATTTAGAATAGTAACCATGACTCATCCTCGTCAAATCTTTCCGTGCCCTGCCTCTAACCCCATAGGCTTGAAACACATGGAGTCTTTTTGTCGGCTGCGGATTAGTTACCGTCACCGCTCATAAAAAGCCTCATTGGGATTCATTAAACAGAAGCGTCTAGTTTATCAATCACAAAGTGTGTTATGTAATATATTATTTCTTTTAATGTTGTATTGATATGAACTGAGAGCAACTCTCGCTTTATTGTTATTCCGTCGCCGATTGAAAAGAAAGTAAAAAAATATACTTATTTGGCTTCATCCAATCAATAAATAAAAGAAGAGAAGATTTTGGAGCATTACACACTGTGTTTCCTGATTTGAGGAACTAGAACAAACATTTTTCAATTATTTAAGAAGGTCGGTTTCATCATTCGACGAACTACACACACGGCTGAAGGATAGTATTCTACGAAAAAAATACTAAATAAGGAAAATTGGCGTGCATTTGGTCACGTTTAAAACTGTTTCGGCAAAGACGCCGAAAAAAATTGTAGTGGCAGCTAGCGGCTGCACAGCTTCCATCAGTGGTAAATAAACCGATTGTTTATTTTTCCGACTAATGTGTATGCTTTAATACTCTCCTTAGCGCCACTGTTGATATGATGGCGACGGCAAATAATCCGTGGCTGACGAAAACTCCGTGTGCTTCCTCTAAAACACTATACTTTGATACAATACACTGCATCTATATCAAATAAAGTGCCAGTGCCTAATTCGATCAAAGATAATGTCAGCAATATATTGATAATTTATTGTAGCTTGACATTTGCATAGGTGTTGAAAACAAGTTACTCTTAAGAGCGTATTTTAATGAAAACAAAGTGCGAAATATTTTTTACAATGGGGGGGTTATAACCCCCCCCTGGTTACGCCTATGGCGTAAGTCGAGAGAGATAGGGATGATTTCTAGACAATCAAAGATCTACCTTGAAGGACCTGATGAAAGAAGGAGAACTGACAAATCTATATAGGAATGGTTAGAGCATACAAGTAATGTGGTAGGGTATTGTATACTAAATAGTTGGCATTTAGATGGACAAACTCAACAGTAATTAATTCTAACAGGAGGAAATGTAGGGAGAGTATCTTGCTGCTTCCTTCAAGAGCAGAGGTAAATTGAGTGGGTAGTAGAGAAATGAAAAAGAATAGTATTATTATCCCTGGAAAGAATAGAAAGTGAACTTGTGAACCAATTACAGGGGCATATTGCCCGCACCTCACATAGAATATAATAAAACAAAAAATAATTCGACAACGCAGCTGATCCATTGACATGATTTGAGCAAATTTCCAAAAATAAGGTTGGATATTAGAGTTTCCACCAACAATTTGGGAAATTGGTCTACTCAAGAAGGCGCTGAAGAGCTTCCTGTGTGTTCGAAATATATTAGTAGAATTTGTTTGCACCTTAGCCTCCACTTTCGACTCATGGACTCATGCTCTTTGCGAGTTTACACCTTGACCTTGTGGCCTTGGGTTCTTTACTGCTTCACTTCACTCACAGCGTACTAACTTGGATCAGAAGACGCCCCCTCGTGGATTTGAACCGGCAATTTTATGGTATTTTACGTATTAATCAATTTTGCGGCAACCAAGAAAGCTACAAGGTCGTGTAAAAAAATATGCAGAATAATAATTATCCTACATATATTTTTTTATATAATACCCTAAAAAAATTTCATTATAGTATGAAAAATCTCAAAAAGTTGTTGCTTGCGGTCCAAAAATGTTCTTCCGCTTGTGGGATTTTTTGGCTAACGAACTCGTCTGAGCGACTTAGGCAGTCCGCACACGGATCGTTGCATATGCTACGCATGAGAGAGGCGTTTGACAATCGTTAAGCGTGGAAAATAATGATTGTCGTTTCCCTCGTTCTACGTCCGCACGCGGGTTGTCAAGCTATCGTCAAGGAATCGACAGTATGCTCCATTCCAACTTTCAGGGTTATGTTTACAACATCAATCATTAAACATATAAACATATTCCATTATTAATAAAATTTCTTCACTATAATATAATAACTTCTAAATCATTTGATCTATTAATATGAAATAAAAAGAGATTCAAAGATAATGTTTGTATCTTTCTTTAAATATATAATAACGTATATAACACAAAGTTTATACTCGACATGTCTGGCCTATATATAAAAATATAAATATGAAATAATGTTAACATAAATGAAATGTGAACTCTATGTGTGTGATAACTAACTTGAATCACCAGGTAATTGAGGCTAGGCAAACTTTTGTTACAGTAAAAAAAAAATAAAGGGGAAAATACTAATCGCATTTAAATCTCTGCCAAAATGGTGTAATCTACCAACATATCTACTAACTTGATAAATTAAAATTTGAACAATAATGTCATAAATATACGTTCAAACCTGTTTCAATGTCAATGTCACCATTTTCAGTGATAAATGTAATCCAATACAGATATGACTGTAATACAGTACCATACAAAAAGTATAATATACATAATAATGTACCTCAATAAGCATGCCTTCCTTTTTGGCAAGAAAAATATTTATTTTATTTTGAGAGACAGTTAATCTTATATGACCTTGAACTTTGACAGTAAACACTGCTTATCAGTTACACTCACTTCTGAAGATCACCTCCAACAGTAGTTTATACCAAAGAAATTTGGATTGGATTGCATAAGGATCTTTTTATTATTGACTAGTTTAAAAGTATCATACAAGTTAGAAACACAAATCTACAAACGTAATTGACTAATATTTGTAACTATATCAAGGAGGCGAAATTAATATATCTGATGGTGAACCGTCTTCTTGACAACAATCCCTTGATGTAGGTTTGAGCCTCAATAAATCTGGATCTATTTCAGTTTGGAGCTTACTGCTAGAAGGTAAATGATAAGGGGTGAAACCTCCCCAATCCATTCCGAGGAACAAATTCCCAGAGGTACCTGGACTAAAGGAACCCAACGGGCTAGAACCTGTAAATATAACAAATTTGAAAATTAAGGTTTAAAAATTATTTATGCTCTTTTAAAAAGTCTATTTTATGCCTAAAGTTTCTTAATGAACATCAATCAAAACAATGCATTTAAACAGATGTAATACTTGAACTTTTAATGTTAAAATATTTACCTAAATGTGAACTAGAAGTTTCAGAGACTAAATTAGGACTGGAGCAAACTGCAACAAGAAAAAAATATTATGTTTTAAAGAGTTAAGGAACAATAAAATTGATTAAGTAAAAATAACTTCAATTTTAAAATATAGATTTATGTGCAAGAATGTAGTACATGGTGTGAGTAAAGTTAAGACGGTTTTATAAATACAAAACTTCAACATGTCATATAAGAACTATTGTTTAGCTATAAATAATAGATCCTCCTTTACTACAAGACCATTAAGAGAGCCAAAAATAAAAATAAAATATTATTATGATTACCATGATGCATTGCAATTTGCTTTAAAGGAATTGGCCCAGTAAAATATTTTTTAAATAAAAGAAATTATAATTATAATTCTACGTTTTTTCTGTTTCATTTGATAGGCCTATTTAATAAGTGAGAGAAATATGGCGAGAATAAAAAATAGTTTTATGATGCATGTATCACTTTGTACGAGAAACATTTGCGACATTTGGGGCATGCCATATGTGTTATAGTATAGCGAATGCTTGCATGGGAATATTATTATGTACCTTTTTGTGTTGTTGTGGGTTAATAGTACACCTGGATAGCAGAACATCAACTAAACATTCAGCTTGTTTTGGTTTTCTCAGCAGATGAGTGATAATTTTTATGCGAAAAAAAAAACTAAGTCATTGTTAGGTTTAAATATTTTTGTTGTGAAGTGACTGAAGTAGTTTTTATGTAAAATAAAAGTTATGCATTTTAGTGTAGTGTTGTGTGTTTAGTGAAAGAAATAATGAATCTTTTAACAATACTGTTAAAGAAAAGAAAACCAGTTCGTGATTCTACTGAGTCCGATGATTCTAGACCTAGGCCTGTCAGGCGTACCCCAACTGAAAAGTCTGGTAATAAAATTTGTTCAGGCAAAAAACTTACCCTGATTGAAAGTACATAGGTCTATAGTACGTACTGAGTAATTATTGAAGTAGCAGTAAGCCAAGATGGGGGGGGGGGGTAACCTATTACTTCAGTATTGAGCGGAACGTAGGCCTAGCAACAATTTAGGCTAACTTTACTTGTGTTTTCCCAAAAGTTGTGATTTTTCAAGTTTATATACCTTTTTTACAGCAACCATAGTAGTTAGATACCTGCAATTTTGACTACATATTCTTCAATATGTCTTACAACTTTAGACATGTTTTTTTTTTATATCATGCTTAGTTTTTAACATAAATAAGGTAAAAACGTAGAAAAAAGTTATGTCTAAAAATATTTTTAGACTATTAAACCATGTTTAAAGTTGTAAGACATATTGAAGAATATGTGGTAAAGATTTCAGATCTCTATCTATTATGGTCGCTGAGAAAAGGGTACAAATAAAGTACAATTTAACATTGTGGAGATAGGACTTCATTAATTTACAACATGCAAGTCAATGTTTAAAATGTTATTTGAACATGTTATTCTTATGTTACACGGTTAAATCAATTAGACAATCACACAAAAAACATAAATAAAGTTGGTACAGTACTTTAGTACAAGTAAAATTTAAATGACAAAAATATTATATTATATTATTATGAAATTAAACTTGTGTGTGATTATGAAAGACAATTAATCTACTTACAAAGTCATGTACAATTTCTATGCTATATTTATTCAATGTATGCACTGATTATTGTTCCCCATAGATAAAAAAGTTGAAATGTTCTAACCTTTCAAAGTAGAATCTGAATTTGTTAACTTTAAAGTGTTGCTTTCAATGGCTAACATTAGCAATCTACATAACAGTTTTAAGAAATTGTTTACTAAATGATTCATGTCATGTTTGACAAATTCTGTTTTTTAAATAGAACAAGTTCTTGATATTACATTTTTACATTTAACCTCACCTGGAACATTAACAATTCCTAAAGGCTGTTGAGAGGATAACATATTTTGTTGATTACTGATGCTGTTCATTTGTTGTTTAGCAATTAGTTTCTCCTGCTTCCTCCATTTAGCTCTTCTGTTTTGAAACCATACCTGTAAATCAAAATGCACAACTCATTGGAATGTGTTGATCGAGAAGACACAGAATAATTAGTATAATCATTTTAAGCTTTTGGCAATAATAATTTGCTCCCAAGGAAAATATCAGACTTTAATTTTTGACTAGCAACAGGTCAGGATAGTAGTCTTTGTAAAACAATATTTTGGAATTTTAAAAGTTTGTACATTCATTGTCAATTAATTTGTTGCATCAACTTGATAAAAATTGCAACAAAAGGATATCCAGATTATATTTGGAAAAGAGATCCAAAACGGTTTAAGCAAAGGCGAAGTATTTAGAAAATTGCAGAAGATAGCTCATATTGCAAACAGTTATATCTAAATATTGTTTCAACCATATTATTTCCAAACATCAAATTGATTTAACTAATTAGTCATCTTGTTTATGAAAGTCGTTCAACCTACCCCTTAATCACTATATCAAAGCCCACTAAAGAATACCGTTGCGAGCTGGCCAATAGGATGGGCTCGCAGCGTTGCCATATCTACTAGCCTCCAACACTCCTGGTATTTACCGCTCGAGGCTTGATCGCACAGTTTAAAGAATTATAAATACGTTGAGTCAGCCGCAGTCAGTTAGAAGAGTGGGAAGAACGTGACAAAGTCGCACTAAGGCGATTGGAGCGTTCAAGTTCTCGGTGTACACAAGTCCGTCCCTCAACGGTATTCTTTAGTGGGCTTTGATGTAGTTACTTTCTTACTATACTATGGTATAGAGAAAATATAGTGATCGCAAAAAAATCGATGTTGAGGTTTTTGTGGAAATATCCGTTTTGGGACCCCTGAGTCCAAAAAAGTGGTTTTTACAAAATGTCTGTCTGTATGTCAAAGCTAGAGAGAAAACTATTCTATTGATTTCGAACAAATTTGCACCAAACATGTCAATTAGGCCTGTATAGATGCACAAAAAAAGATTCTGAAAAACAACCCCCTTTTTAGCCAGAAAAATCCCAAAAAGTCAGTTATTATTTTGTTATAAAAAAACGGCTTTAACGATTTTGATAAAATTTGGCTTATTTGTAGCCCTTAATGTACCATACATATGCAGAAAACCGTATCTTTCTAAAAATTCTCATTCAGCTAATAATAATAATATTTATTAGTTACTCTCCTACTTTAATACAAAGTTATGAAGTACCAGTGAATCTGTTGAATAATTTAAATATGTTTGTGAGAAAGTATGTGCCAGTTTCTGGTACCGTTTATTTTGACTGTGTTAATTTACTTAGCAACTTACTAATTAGTAGTACAGGCAAAATAACCCAATAAAATTAAATGTAAAAAGGAGGTTACTTTCCAATAAATAAAAGGAAAGCTGGAAACTGTTTTAATCGCTGAAGTATATATCCATTGTGAGTAATTTGAATTTGCACCAATTTCTGAAGAGCTTCAGCTGCTTTAATGCAAAAACCACAAAATTGTTGTACTTTATCGGATTTTTTCAGATGTCTCAGAAATGAACCTTTTAATCCAAACAGGTTGTAAATATTACTCTCTTTAAATCTTATTATTTGAAGAGGAACAAAAACCTATTGCTTAAATCATTAATCATGTTAATACCAGAAAATTTAAAAACGGTAATACTGTAGCTAGTTATTTCGTGGTAGTTTTAGCAGTAGCCTATCTTTGTCGGATTTCTAAAAGCAGAATTTTATGGTCTACAACTCTGATAGTAACTCTTTTTGCAATAAATTTGATTGATTACGATATAGTCTACTATATGTTGATACTGATAAATTAGTTGGGTTTTTTTAAGTTGATAAAATTACAATATTTGACTACTAGGTTACACTACTTTATCAAATTGCAATGTATTTTTTTTTTATCAATTGAAGCAAATTTATTTTTCTGCATTTAATTACTATTGCATTTTAGGATTAAAATCATAGTTTCTAAGAACTCTGAGAAAAACTGTTCATGAGTTTTTCAATATTCCATACGAAGAACTTGTTAAAAAGAAGGACAAATTTAGATTATAACATAACATAGATTTACTTAAGTGATTAAGACAATTTACAGCTTTCCACCAATTCATGAAGGGTATAACTCTAACGTTACTGGGCTATAAAGAAAATAGGTAGTTCACAAACACAAAATATGTGTTTTCACGTGTAATACTTTCCATTCATATTTGTAGTGGTTTGATTGAAGTTTGATGTCATTATAACCTTTTTTATTGCTGTGGTGAAAATTTGTTGAGATGTAGTGAAAATCTGTCCAACCATAGAAGTGGACGTTTTCATACTTAATACTTAAAACAGAGTTTAACATTAAACTATATTTAGTTTAATACAATGTTTGTAAGGGATATAAATATAGCCTCATATTTAATTTGTTCTGAATGGGACAGTATTATTCAAATGTTAATCATTACAAGTATTTAATTGTTTCAAATATTTAACAACAAAGACACTTAAATAAGCAAGTTATTATTAATTTGTAGCCATAAATATTTAAGTTTTAACCAATGTTCAGATAAATTTGTAGGAAACCATACTTTTAAAACCTAATATTTATGCCACCACCTTGAAATACAAATACCATGATTATTGATGTTCCTAATTCAGAAAATTTGAAGATACTATAGATGGTGCAAAGATTTAACTACAAGTCTTAAACATGCATTAATCTCTAAAAAAAATTACTAGTTTATAGTGTTTTAGTGTAACCATTCACTACACAGTTTATCTGCAGTCCGCAAACTGCAGGTCAATTAACTGAAGATAAATCTCGCCACAGACACACAGTTCTCGACAGGCTGAAACCTGCAGATTAGATGGGCTGTCGTTATTGTGTGTGTGTGTGTGTGGGCAAATAACTTAAGATCTGATCTGCAGACGAAATCTTTAGGCTAGTTGAAAGTTTTGTGGCAGATTTACTTGTATATTTCATATGAAAAGAGTGATAAATCTGTAACTTTTTTGACGGAATTTACAGAGACTTACCGGCAAAATCCTTCTTTATGGAAAGCAAAATCAAAGTAAATACAATTCAATTGAATGCTACCTGTATGCCTTCAAGTTTGATGACAGTACAATTAAATTATTAATTAATACAAAATTATTCTGTTCAACCTCAACCAGCAATTCACTACATCGGCACACAATCAAGGCCTTTAAAAAATGATTGTGTAAATTAATTATTATGCTTTATCTGATTTTATAAATTTGTTTATTCTTTTAAAAAATTTGTAAAATTAGGATATAATTATTATTTTCTGATATTAAAAATAAATTTATAAACGTTCAAAATAAAATATTAAAGTTCAAGAAACTAATCTTTTGCCCAGTAGCATTTCTTTCTTCCCTAGTTAGTAATATTAATAAAGCTGCCACTTTTTGTTTTGATACATAACTACCTTTATTTTACTTTTTATCAACGGTACGCGTTTTGGTTGACAAAACTGTTAATGTATGGTGAGCATTAGGCCTGCAGTCAGTTGACTGTTAGTGAATGGTTACACTTACAGCAATTAATTTAGGTTATACCACTACAATCAGCTGACACTTTTAATAATTAATTATGAAATTATATTCACTTACCTGTACTCTAGCTTCTGTCAAATCTATCCTTAATGCTAATTCTTCTCTAAAAAATACATCTGGATAGTGTGTTTTGTGGAATGCTCTTTCCAACTCTTCTAATTGAAAGTTGCTGAAAGTTGTTCTAAACAATTCAAATAAGTTAACCATTAGAAAAGTTGTAAACAAGACCATTTTTAGTTAATAATGAAGCAAAGTGTACAAATAACATAAGATTAAGTTGAGTTCAAATATTTCTACTGTGGTTATCTCTGACATTGTGATTTATATTTTATCTATTATTATTTGTATCAAATATTTTCTTTATAGTATTAAGAGATTAACTATTGTTTATATATTTTTCCATTTATATACTTAGGATTGGAATAAATTAAAATATATATAAAGTATTTATATAATACTATGTGTATTGTGTTAACATAGTTTTTAAATGTTTTAATTTACTGATAATAATTCAATGCAATATTTATATTTGATGTAATTTCTGTGGTTCTTTAGGTAGTAGTTAAAATATATTACTAAACAATTCAAAACTGATTGTGATTAAACCTATATTTTTACATTTAAAGAATATCTTACAACTATGACATAATTGTAATTCGCTTTCTTGTGGAACCATATTTTGAAGATTAGCTGTTTTATTTTATTATTATTTTTTGTTTATGGCAGAAACGTGATTACCACAAAAATAAAAACTAAGCAGTAATAATAAAAGTTAGTTTTGACATTAGCCTAATTGCGATGAAAATTAAGGATAAAAAAATAAATGAAAGGTAACAAAACAGAAATTTGCACATTATAAACACTTAGACAGTCTTAGAAAATAATTGTTTATTTTCCTACCTTAAATATTTTTTAAATTCATTTAAAAATTATGTAAAATGATTAATATTTATTTTTTAAAACTAACATAAAGTTGTCTGAGGCCATTTTTATGTCTGAGAATTTGTTTAATGATCATATTTTTAAGTAAACCGTTGAATAATCCTTTGTTATCATGTGTTTGGGTTTTAGAAGTATTTTAAAGTGATGTATAACTTAACATACTCCGAATAGTTTCTCAATCATTCAATTTGTTGGAATATTTAAAGACCTGGAAATATAGACTATAAAGTTTTGTAATAGGCCCTACTTTTCAATTGATACTTTTCAATTGAAAAGTAGTGACCAAACTACAAAACAATTTAGATTTACAATAAGATTTTTTCAGAATCAATCTTGAATATTTTTTTATTTTTGAGAAAGAGTTTTAGCAATCTATAGGCCTACTTATTTACTCAAAGTACTGAATTTAAAAAATCACACTATTTAATAGCAAGGAATGTGACAATGAACCAGAGAAGAAGAAGTAGACTCAAACAAAATGTAGTTGATTTAACCACAACCCCACAAATCACAAGGAAATTTTAAAATTTAAATTAAAACAAGTTTTCTACAAAAAAGATTACCTAGGAAAGGAAATTTGAACAAAAAACATTGACACTCGTGTTTAAATATTAAAAACACATTTTGTATGATTTTATTTCACTTCTTCTTCCATCAGCGAATTAAAAATACATAATATATTTACCTATATCGACGCTGCTTTCTCTTGCCAGAATGACTGCTACTAGGATTCGAGGAGAAGCTAGGAGGTGAATTTGAAGCCAAAGACAAAGAACTACTTTGATCACCAATTGAATCATAACCTAAAACCAACAGATTAAATTAATTGTGTTGTTAATCTGTGACCTATTTATAAATAGCCTACTATATATACACGTTATACAAAAATTACGCCTGGTGAATAATGCGTGTAGATGCGCAAAAACATCATGATTTCGGGCGCAGGACAAAAATATCAGTACCGTATAGGCTATTCAATTCACAACCATCTTAATTGACTGTTTAGACAAAATATTGGCTGAATTTTAAGAAGAATATAACTTTATTCAATAACCTTTCAAAAGAAAGAAATAATTATTTATAAAGATACATTGATACTGAGATTTTTCGTCACCAAGTAAATTTATGAACAGTTGGTAGGCCTACACAATAAGTGTTTATTCAAACAAAATTAAAATATGTATACATATTTTCAAATAATTTATTTGTGTTGTAAATTGTACAGTAACAACAAACAATCGAATTTTATAATCAACTTTCCAAACTACTAAGTTCACCAGGAAACCAGTAAATTTGTTATTTTTATAGTATATCGCACAGAAGTTAGGCCTACACAACATCGGTTTATTCAAGGAGTCAATTTGAATTGCTTTGCCAATTTCTTTCAAAATGATTTATTTTACCTACATTGTAAATTTCAAAACCATAATAATCTTCAATACTATTTAAAGACTACATTTCTTAAATTATTATATATTTTACATTACACATTTTGTTAAATATTTGATGAAAGTTAATAACATAAGGTAGAATTGATAAAAAAAAACTATTTTTAACTTTTGATAAAGAAAGACATTTTCGAAAGAAACTCAAACCAACAATATTGTGCGTTCATAACGGATGTGATTGTTGCCTCCAAAACCTTAGTATTAGGCCTACAAGTTAGATTATAAAGGATGGGCCTACTGTAGTCTTAATTCTCTCGTTTTTGTTTTTGTTTAATGGATAGCCTAAGTGAGATTATTTATGTTCAAATGAAGGTAAACCTTTAAATAATTTACATTTATAACTAATATAATTTTACACATTGAACTAATATTTTAGGTTTACTTATTTCGGTTTGAATAATTATTTATAAATGTCTTTGAGAAACTATAACTAAAACTAATAGTTTTATTTCTATTATAAAACTAACTATAAAGAAGTAAAATGCTAAGTACAAAATAATCAAATCTCTATTAAATTTACTAAAAACTCGAAATTATTCAGTCGACTTTTTATAATCGAAAAATTAAGCTATTTATTTTCACTTATACTTTCTTAAAACTTACTTGATTCAAAGAAATAACATATGTCGTGAAGATGGTTATAAATGACAATCAAAATTAAACGACAAAACAATATTTAAATAGTAGATATAATTAAACTGATAAAACTAAAAACAATGACAAACCTAGGCTGATTGAAAAGTACGGTACAGAAAGAACAACAAAGTATATCTAACCAACAATACAGAAACTAAGGACAAACTAACAGAACCATCCTACAAGCGGTTGGATTTCCCATTGTTTAAACTATAGCCTATAGTGTTGATGAACAAATCCTGTCTAGGCTAACTAATTAACTTAGATCGTTTATTAGGTTGAAGCTAAACAAGTTTATAATGTTAGGGTTCTAATGCATTTAGTGATAACTTAATATAGGCCACTTCGGTCTTGCACTAATCATTTTGTGTTCATTCGTTCCGCCGGGAAACAGCTGTGCTTGGAAATTTTAACAAGGTACAGTAAATAGTTTGATACTTTTTCTAACTCTGCTAAGGAATTACGAGTAAACATCCAAAGCATTAATTATTAGGCATATGAGAAATACGCATTATTATTTCTCGTAACAATTAAGATATTCTGCCAAATTATTTCAATAGGCTTCTTTGTAGAAAGAGTCGGATGTTTACCATAAAAAAAATAGACGTTTAAATTCTTTTTCTTTAGTTTCTGTGAAGGCAGGCGACAAGAAATACTGACGGAATTTAGATTTACAGGCAAATAAGAAAATAAGGGTTGCTACGAAACATAAATACAAGGTTTTTTTTAAAACGAGGTAAACTATTAGCGATTTTATAGTAATCGAAAAATGTATGTTTCATTTTAATAATGTAAAGAATTATGAAGCCTTGGTTTGAGTAACTCGTAATTTGATCGAAACAATCGAATAACTGGGTTTATACCTACTGTTCATGTTTTTATTGAAAATGTTTTTAAGACAGGGCACACAAAAATCTCCTTTTTATTTGGCACTTCGCTCTCCTGATTTGAGCAATAGAAACATTTAAAATAAAATATAGTCTATATACTTCTTTAGTTAATATAATCTTTTAAAAAAGCCAAGCGATGATAACCACCTAGGCATTTCGCCTTAAAAAAAAAAAACTTTTAAAATAGTTAATGATCCTATTTGACGTTTTCAACACAATATTTTAAAACATACCCTACATGATTACCCAATATCGACAGAATTGTATGTATTTTGTAAGTTATGACTTAAGTTTAAGCATTTAGACTGAAACAACAAAAATCCCAAATCGAAATAAAAATAAAGCGACAAAAATAATTAGAAATTTGGCAATCGTATTTAAGAATTTGTTTTTGTCCAATCTACAAATATTGTTGTTGCAATTAAAAGTATTTTCAAAGTGATACTTAAAGAAAATATAGCATAGTTCGTCTTATCAAAGATAGAGTATAAATGCATTGACATATAATCACGTCATAATGTGTTGAAGGGTTAATAGTCAAGTTACCACTATAGGTAAGAGACTTAGTAAAGTTAACAAATTAGGGTTTGAATTGTTCAACTCAAAGTCTTATTGAATATAATTTCTATTTTAAGCACTTATTTTTGTTTTTAATCATGTCAAAATGATAACATTTTTTTCAAGCGAAACTTCCTAGACTTTCGTCCCTCTTTATTTTATGAACTTGACGTCATATTATGCAAATCGAAATATATAATAAAATTCCCTACAAATGGTTTCCAACTCTGTTATCATACATATTAAATTTTTTTAGCAAATACTACGAGGGGCCTATAATTACTGATAGTAATAAATAACATTTTTGTAATGCTTTTAATTTGACTAAGGATATGCTACAACATTTACGATAGAGTACGGATCATGAAGGCAATGTCATCTAGAGATTTGTCGTATTTCCGTTTTTGTTAATGTTACTAATCTTTGACAGTAAGTAGCTTTATCAAAATGACATAATTTATGTACTAGACAGTTTGAATGGTGAACTAATACTTTTAGAAGTAGACCTAAAAAAATGAAGTAGCAACTTTAATCTAGAAGATTAGACTACGTTATTATTTAAGTAAATAACATAAAATCAGGTACTTACGATAAATTTCGGTTAGAAAATAATCGTTTTAATTTTACTCAAATAAATTTGTGTAGCGCTTAGGAGTAAAATGTATTTTAATAATCACGTAGCCTACTAATCAAAATTAAGTGGCTTTGGTAAATTATGCATTTTTGTACATGCACAAATTTTGGTTAAATATTTTTAACCATTTTTTCAACTCAGATTTTGAAACAGGACTCTGTTTTTGGAATAAGCGTTTTTGGAATATGTTTCCTCCAAAATTAGTCTACTGATTTTATTTACATTTAATGCATTACGAAATCGCTGAATACGTTGTGAAACAAAAACGGACGGTTCGAAAGTAAAGACGCACAAAACACAAGTTGAAAAGGCAACGAATAACTGTTTATAACCTAACCTAAGATACGTTCGCATAACAACTTTCAAAAAATTAGTGTAAAAATGAACACATTTTACCAACATTTGTAATACTAATCATAAACAGAAAGTAAAGTAGCTGTGCAAATGATTTAAATGTTGTTTTTGATTACTATGATTTAAATTTTGAGAAACATTCAGACCATTTTTGTATTGAAGCAGCTTGTACGGAACTTTACTTATTATTGTTATTTACGGAGCTTGTTATCTCAATAATGTAAAGTAGTAATAAACTTTGAGTGAAACAAGAGTTATCTTCAAACGATGTGGATTCACGTGTTCGAATACAACAGTTCCCTTTTAAAATACAATTTTCAAATATTTATACTGATGTTTCTCTGATTTTGGAGTAGGATACATACATTTTATTATTATTTGCTATGGTAGTCAGTAGGCCTACTAAAACTATTCACATTCCAAACTTTTAGTACAACAAACAATATACTGATGTTACTGGGTTTTCTAAACTGTGCAAAATAAAAATTAATACATTTTGATAAAATCTTATTAAAGTGGGATTTTAAGAGGCAGAAGTCACATTACACTCTGCAGGTAGGCTACTGTATGTTTAAACTGTATACTCACTATATTTATGGGAATTGTTGAAAGGAGACAAAAGCGCAGGAGAAGTAAGGAGACCCGAAACCAAAGGATCGCCTTGATTCGAAGAACCAGAAAGTAAGCCTGATATAGAATAACCACTGGCACTATTGGTATTTCTCATATTTTGAAGTTCTGTCACGTCTATATAAGGTTTTAAATCCATCTTAGCTACAACACTTTTCGCAAAACTAAACGACCATAGTATATAGATTATTCACACTGTTGAAGAGTTATAATGAAAAAGCTATCGTGTAATTCAGGTGTAAGGAATAAGTAGTACTGACTTTGGAGTCGGATCTCACGAAGTCGCGCATGAACGTCGAGGGCTTAAGTTCTGAGAGGAAACCTTTCAAAAACATTCCCGCCTCCGTCCCAATTGATTTTTATTTGTGTTCTTTTCTGTGTTTGCATTCTTTGAAAGAGTTCGGAGCGAGGTATTTATCAATAATGTCTGTCCCATATCTTGAAAATGTATGCCGCTAACAATTGCGCTTAAAAATCAAACACAAAGTTTCATTTCATTTATTATAGCCGTTGAAAAAGTTACAATTTGTATGGCCAAGTCATTTTTTGGTTGTAACAATAAATAAAATTACAAATTACAATTACAAATTACAACCACATACCAATAACATATTTAAAACAATCAAGATATAATATACGTTAAGAAATTAAATTTTACAAAATATTCAAAAACAAATATACAAACACAGAAAACAAATTGTATAAATGACCAAGCAGGAAATCACACCTAACCACAAAACAGAGAGTCAGTGCAGAAACTCCTCCACAGAGTAAAAAGATCCAGACAACAAAAGTTGTCTAAGGCCGTTTTTAAAAGATGTATAATTTTGTAAACTTTTAATAGTTTGGGGGAGCTTATTCATCAATTTAGCACCTGCTTGTGAAGGAAGTTTACTGTACACATTTAACCTGTGCTGTCTAGCACGATAATTACAAGCTTGTCTGGGGCTGTAGTCATGTATGTCCATATTCTGGACATGATCAAACTTAAATTTAAAATATAGCAACACTTCAAGTATGTATATACATGGAAGTGTAAGCACTCCAATCCTCCCAAAAGCATTTTTACAAGTTTCTGTTTGCTTCAGTCCTGCTATTAGCCGAATGGCCTTCTTTTGCAGGACAAAAAGTCTATGCATATTCTGAACTGATGAGTTTCCCCATAGGAGAATTCTATAGTTCAAATGTGGATTTCAACTTTGGAATGCAATCTTGAAATTTAGTCCGTTCGATCTATCCGAAAAGTCAGTAAACTCATTCTTGAAAATGCGTCGTCATTTTTAGAATGACAATTTTTTTAAATCAGTTTGTTATTTCCTGATTTAACCGCAAGAAACTAGATTCTTAATGTGTTTAGCCTCATTCTTTGCACTCTACATTTAGGGTTTTCTAGGTGCAGTGTGTCCTGGTTACACAACCCTCTAATAATAATAACTAGTATATCATGTGGTCGGAATTCGACCAATTTTGGTTGTAAATTAACAACTTGTTTTTCACATAATTAATCGGAATTTGATATAAGTATGCAAATTCTTACTCGTTCGTGACGATACGAGGAATAAACGGTACCAGGAACTGGCACATAATTTCTCACAAACATATTTAAATTATTAAACAGATTCACTGTGACTTCATAATTGTAGGAGGGGTAGGAGAGGTGATATTAAAGTAGGAGATTAACTAATAAATATTATTATTATTATTAGCTAGAGAGAAAACTATTCGATCGATTTCGAACAAATTTGCACCAAACACAACAATTAGGCCTGTATAGATAAACGAAAAAAGGTTTTTTAAATTTTGAAAAACAACCCCTTTAACGGCTACAAAAACCCCAAAAATCTGTTATTATTATTATTAGCTAAACGAGAATTTTTAGAAATATACGGTTTTTTGCATATGGTAGGTTACATTAAGGGCTGCAAATAAGCCAAATTTTATCAAAATCGTTAGAGCCGACTTTTTATAAAGAAATAACTGATTTTGGGGTTTTTTTTAGAAAAAAAAAAAGGGTTGTTTTTCAAAAATGTTCAAAACCTTTTTTTCGTGCATCTATGCAGGCCTAATTGACATGTCTGGTGCAAATTTGTTCGAAATCAATCGAATAGTTTTCTCTCTAGCTAATAATAATATTTATTAGTTAATCGTCTACTTTAATATCACCTCTCCTACCCTTCCTACAGTTTTGAAGTCACAGTGAATCTGTTTAATAATTCGCGACCTTTGTCTTCTACCTGTACACTGCTTTATAAAATTGTCTACCAACCTAAGGCATTAAACCTTTTTACATTAGGAGTTATTAAATTAAATAGTACATATTTTTGCTATTTAAATCACTCTAAATAATTATAAGAGTCGCTTCTGGCACAATGGCAACTTCAGTAGTCGTTACCGGCCCGACATAGTTCCGGGTTACAGTCTAAGTTTTTACAACAGATTATACATAATCCTGGAAAGCTAACGGTCGAGATATAATTTATTACCTATAAAATAATAATAACATGTAAATGAACAAAACAATACTTAGCAGCGTAACTGT
Organism: Philaenus spumarius; assembly: GCA_018207615.1. Lineage (NCBI taxonomy): Eukaryota > Metazoa > Arthropoda > Insecta > Hemiptera > Aphrophoridae > Philaenus > Philaenus spumarius. The sequence goes on from JAGFPH010000082.1 coordinate 335,430, forward strand.
TTACAACAATAGTACAGCGTTGCTATGCCGAATGAACGTGTCCTGGAGCATAACCTGTTATTAACCGTACAACTTGGCAACTCTGTACAGTTGTTATTATATAGAAAAGTTTGAATTTTTATCCAAATCTGTGTATAACATCTTTTATCTGTGTAATACATTGAGCAAAGCTTTGAAATCAGAGGATATTTGAAATTTGCAACAAATAAATACTAGCTGATCCGTGCGAATATTTTGCAAGTTAGGAGTAGGCCTACACTTACCTGATTTAATAAGTTCATTTAATTCAGTTAATTACGTTTATTTATTTACGTTGGTTTATAAATAACAGTTTACAAAAATTGATAACGCTTTACGTTGATTTAATTTGATTGATTTGCGTGATATAGATATATTACACTTGCATATATATAATGTAAATAATCTAACAGCTGTCGTGCTAACAGATTGTTAATAGTTGGTGCCTTTCATTAGGAACCATATGAAGTATAATATCAAAGTTTTTAAATTAATTTTTGTAAAGAAAACATGAATTTTAAGTTGTTTGTCTATTTCCATCAATAGCGGGGAACATAAGCTTTAAAATGATGCTTGAATAATTAAAGTTGATGAAGAATTAAGGGAGATATCGCTTAGCGACAAAAAAAAAGACCTTTGAGAAATAGTATATAAGGATTAATGTATAACCTGTGTTAATGAAGTAGGATATAGTTGGTCTGAGCAGGGTGAAAAGAGAGTAACTAGGGGATTAAATGTAGATTTTGGCTTGGAAAAAAGTGGGTGAGTGTAGAACTGTTTTTAAACCTCTTTAGAATCGTATTAAAAACACCATATTAAAAAGCTCTCCACCATAAATAGTTGGAAATTTTTTTATAAACAAATTAAGTTGTAAAAGTAATGTTTTTTGCTAATATTATTGAAAATATTTATTTTGGACAAAAAATGATTTCATTTTTGGAAAGTACAGAAAATTTCCCATAAATAAGCCTACTTAAACTTTTTTCTAAAATCAAAACTTTACTGTAAGCTGCAGAATTATTTCTTAATAACTCGAAATATACCGCTCGGAGAGCAACGTCTACCGCGCGAGGACCAGCCTGGCCTCGCGCGCTCCGTACTAAATTTGTTATAACTTTTTAACTAATTGATCAATTTGCAAATGAAAGGGCAATACATCAGCTATTGTAAATTCATATTTTCAAGTAAAAAAATTATGTAAATAAACACAGTATGTATGTGAAATGGAACTTTAAAAATTTGTTTAGTAAAAATAGTCAAAACCCTCCGATTACCGTAATTTTGCTGATAAATATTTGAAATTTTCACGATCTACTCTTGAAGTAATGTAAAAACGACGCTCTATTTATAAAACATCTTAAAAATTTAGTTTGAATTATACACAACCTCAAGAATGTGAAATTTTCATAAACGACATTTATTGCCATTTTATATTTAACTTCAACAAGCTATAAAATTAGTTTAAAGTACGATATCAAATTTCTAGTGGCGTCTTTTTGAAGTTTGAAATGTTTACTTTAGGATGCATTTGATATTATACTCCTAAAAATTGTATAAATAACTTTTTTTTTAATAAAATAAAATATTGTTTAAAATGTCAAAAGTTTTAGTTTAAATAAAGTTAAATAATTTTATCTCAAAATTTTTCGGTGTCCTATGTATTTGATTTTTATCTTGAGACTTGAAATAAAGTAAATTGAACGAAAAAAAATGTTAATACATAATATATGTATTTTGTGAAATATCCTATTTTTTACATAATTTCGAAGAATTAATGACATTAAGATTACATTTATAGTAATCAATATTCCGAAATAGTAAAAATAACTAATTTTTGATGTAATAAGAAAGAAACTGGACAATTTTATTGAACTATAGAAAGAGAGAGATAAACAATTAAAAAGCTTCCGCGTGTCCTTGAATCTTGCTTGAAACGGCGGATAGGAGGGGAATAAACATCTGTCTGTTGCTCCAAAATCTAAAGAAGTATATTTTGATGATATTTTTTACTTATGCGTGTGTATGTGTATAGATGCTTACGTGTAAACTAACGCATGTGAACAAAGTTTTAAAGGAACCAGTGTAGCATTTTTAACGGCCATATTCCACTGTTACACTCGTAATGCTTGCCTTAGCACAGTGCCGAGAGTTATTTTGATATTCAATTTATATAATTTCACTGTTTATGAATTAGTTATTTATTATTATTTTTTGACTGTATACTATAAACAATTTATTAAATTTTGATGTTAAAATTTTGTTTAAAAAGTACATATAAAGCCTGCACACACCAGAGCGATACTCCGTGCGATACCAGAGCGGGCGCGATACTTTTTCTTGGAAATTCTCTTGCGATACCAGTGGTCCGTGCGATACAATGATGGCTTAGGCCCGGTACACACTTGCTGCAAATGGACGCGGGACGCTGCGTCCATTTAAATTTGCGTCCACCTATGCTTATCTGCGTCCTATCTGCGTCCCATCTGCGTCCCATCTGCGTCCTATCGGCGTCCCACGTTTGTAAGCCACATCAACTCTTTCATTTGCCACCAACCGAAATGGATCGTACACGTGCTCAAATATTAAAAAAGAAAGTTGTTTTTTCATACCTAGTGTACAAATACGTAAATCGGGAAAGTACAATTAACAATAGCAAGTACTGGATTCATCCATACAACAGCGAGAGGTGCTTGAAGGGTGCTTTTAATGTATGTTTGATGGATCTCAGAGAAGATGATGACAAGTTTTTTAATTATATTCGAATGTAAATTCGATCCTTTGACGAATTGGCCGGTCGAATCAGCGACGCATTACAAGGAAAAGAAACCTACATGAGATCTCCCATACCTCCTTTGGAGATGCTGGCAGTGACATTGAGGTTTGTAAAATACTTTAACTTCAGATTAAGAACATATTTATTTATTTTCATTATTTTTAAAATTTACATTAGACCCATCAGTACTTTGCTATAACTCTATGTTAATTTTTAAATAAATAATGTTATATTTAAATGTACCATAATTAAAAGTAAGAAAAGTATAAAATGATTTAAGTTAAAAAGTTTAATGTTTAAAAAAAATTTGTTTAAAGTTTAAGTAAAAATTATAAAAAGTTTAAAGATCATGGAAATTAAAAAAAATATTTATCACTTGATCTTAATTATCTAAGTGCCTTGGCAAGACAATTTTATATAAATAAAATTAATAGATTTACATTATACAATAATTCAATAATTTATATTAAATAGTTGTTTATTTCTTTTCGCTTCTTGAGAGATAGAGCCATGGTAATCGGTTGCTGAGAAAAAACTTCATTATGTTTTATTTAAAGACAAGACGAAGTAAGACAGAAACTCATTTTTAATAATTGTAATTCAATATTTAAATCTATTATAAGCATTCAATTAAAAAGTAAAAAACCTAAACGTTTTGTTTTTCAATGTAATTGTTATTATAATAAATGTTGTAAAATACTGTACTTACTAATTGCATTTTTTTCTTGATCACTTTTTCCTCGAAAGTTATCAAAAAAGGTTTCGCCAATGCTCTCCCACGCCGACTGTTTTTTCAATCTATCCCTATACTTTTCACTACTAACATCCCAAATAACTGGATGAATCTTTACCTGATCAATAAAAAGTTCTATGTCGATATTTTCGTCAGACATAGTATGGACGCAGATAGGACGCGGCTGCAAGTGTGTACTGCTCGATAGCAAGTTGGGTACTGCTAGGTATCGGGGGTAGGGAAAAGTGACGCGCGTCCCACAGAAACCTGCGTCCATCTCGATGGCTATCGGAATGGACGCTAGTTTTAGATAGGTATCGGCGTCCCGTGTGTAACGCACCATTAGTTCCTATGTACTTCTTCCTATCCGATTAAAAGGGACGCAGCGTCCAGCGTCCATTTGCAGCAAGTCTGTACCGGGCCTTATGGAGCCGCACACACCAGAGCGAACTGCGATACGCGATACCGAGACGAATGCGATATTGTAGCGATATTATCGCAGTAACGCTGCATGCACTGTTCGCAGCGCTTTATCGCAGCGATACCACGCGGCCAAACCATTGAACTATTCAGTTTTGTCTGTCCTGTGCACGTGTAACAACAACATGTCGTGTAACAACAACATGTCGTGTATCACCGAACACTTACTTGAAGTTGTTTATACATACCCGGTGCTCTATGATTTAAATCAAAAGGATTATAAGAACATACGGAAGAAAGACAAGATCTGGGAGAACATCGGAAAGACACTGAATACTTCTGGTAAGTATAAAAAGTTTTGCTGGTCTCAAGAAGCACTTTGATAGCTAGGACCAAACCTTTCTTCCAGGATAGGTACTGCATAATATTTAATGAACCAAGCCTACGTAATTATGTTTCGTGTGCATATAATTTTAGCCATTTTATTGTTTAGTACCACCACGTGGTAAGTGTTGGTAAGGTTGTTTGGTACAGTGAGGAGGAAACAGCTTGAGCTACAGGAAGTAGCGACGCCGTCTACCGTGGAAACGTCTGCCCTTGTATTTCAATTCCCAAGTCAACTCTTTGGTACTTTCCTTTTCAATAATGTCAGCAATCAAATTCAGCAAATCGTTAAAACATTCCTGATTCATTCTAAAATATATGTAGAATCTTTTTTCATCTTTTCTTAACTGGGGCATGAGCATATGGTACTAGCCAAATTGCAGACGTTCTTTATTTATGTCGTGTACCCACATTTTCCTTGCTCTTTCGTCTTCTAGTACGGCTAGTAACAGCAACGCGTCTTCTTCATCAGACGATGTAATGGTAAGTAAACACACAGTACAATATACAAACACTAACTATAACACAACAATTTTACGTCTAGAGAGTCACACGACCACCGCCCCCTACGCTCCCCTGAGGTGTACTGGCTTTCCCGTGCGTCTCTTTTCCCGCTCTGGTGTGGAAGCACTTATTTCAGCTGCGATATTATCGCCCAAGTATCGCAGATAAAATTCTAGGAATTATATCGCGTCACTCCGGCGATAAAGTATCGCTCCGGTGTGTGCAGGGCAATCATAAGTAATAAATATTCCACGTTTACGCTCTTGATGCTTGTCCAAGCGCAGTGCCAAGAGTTATTTTTATATTAAATTTCGATTTATTGACTTTTTACAATAATTGAGATATTTATTAGTGTTTTGTGTATTTTTATATACTTATTGGGTACATATTTATAACTTTCAATTTTATTTAAAAATTGCATAATTCATCAAGGAATGAGGATGTTAAGGTACCCTTGAACTTTTAAATATTAATTTATATTCTTGAAGGTTCATTACACGCTCAATAAACAAACGTTAATAATGGTTTTATTGGTTAACATTTTTTATCTCGACAAAAAATTCTGTTTTTATGTTAACTATTTCTTTCGCATTATTTTGACAATTTTCTATATTAATTTGTTATAAATAAAAGATGTTTTGTGTAATAATGGTAGCCTTATTGAATTAGCCATTTTGAACCCCCCTCCTCCATTTATCATATTAAAATGATTGTTTATGATTTCAATTAATTTTTAATAACTTCAAGTTAAACATCGGTCTTTTTCCATTTTTTCTGCTTTTTTTTACATTTTTGCAAAAAATGTTGACCAAAAGGCGGCCATATTGGATTAACCATTATGAATTTTCAATTTTTGACTTCAAATTCGGATTCAGCAACCTCAAAAACATATTTGTGTAAATTTGGTTAAAAAAAATAAATAATTCGTTGAGATTTTTAAATTTGTTTTAAAAAAACATTTTTGTTAAAGAAATAATTAATAAACAATTTCCAATCAATGTATTTTGGAGAACTTTTTATCTGAGGCCATTTATAAGCTAAATCAAAAGAGTTTGTATAAATACAAGCTATACCTAATTTTTTCCAAATAATGATTGATTTTGTACTATAATGACTCCTCTAAACCTACAAGACCAGTTTTGTCCTCAGATGCAAGATTTTATAGGCCTATGCATCAAATCTGCAACTTTCCTTGCATTCAGGTATCCCGGTTTGGCAATTAATACTCACATTTTACTACAGTTTGATCAAACCCAGTAGACCCGACTTAAAGAAATCTGGCTTTTTGTAAAATACAAAGAAATATTAATTAATATTGTTTTAAATACGTACTTTTTGGATCAAATTGATAACATTTAAAACAACATTGTTAAACAATTGTGTTTTATACTTTCTCTTTTTCGTATAAATGTGTTTTCCCTCTTTTGGATAATAGGCCTATGATTTCTAATATTTACAGATAAGAAAAATCTGTAAAAACATCCAGTAGGACTATAAACAATAGTAGTAGGCCAGTCGGTAGAGGTAATTTTAGACCATAATTTCCAGTAATTTACAATACGGCTGATTTTTTTTATAAGTACATTAAAGTATGTAGATTAACATTAAAAAAAGTTTACCAGTCTATCGATTTCCCAAAGTTGAAAAAAAATCGATTATCCTTTTTTTTCCGATTATCCTTAATATTTCGAACTGGGATGAAGATAGAGAAAAATAAAAATACCACCGTTTAGGGGAGGTATTTTTCAACAAAAAAGGTCATGTGTATTTATTTCGTCCGAGCAATGGTTTGTATGGAAAAAATTATATAATGCAAGTATGTATTTTGCAGCAAAGGAAATCACTAAAAGGGGACATCTTATTCATATATGAAGAGTTGGCTCATTCTAAATTGGCCGAATTTTAATATATCGAATTGAAACTTGACATAGGAGTTAAAATATATATTTTAAAAATTTATGCTGAGTCTCAGCTTGTTATCTTGAAAATTACCCGATCTAGGAGTCGATTTCGATTATCGATTTTAGGTGTACCGGACCCACGAACTAATTTCAATCTATTCCAGTTTCGTCAATTTTTGGAATATCAACATCAAATTTGTTTTACAAGTTGAGTACACCAGTATAAATATTCTTAGTAAGTATGAACGATTTTTGTCATGCTATTTTTAAAAACGAGGCGCTTGAAAATAGTCTTCTGTTTTACCTATCTCGTTTTAACTATAATACATTTGGATTCAACGACTCCATATTCGACATTTTTGAACATATCGATTTAAAAATTGGTACATAAGTTAAAAACACAATTGTTTTTTGCTATAATTATTTTAAAAACTATATTTAAAAAATTTACTAATCTGCAGCCGATTAACTCAAGCGTTTTGATGAAAAATCTAAAAAGGTATAAAATTATACTTTTTTAAGTTACTTGTGCATTGAAAAGTAAATAATAAAAAAGGTTTATACTCTTTGATCTTGTTTGAATCTATATATTTAACTTGTAAAAAAACTTTCAGGTTGATATTTTGAAAATTTTCTAAACTGGAGCTGTTTAAAATGAATTGGTGGGTCCCGTACTCCTAAAATCGAGAAACCCATTCATAAGTCAAGTGGCTCTAGATCGGGTAATTTTCAAGATAACAAGCTGAGACTCAGCATAAATGTTTAAAATATATATTTTAACTCCTATGTCAAGTTTCAATTCGATATATTAAAAATCGGCCAATTTAGAATGATTCAACGCTTCTTATATGAATGATACTTAAACTTTTAGTGATTTCCCCTGCTGCAAAATACATACCTGCATTATCGAATTTTTTCCAGACAAACCATTGCTTTTTTGTTGAAAAATACCTCCCCTACACCTTTATTTTTCTCTATCTTCATCCCAGCTCGAAATAATAAGGATAATCGAAAAAAATGATAATCGATTTTTTTTTATAAACTTTTTTTATGTTAATCTACATACTTTAAGGTACTTATAAAAAAAATCAGCCATATTACAAATTACTGGTAGTTTTAACCTATACCGACTGGGCTATAGGCCAAATAATAACAGTTGCAAATGATGTTTTAAATAAGAGACTCTTTAGTTGGTTAAAATATCGAAGTAAAGATTTTGCCGTCGTTAATTTCCTTTCTATTTTAATAGGCTAAAGTTTATGTGAGAAAAATAAAACTTTGTACTGTATACCTGAAGAAATATGAATATACAACCGTCCTGTAATTAATTGTTCTGAAAATCCTAAACCTCGCACTAATAAGAAAAAACCTGTCTACTGTTACAAGGAGTTAAAAGTCAAATCGATGAATGTCAATTGAATGTATGATTGGCGTGCATTGTATGCAGGAATCCCTACATATTTTCGGAGAGGATGACAACGGTAATTTGCATTTTGAACTTCTTTTCATTTCTTTAACTAATTAATTTCTGTTGACTCGTGAAAGTTGTTCGTCTTTTATTGAAAATGTGAGTATTGTGTGGAAGTATACGGCTTCGGCAAAGCAGATCGTTTCATTGTGCCACGAGTTTCTACGGCTTCGATGCCTACCTTGCCCTGCCAAGCCACACGCTCTTAAACTATTCCAATTTACTATGACCGGGAAACTTTTCAGGTTGTAAGGAATTTGGTTCCTAATACAATATACTTTTTCATAAGAAAAATCAGCTAGTTATTATGATTCAATTACTTTGATATTATTAAGTAATATTGATCCAGATTAGGCCTAGATATAATTTTACTTTCTCACTATACTATAGTATAGAGAAAGTATAGTGATCGCAAAAAAAATCGATGTTGAGATTTTTGTAGAAATCATTTTTGGGACCCCCTGAGTCCAAAAAAGTGGTTTTTACAAAATGTCTCTGTATGTCTATATGTATACAAAGCTAGAGAGAAAACTATTCGATCGATTTCAACCAAATTTGCACCAGACATGTCAAGTAGGCCTGTATGGATGCGCGAAAAGGGGTTTTGAAAATTTTTGGAAAAAAAACCCCCTTTTTGGCCAAAAAACCCCCAAAAACTTAGTTATAACTTTTTTATAAAAAAATCGGCTCTAACGATTTTGATAAAATTTGGCTTATTTGTAGCCTTTAATATGCTACCATATGCAAAAACCGCATCTTTCTAAAAATTCTCGTTTAGCTAATAATAATAATAACTGATTTTGGGTTTTTTTTTTTTTCCATAAAGGGGGTTGTTTTTCAAAACCGTTTTACGTGCATCTATAAAGACCTAATTGACGTGTTTGGTGCAAATTTGTTCGAAATCGATCGAATAGTTTTCTCTCTAGATAATAATAATAATATTTATTAGTTAATCTCCAACTTTAATAAAACATCACCTATCCTACCCCACCCTACAAGTCACAGTGAATCTATTTAATAATTTAAATATGTTTGTGAAAAAGTATGTGCCAGTTTCTGCTACCGTTTATTTTATGAGTTTTGAAGCGTTGAACTCAACTGTTTAATATTCAAGCGGCTGTTTATTTTTTTTTTTCTTTTGTGTTATCGCTGGAAAAATATAATTATATTATTCTATGCTAATTTCAACAAATTCAGATTTCGAACTGTTCGATTTTCATCTCAAAATCAGCAACAGTTTTTTACTTATAAAACAGATTTCGGCCTACTAAAATCTTTTCTTTCTAAAAGGATATTACAATAAATATCTACTACATCGCAAATAACACTTTTTAAAACATTTAAAACAAGAATAAAATTTTGTAGTGGGAACTTTCCAATTTAAAAAAAAAAAAAATATTTTAAATTTATTATTATTTGTTTGCTCTTAACCACCTTCCCAAGAGTGCAATAACAAATTATCAGAGCATCACTTATACCTCAATTATGAAATTACGAATTGCCATGCTTGTTTTTAAATTGAAAAAATATCATTAACAAAGTTTTCTTCTTAAATGTTAAAATTAACACTTTAAATAGAAGTTTTTTCTTGGACAAAAACATTTTTAAACTGTGGCCAAATACTCGTTGAGGGGGAAAAAATAGAGTTCCCATCATAGGGGTGGGGGAGCAGAGCTGCCCCAAAATGGTTTGCGGAAAACGTAAATCATGGAATTTGTGATATCTTGCTTATAAAACTACGAATTGTCATGCTTGTTTTTAAATTGAAAAAATAAAAATTCTTAACAAAGTTTTTTTCTTAAATATTTGAACTAACACGTTAATTAGAAGTTTTTTTTTAGAATAATACAGTTTTTAATCTGTGGCCAAATACTCGTTGAGGGTAAAGCCAAAAAAAAAACAGTGTTCCCATCAATCTTACTTATACAACTACGAATTGCAAATTTGACGGTTTTCTAGAACATAAATGTATTACGATTTAAAATTACGTAAAAAAATGTATTAACACATTCCGTGCTGAGCGCGGTTAAAGCCGCAAAAAATGTCCATCGCCATGACAGAGCGCGGCTTTTACCGCACATGCACTATTTACTTTACATTGGAAAAGAGGGGATTTAGTCATTGCCTACGACCATATTCCGTACCCCAGTAATTAGTAGAGACCCTTCTACGAGTACTGTTTAGGAGAATATCGACTACAAAGAAAGTTATAGGCGTACAAAAACTGCCAAGTTTTCGACCATTCTGCCAATATTTTCACAATTTAAGTTAAGTTATTAATTTAAATCAATTATGTTTATCAATTCTATTCATATCATAAGATATTTTACCATATTAGTAAAAAATAAATGTTAAAATAACTAAATTACGTCGTAACAGTTCATTGTTTCACTTTGTCTTGATTTTATATTTTCTCTTGGTTTATGAATGATTAGTATTTTTATATAAATCGAAATGAATATATTATGTACATTTTTGAAATATTTTCATAATGGTTCGTCGTAGAGAAGGAAAGCGAGAAATTTAAAAATAAAGAACTTACGTCTTAAAAAGTTAATTTTTTGCTTTGTCTTCATTTTTTGCTTTGTCCTCATTTTATCTTTTTCTCTTGGTTTATGAATGATTAGTATTTTTATATAAATCTAAATTAATATATTATGTACATTTTTGAAATATTTTTATAATGGTTCATAATTCCAATAGCAACTTATTTAGAAAAAGACAAATTTATTATGATAAAATAACATAAATTTAATTTTGTGTCATTGCTAATTTTGATAATTTACTGAATTATAAAACACATTCAGGATTTACTAGCACTTGTTTTAAAAAATAAATAAAAATTCATTCACTAATATAATTAATTTTCATTATAGACATTTTTTATTAAATAAATGTGTTTTAAGTAAAAATATTATTATTATTTTTACTATTCAGAAAAGGTTTATAACTTATTTAAAGTGATTCACAAAAAATGGGCATGAAATGAATAGATTTTATTATGCGGTTATAACCACGCTCTGTCATAGGTCATAAGCGTCATGAACATTGGCGGATCCAGAGGGGGCTGTGGGGCTGCAGCCCCCCCTTTGGGTTATTATATTTTTGTTTAATCGTCTAAGTGGCAGACTGCTCAATCAATGAATACTTAAATGACATTTAAGTATTCATTGGCTCAATTGAATAGTATCAGACAACACAACTTGTATAGAATATTTCACCCACTAAATATTATCAAATCTCAATAAAACAAAAACCATTGGAAAGAAAAGGTTTTAAACTTCAATTTTTGTTTTTAAAAATTTCTTCTAAAAAGTATATTTACATATGTAATCATCGTTGTAAAATTGTAGTTGCCTAAATCAATATTGATGCCGCGCTACAAAGCATAAAAGGAAATGACTCAAACCCGTCGCTTTTTAAAGGCACATAATTGTTAGACAGACTTGTTTTGAGAAGAAGATAAGGACACCACTGGATTTGTCAAGATTTTAACTTTCTACCACGATCTTCTAATCATTCGTCACTCTTATAGTTTCTTAGATACGAATTTGACTGTAAACCCTTGCCATTGGACAGTTTCCAAAAAATAAGAAAGCACATTTTTGCAACCGATGTATCTATTACAAATCTATATGCAGTATTCGTATAATAATTTTTATATCGATTTGAAGTGCAAGTTCTATATTTTTGTTTAATATAAGGAAAACCTGGTTTAGTGTTCCGAACTATTTGGGTATTTCCGTGAAATATGTACATTTTCAACGCCCTAGGTGCGTTAGCCGTTATCTTTTCCTGTCTGGCTAGAACTACATACTATACGTTTGTGAGAATTTTGGGATCTTTTCCGTTATACGTATACAACTATCACTATTTAAATAGGAAGTTGTATGCGTAAGTTTACTATTCGACCCTAGCCTATTATTTTTGCAGACAAAGACCTAATATTTTTGCAGAATATAATTTTTAAAAAAACCTAAAAGGTTCTAACCTATAGTAGTATTTAGTCACAGAATGTTTACCTGTATTCTGCTGTTAAATGTTGAATACAGGTAAACATTCCTTGACTAAATACTATAGGTTAGAACCTTTTAAGTATTTTTTAAAATTATTCTTGCATTTCTGTTGCCATAGGTTAGCCTAGGATCTAATAGTAGCCTAAACTTGCGCCAAGTTATATGATTTTCCGTAAATTAAGTGATGGTGGTATACGTATAACGGAAAAGATTCGAATTTTGTTTAGTTGTTGTAATTTAGTGAAATAAGTTCTTAGGATAAATCTATTTAAATTTTTGAAGTATACAGTTCGATTCTATGGCTTATTCTCTACAATTTGTTATAATAAAACTTTATTTTTGGGTAAAGCATAAAGTTTCTTAATTCCTATTAAAAATGGGTGATCGTGAAATATTCTAAAAAGACGTTTTCAAGCACTGTATTCCAAAAATTATTCTACACCCCCCCCCCCAGACAGCCCCCTCCTTGAAAACCGGCTGGATCCGCCCATGGTCAAGACCTATAACTGACGCGGTTAAAGCCGCAAGCTCGATCCGAGAGCGCCAACTTAATAGTCATTTATAATAGGACCGTAAAATGTTAACACGGAAAGTGTTAATGTTTCTCACATTTTAGTGAAACTGGTTAAGAGGCACATTACACTATCAAATAAACTATCAAAGATCTTTAATCAAAGAAATTTGATGATTATTTGTCAAAATAATTCGTTTATCAAACATTTTTTAAATCAAAGTTTAATGAATTTTTGACATGTTGCAAATTTTGACAAAGATTAAATATAAAAATAATAAAGTACTAAAAGATATAATGCGTTTAATGAGTATGCGTTTTTTTAGGTAATCTCCCAACCACAAAATATAAGTCTTTTGATATATTCCTTTCCTTTTATAATATAAAACTTTAACAAAATGTTTAAAAGGGCAACAAAAATGTACGAATTTAGTTACTAATGGACCCGACAAGAGCTGCTCCATCTGAGGTAAACAGTGCTAAATTTCTTATCTTATACAAATAAACCCAGAAAAGCAAACAGCACCAATCCCAATTGGCCTATATAAGGCAGCAGCGAATACTGAATAGGGAGTTGGACCACAGTGATCCGACCTACCGCAAGGGCGTGATGAGCCCACGGTAATCGCAAGGGCGTGTTGGGCCTGCAGTAACGGCAAGGGCGTGTTGAGCCCGCCGTACCCCGTCGCACGGGCGTGTTGAGCCCACGGTAACGGCAAAGGCATGTTGAGCCCGCCGTACCCCGTCGCATGTACGTGCTGAGCCCGCGGTAATGGCAACGGCGTGTTGAGCCCGCCGTACCCCGTCGCAAGGGCGTGCTGAGCCCACGGTAACGGCAAGGACGTGATGAGCCCGTCGCATGCGTGTGATGAGCCCGCGACCTACTGCATGGGCGTGGTGAGCCCGCAGTATATGTTTGATATGTTTTGTTAGTGGAGGGGAGAAGAGTTCCCCCCTCTAACAATAGTAAGAATGATATAAATATAGATTTTATGTTTTAGTTAGAGAGTCTGAGTTAGGATTGAGAACTGGAAACAACTTCCTGTGCAAGTCAGCCTGCCGAATTCGAGTCGTACCTGAATGCAACGAGCTACGAGAACCCAGGGACAGCAAGAGGGACTACACCCAGTAACAGGATCCGGAAAGGACTCAAGGGGTTCGCACTACAAAGCAACCCATTGGAGGCATCGGAACAAAGGGGCAACAGTAGAGGATTGGATGAGAGTTTATTGTAAATAATTGAAATAAAAGAGTGTTTATATATTTACATACAGTGTAATAATTGAAAGTAGGAACCCAGGGTAGATTCCCTTACAAAGTTTAATGCTGAGGGAAACTTCCCTACAATACGATGGTGAAATTGACATGGAGTATTAAAACTGTTAAAATATTACTTTTACAATACAAAAAAGAAGAGTTTGTGGGATATTCGTTAAAATTAGAATCGTCTACAATCATTCTAAAAAACTGTTTATATGAATCACGATATTTTAACTGTAATTCTTTAATAATAGTTATATTTTCACCTAGTACTTTTCTCCTTTATATCTATGATTGGACACATAATCTTTTTTTGTTTGTTCCTCTTTTTCTTTAGTAGCACTATGGTTAGATAAGCACTTGAACAAGCAACATAACAAGTTAACACTACTCGATCCATTATAATAGAAACTGAAATCAACAAATACACAGAAAACATAACCCCAAAACATATTTAGTCAATAATCCACACGATCAAAGAAATTTGGCAGCTGTAGTATGGTTTCTCTTGTATGACTTTGTCAAATATTTGATCTTTGATAAAAGTTTGACCAAATATTTAACAAATAACTTTGATAGTGTAAAATGTCTCTAAGGTGAAAGCTCTCTCCTCAGAGGAGAGAACTCTTTGGTTTTTGTTTTAAAACTTTTCCTCGTTTTCCTCCTATTTGCCCTATTTCAATGAATTACAATTTATGCAATTCTATCAAGAAACAAATAGAATACATATTGTAAAAGTCTAATAAGTTAGTAATTTTATTAGTTTATATAATTTGCTAACATTTATTGTTTTAAATATTACCACTAGAATTACAGTTTATATGGAGATGCCTTTTGTAAATTCATTAACAGAATTGAACAGAAATTGAACATTTTTGCAGAGGTCTGACATGTAAAGTACACCTTCTACTTTGGTATCGTTAATTAATTTATAATATATTGAGTAATAAATTTTATTACCTTTATGGTTCCGTCAT
>JAGFPH010000082.1:350404-364441 GCA_018207615.1 Philaenus spumarius
TTAAGTCTTCGATCTGTAACTTGGTCAATAGTATAAACCGTATTAAAGATTTAATTCGTGAAACTCGTCAAAGGCAGCATCAGATCGCATTTTCGGGAGAGCGGGATAAAAATTTAACCAATAAAAGTAAAGGTAAAATAAAACAGATGTTAATAAATAGTTTCTAAAATAAAAGTTCAACCCATACTTGTATCACTTATAAACAAATTAAACCTTGAAAACAAAACTGTTTTGGGCAGGCAAGTGAAACTATAAAATCCATTCTTAAATAATTTGTATAAGTATCTGTTGTAGATAATATCATTGCAGATTGTTCAAAGATTGAAATTGGAGAATCAACACTTTTGCAGAGGCTAATTTTTAGTTTTGTTTTCAAGGATAGACGCCATTTTATTTTTATTGAAAAGGAGACATAACTAAACTAAAAACTGTAGTTATGTGCTTTGTCTCCGGCATGATGGCAGATTGAATTTTCTGCACATGTGAAGTAGGCTTTACTTCGTCCCGTACATCGCACGGTCCTGCTAGGTTACAGTCATGATTTAAAATTGTGTGAAATATTATGCCATACATTTTGTCTATCAAAACATGGAAAGCACTGCACGTAGTGGACTGGATCGATTCTAAGTTTTTAAATATTTTGACCAAAAATGCACTATACAAAATATAAAACATACATATTAACTTGTAAACCAAGACGATAAATATTCTGTACTATTATTTTGTAGTATCGATGACAAAATCCGTAGTTTATAGTTTAAGTTCTAGACTGAACAACAAACGTTTGTGGTATCAATTTTAAACTTAGTATGTAAATTAACTTTTGTTTTTTATTAGTTGGCTCAGTTTTAAGTACATGTGTAATATACGCTTTTATTTTCAAGGTATCAACTCACATAGCAATTGTACCAAAGCTGAGTGAGAGAGGCACTACTAGAGAAGGCAGTGATAATTCAGCAGTGATAGTAAAATTAAATTTGAGAAGTCAGGACTGGTGGAGGATTGCTGGTTTCTGGTGATCTTTACTGATGAGGCCACAATAGAATGGGCACTGAAACAGACGCCCATTGTCTTGGAATGTAAAAGTACCGGGATAGTAAGAGCTAGTGATCTACCTAAACTGCTTAGGATAAGAGTGAGAATTCTAGCACTGGAGTAACAAAGGGCAGAGGACATGCTAAATTGGCTCAGTACAACAAACTTTGGTCTCCAGAGGAAAGTTGTCTGTGACAAACCTGAAAAGGCAAGCCTGACACTAGACAAGGTTCAACCGTGCAGAGTCAAAGTCATTGGGCTAGGTATGAAGATATAGGAAAGAAGTATTTCAAACTAGCCAAAGGTTTGTGTACTGATCTATGGTGTATAATCGGGTTCCACCTGATAACTTGATGAGCTTGGTGAAAGCATACAAGGAGAAAGATGGGATGTAGTGGTGGGTTACAATGCCAATGCACATTATGAAGTATGGAGAACAATGCTTGTTCTGTACTTCTTTATAAACAATCTACATTTGGAAAACAAACATTTCTTTATTGGTCACCTGTCTATTATAACAGCTTCTATTTAAAGCTTAGGGTCTATTTTCCCTACTTTGGTAGACTGTTGTTTTACTTAACTGTTCAAAATGATATGTAATGCTGTTCCACATCAAGTAGATCTTATTTTTAGCAGATTTACATCAACTAATTCTTTCAATTTATTGAATGTACAAAACATATTTTGTGCACTACTTTTCAAACAAAAAGTCAGGAAAACAAACAGTAAAGACTTTACATTCCAAGTAGAGCGTCGATTATCCGAAACAATTGATGTTTTGAGGGTTTTGGATAATCGATTTTTCAGATAATTGAACATTTCTGGAAAAAAGTCTAGTTCTTTGTTGAGGGTTGTGGGATGGGTGGGACGCATATGAAACACGTTATTGGACTAGAAATAATACTTCGATTTAAGTTGATGTATAATACATACTGTACATATAAAGTAGGCATATAAAGTACTGCACATACACTACATAAACTTTTTGGTTTACTGACTTAGATGTGATAAAAACAGTACAAAATTAACCTAAAATAAAAAGTCGAACATGTTTGTTTGTTTAAGTTTTGAGGCTCGTTTTTTTAGCTGCCAAATCTTGTAGACATTTAAAAGACAACAGCTACACAGCGTTGCATTTGTCTTGCTGTTCCAACCATTTAATAACAGTTTTGAAGCGTTGGAAGGCTTCTTCATCATCAGCTTCCGTCTTCGCTGTACAGCACACAAGCAAACTTTATGATAGATTCACTGTTCTTTTTAATGTCAGTTATCATTGAATTCCCAACACCAAACTCCCGACCTAAGCTTGATCCAATTGCACCTTTTTTTGATCATTGTACAATTTTAAGTTTGTCAGAAAGACTAAGCACAACACGTTTACGTTTCACCGATTTAGAAGTCACACAGCACAACAAACAACAGCACGGACAGTTAAAACAACACTGAAGTCAGTGAAACAAATGAGGTAAGGTGTACAGGTAAACGTGGAACAGTGAAACAGACCGGACCGACGCGCGCTCGTCTGATGTTGGCGTGGCATGAATTTTGAATCTTTCGGTTGACCGACATTTCGGATGACCGGCTATCGGATAATCGACGATCTACTGTAGTCTTATAATAAATAACTTATAAAGTTTTTAGATATTTAAATGACAAGTTTATTTGGCGTGATTAGTTAATTTACAGCCTAACAAAATAAGCATAAATAAACAGTTAATAGAATTGTACATTTTAACATTTACAACATTGGCTTAGAACTACTTTTACATATTATTTACCTAGGGCTTTTTTAGAAATGCTTAAAAAATAATAAAATGATCAACTAACATTGACACACAACATTTACACTTTTCTGTTTAATTTTAATGATTAAATTGTAACACATTAAATACCAACCCCGATAAATTGCTGTAAAAAAATTTGGCAATATAAAAAAAAACATCATAGTGTGAAAAAATCAAATAATGTTTAAAGGGAAAAAACCGATTTTAGTTTTCATAATTGTTGAAGCCATCAATGAGAAACTACAAAATATCACCATTATTGATATTTGTGACTTTGATCTCTTTTCCCCTGTACCCTTCATAATATAATCTAAAACCTTCACCTTACCTCACAATGGTACACGTTTAATCAATTAACAATCGACGGGGCGAAGAACTATCCCAAAGCAGCAGAAATAATTAGGAACATCTATGTTGATATTGTTACTGGTTCCCATGATTTTCCCACACCTAGGGAATTTGGTTAGGTCAATTCTGTGCTACTCTTGGGTGTTAACATTTTGGAAACTGGACTGGACTCTAAATTTGTCAAAACATAGTTTTTTCTTAAAATGTAACTAGTAAAAATATACTGTTGCAAACATTTTCTACATCTTTTCAGTTAACCAACTGTTTCTGCCAGAATCATACTAGAAATTCTAATCCAAAAAGTCTGCATCA
Source organism: Philaenus spumarius (assembly GCA_018207615.1). NCBI lineage: Eukaryota > Metazoa > Arthropoda > Insecta > Hemiptera > Aphrophoridae > Philaenus > Philaenus spumarius. The sequence goes on from JAGFPH010000082.1 coordinate 353,884, forward strand.
AACATATAGTTAAAATAATACACCATCACACTTAGGAAAAGTAGCAACAACTATGTAGATTCTTTTCTGTACTGTAAACTAACGCTAATAGCCCAATCTAAATAACTTGGTGATAATAATAAATCTACTATTTAAATTATCCTGCCTTAATAAACAGGTACTGATATCAGGTAACTCCTAACTATATAAAATCACTGTTACATTCTTGTCTGCTAAAAGTCTACACAAATTTATTTCCTCCTAATAAATATACTATAAAATACGGCTCGAGAATAATTATTGTGTAGAAGAAAAAAGAAAAACAGTCCAATCTTTTTTTAAGCAATTTATTAATTAAATTTATTTTGTTTTACAAATACGAGTTTAAACTAATATATACAGAGTAAGTAAATAAGGCTTAGATTTTCAGTCTTCAAGATGGATTTGCTGGAGGCGTGGAACTTAGATCAATCTTTTCTTCTAATCCGTGCAAGGCTTCATCAATATAAGCACTGATGTCACTGAAAAAAAAGAAGACAATTCTTACATGAAATATTTTGGTAAACACATCAGTAAAAAAACCCTGTAATTTAGAATGCAAATGATATAGTTGGTCACTGAATATCTGTTTCAATTCTAACATTCTATCTGATGATTTATGAAGTGTTTAATACTTACTCGCTATTATTATTATAAGTAGGACTAGAAAGGCCAAGAACTGGATTTGTTTTATTCTCATACAGGTTGGCAGTACTGAGTGTTATATTTTTATTTGTTTCGTTATGAGTTTCCATATTGCTTGTTGCAGCCATTTTGTCTAAACGTTCTTGCAAACTGAAATATAAAATAATTTAATTAGTGTGTAGTTTACACAATGTTATAACTTAAATTTTAATGTTTTTTTTTTAAATTTCAATGTTTTTTTTAAATTTTAAAGATTTGGTGATAAAATTTTTTATTAAAAATAATACAAGACGAGTAAAACTTACCAATTTAAATGTTGATAGTGAATTTTACATACAGTACTAATTATTGCAACTGAACAATCTTTCACATTTGCAAGCAATAGTATTATTTTACACAATCCTGATGTTAATGTTTATTGCTGAGAGACTATCATTACTAGAAAATCTATATTGTACGTCAACCACACAAATATCAACGGTTTGATCAAGATTCAAACCAGAGACCTTAAGCTTTGGAGTTAGGTATACTATCTTGTGAACTACAAGTCTGCCGATTTATTCTACTTTTTAAGTGCTACGTTAAAGTAAAAAACATACTGAAACATGGTATAAAAAAAACTGATCAAGCACTGTCGTTTACATCATTCAAACTGTATGTAAATATTAAACGTTCAGTGTACAGTAATATCCAACAGGACCTTCGGATATCTGATATTCATACTCTACTGTAAATAAAATAATTTTAAGCTGATTTGTTTGTGGTTGCAGCTAATTTGTTAAAATACTAGACCACTTACCTTCTGGTTTTCCAGATGTATAATCCCACAAGAGCAATAAACAATACAACCAAGATGGCCATAATAATGATAAACCAAACCCAAGACTGGTTTCCTTCCTTTTGCTCAACTTGTGTATTTGTTTGAGCCTGCAGGTCTTCAAGATCCAAAGAAGCTTCTACGGAGAATGATTCTCTCAGTTTCTTAATAGTCCCTACATTTGCAGTTTGTCTAAACAAAGAATTGTACGACTTCAAGTAAAATGTATGATATTATTAAATTTGCACAGTAAAATAATAATTTTAAACTAAGCTGGTATAATCTTACTGTAATATGGCTTGAGCATCTACAGGAAGTTCTTTAGCAGTATCAATAAAGTGCACCAAAACATCAGTTCTATTAGAAATAGGGTGATGGTTATCATCTTCTGCTTTAGTTACTGAGTCGACTGTACCTTTGTATCCAAACACAGATGAAAATATATTCTCAATCTGTGAAAAAGAAAGAAACATAATATGAATACGTAATAATTATCTAGAGGAAACAAAAAGTAATTTTTTTCTGTACGATTTTATCAACAATTTTTTTACTTTGTTAAAAAACATATGTTATAGTTATAAATGCTTATTGAGCTTGACTTGTGATTTAATATTATACTTTATAGAATAAAACTTTCACAAATAATACTTAACTTGTTAGAATTAGTTACAATTTTGTTATGTAGTTCATGCACCCTGATGATGGCAGCACTGCCACTGATTTATGTTTGAATGAAAACATAATATTCTGTTTTTTATTCCAAGTTTTATTCTATTAACCCTCAAAGTGACAACTTGCTTGAAAGTGTCACCAAAGTGGCTCAGTAGTCATTTGCTCAAGCATTTTTAAATTAAAGTTTTTATATCAAAAATAATATTTCAATAGGACATGTTATATATCATTTACTCTACACTTTTTAAAGATTAAATTGGTGTATGGTTTGGTTTACTACATTAAAATCTATAACAATCATAAAAACATGAAATATATAATATACAAAGTCATTCTTCTTGAGAAAACAGGAAAACATGAGTTTTCAGCTCATGTAAAGTTACATCACTGCATCAGTCTAAGTCTACACAAATCTTTTTTCTGCTTGTCTATTCTAGCAATCAACTACATTTAGGTTTTCAGTTATTATCAATTAGTAATGTTGTAAACTCATATAACAACTATTTACCATTTAAATCATATAAAAATGTTCTTCACAGTGGTATAAGTACCGAAGAAAAATTATAAAATAGAGTCTTCAAACATCAAATTTGCAATTTAATAAAAGGTTTTTTACAAAAGTTAAATTTTGTGTTATCATTTCATGTAAAGAACCACTGTCTATATTTTTTATATTTTCGATTTATAGAAAAAAATGAAGGCAGTATTTCAAAAATTTCCATCTCCAATTTTGTCTATTTGCAAAAATTTTAGAAAATGTAAAAAAGTTCAACTACATAAATATATTTCCTGTATTTTTAAGTAAATAAATAAAGGTATACTAACTAGTGAATACTTTACAAAATAAACGGTATCCGTTAACTGACACAAACTTTCTCCCAACTTACTGTAGTCAAAATAATATTGTTTTTAATCATTTTATTTACTACTTTTTAGAACAAAACAAAAAAATAATATTCTACCTACGTCAATCGTATAAAAAAATTATTGTCCCAGGCGGGATTCGATCGCGCGACCTTTGAATTACTGGCCGTGCTTGCTACCGTGGTGCTACCCCGTGCGGCCGCTGCCGCGATGCTAGATTGACAACACAAACTTGTTTATTTTTAAACATTTCCTCATAATTATAAAACGCCGAAGTTTTGATAAAAGCGGGTGGTGTCATTTTGTTTGGCATCTTAAGCACTATAAATACTGAAAATTTGATCAAAATCGTTAGAGCCGTTTTTGAGAAATTTGCATTTTTGTCGTTTTTTATGGGTTTTTAGAGGTAAATTACCCTTAAAAATTAAAAATTCAAAAAAATGAAAAAAACGCCTGGAGATATTAGGGTTTAGTACCTACATACCAAATTTCATGAAAATCGGACCAATAGTGTCCTCTCTGGTCGTGTATACATACAGACAGACTGACAGACAGACACCACTCTAAAAACACTTTTTTGGGTTCAGGGAGCACCAAAACAAAAAATTCCATTAAAAATATTTTTGGGTTCAGGGAGCACCAACACAGATAATTGCACTAAACAATTTTTTGGGGTTCTGGGAGCACCAAAATAGATAATTCAACTGAAAATTCAAATTCGAACATTTTTACGAAAACAACACTTTTTCCATATACTACGTATACGGTGGAGAAAGTAAAAATGGGATACATTCTATATATGATAATGTGGGGTGCAGTAAAAAATAGCCTGCCATTACAGAAAAATGAGATCACCACTTTCAAGGTTAAATTATGTTGTAGTTGTGAATTTTAATTACCTGATTAATTTTAGTATTGATAAAGTCCAATGGATTGAGAAAAGTAAACTTCACCATGTCAGAAGCTGATATCAGGTAAACAAAGACACGAACGGAGTCATTGTGAGAAGCTACATAAACAATAATTTATTTTAATTAAATAATGTATCTAAAAAAAATGTTAAAACCCATAATACTTGTACATAATCTCTATTCAAAAATGTGTTTAAAAATGCAATTAATTTTGCTAAGAAAGTAAGAATAAAATAGTAAAAAACTTAAAACATTGTTCTAAGCATTCGATAAACTATGTACACTAAGCAATCTATCTGATTTGCTATTTTATTGTTTTTACTGGATATGCAAATTTAATAGCATGAAAAAAAGTCATTACAAAATTTGATTATATTAAGTTGATTAATATGTTATTGTATTTTTGTTTTTGTTAAACTAATTTTTGTACATATGCCTAACTTGTGTTTTTCTATATAGACTAATTCTACAAAATCATGTTCTCAGCATTCACATAATGTACGACAATGCATCAGATAATGTATATCTGCATTTTGAATAGTTATTTAATACTTTTAACTATCAATTATTTTAAAATAAGAAGAAAAATTATATGTTTTAAATTGAACTAAATATTCAAGAAAGAAATTTATAAACAACAGAAGTGAAAATTTCAAATTCAAAGCCAACAATCTCAATCATTTACTTGCTCTTGAAACTACATTTCTGCACTATAGATTGTGTCATATTTACAACTTTTACATCAAATGTTAATCATGTTACAATGGATATTCTTAAGTCCATCTGGCCTTTGTGGGACCTGAAGCAAGATCATCACACAAAAGTTGTAAAACTTTATTTATAAACTCCTGTTTCTACTAATCATTCTAATTCCTTGAATTCTAGCAAATCCATACACAGCAATGTTGGTTTTCCCTCACCAGGAAATTTGTAATGCTAATCAGTGTTTACAATTTTAATTGTAAAAAGTTAATGTTCAAAACTTTTCTTGGTTAGTAAAGTTCTATTCTGACAATCTCATAAATTTTAACGAAATTAACACATGCTTTGTTGAGACGTGTATTTTGAAAATATTACAGAATAGTATAAACAAGTGTTATTATGTAGAGATTTAATTAGTAAGTCAGTAATTAAAACAAATGACTGATAGGGAAATAAACAAGCATGTAGTACAGCATGTATTAGTTAACAAATAGACCATTTTTACAATATAAAAACATAAGCAACAGTTGTAAGCTAAATGAAAACCACTGAGAAAAACTTTTATACTCACCTAAGTCCGTAGCCGTTACATTAAAGTAAAAATAACCCTTCATATCTGTCTGAGGTTTAAAGTTGAGGATGATTTGTCCTGACTTTGTTATGGAGATGCCATTGCTGGTATAAGAACTCAGACTTGAGTCCGACACTGATATAGAGGTTCCCTGTGAGTAGCTGATGCTGTCGTTGATATCTGGATCGGTTGCCTACAGAACATAATGATGTTATGTCACATCAAAAAGATGTTTTTTTAAGTAGAAAAACTTCATTATGTGTTGATTGTATTTAACAAAAACATTTTTAATAATTCAATTATACTTTTTTGTTTAGTTTCTTGAGAAAATAATTGTTATATAATATTATAGTAGAGCAACTACACACATTACCTCCATTCTCATAAAAACTGGCAATAAATAACTGTATTTCACTAAACAGAACCTAAGAGTTTACAATTTATGCATTTCAACTTGGGACATAAAAATCTCAAAACCAAATGCTTAGAGCAACACATCTAATGTTCGCAATGTCTGTTACAAGCACCTCTTTACTGTCACAAGAGATGACAGGCACGACTCCAGAATAAATTACCACCATGCTTCAATGAATTACTGTAGATGATGATGGTAGTTGAAGTTAATTTTCATCACCCTGTAAAGCTGACCACCCAAAAGCCCTTTTAAAAGAAATTCTCAAGGTGATTAAAACCCAATACCATAGTTTTGATTGAAAAAATAAACAACAAATCAAGTTAGCAAAAAGAAAACAGGTGCAGAGTACTACAACCAAAGGGCTAGTGATGAAGGCTTCTGTCTTAGCAAATTCGGTATCAAGTATGGGTGCCAAAAATTTGGCATTAAATGCAGGGCTAATGAGTTGTGGATTGAAGACAAAAAATTCGTATACTCATGGGTGTAAAGTTAGCCATGCAAGCTTTGGTAAAGATAACTAAAGGTGTTTATTTTTTCCACATTAAAGAATTGAGGACAATGTTTTAAAAACAAAGGAAAACATGTAATAAGCCAATGGGTACGAACCTACTCTGGGCTAGCTAGAAAAAAAAAACAGACGAGATAACAAAAGAAAAAGCCAGTGGTCTAACCTCCAGAACCTTTCTGGCAAGATGGAAGAAAGCTGTTGCATAAGGAATATGAAACGAGTAGACAGAGCGCTGGCAGACAGGAACAACATTTTTCTCAATTAACCAGAGAAACATCGAAGATCAAAGTTGGAAAGAATAGAGAGGGCTGGTGAACATCATCAAGAAGCTCTTTTGTGTAATCGAGGTTAGCTGATCCTGCATCAAGATTTAAGTAGATAAGTACTTCACATATTTGTTATATTAACCCTCCAACGGTTTGCTGACGATCATCGGCATAAATAACACACACAAAAAGGTTTATTGAACGCACAACGGCAATTAGAGACAAAAATGAAAAACCGGTTATGAACAAATATATTAAACAGATTCATTGTTCTTTCAGTGAGGTAAGAAACAACTAAAGTAAACACATCTGATCACATGCTAGAGTTGTTTAGTTTGTTGCAATTCACTTGCATCAATTTAGTTTTTTGTTGATAGATTTTTTGTTTATGTAAATAAGTTATTTTAAGTTTATATATTTTTATCAGTAATTTTGGAAAACATGGCTTTTTTGGAATTAGTATTAACTGCATAGGTTTTATTTTGTAAAGGTAAAAATTGCAGTAAAGACGGTTTTTAATTTCTTTGAATTTACATCTGCAATTACATGACCAGTGATTTCTCACTACACATATTTCTATTCATATATTTATTTATATATTTATTTGAAAATATATTTTCAACAATTTTTTATTATACTCTGCAAATACAGCGAAATATGTTAAATAGTTACTTTGTCAAATAAAAATTATTGTCGTTTAACTTATGATCTTCTTCCTAAAACATTTAAATATTATATGAAAAATGTATTTAAAACTGAAATCAACTTACTTGAACAGTCAGAATAACTTTATCGATTTCATCTGATGTCTTTATTCCTCCAGCATAAAGAGACTGAAGGAATTGTGGTGGGCAGTCGTTGACATCTTTCACCTGGATGAAAAAATGCAAGAAAATGACAGAAATTCATGATCTTGTAGATAAATAATTAATTATAGCATAGATTAGATTAATATTATTTCACACAACTCACAGAATACAGGTGATTTGAGTATTTGACATAATTAACTGTATAAATTGTCATTCTTAACAAACAAAACACTCATTTGCCAAACATTTAACTTTAGTAAGCTTTGTTATATTTAAAAATAAAAATCCCAATTATTTCCTATAAAGAATAGAAAACCTTCTGTGTGACAAAGGAATGTGCTAAACTTAAAGCACTGACGAATTGGGTTTTACAATTAATTATTTCATACAACAAAGTACAATACTCCTCTATTTGAAGACTGAGAAGTTTAAAATCTAATATTAATTTGTGCCTTATTTTCAAATATAGGGCAGAAATAAAATTGTTATATCAAAATAATTATAATTAAAAACAAGTGAAATATTTAAATAATTTTAGTAGTACAGTAGAGCGTCGAAAATCCGAACTAATTGGGACCGAGGGGGGTTCGGATTATCAATTTGTTCGGATTTTTGAAAATAACTAAGAAAATGCCATTTAGGCTAAAATATAAGCCCTTTAATCGATTAAAGTGGTTAAACAGTACAAGCAGTAATGTAATTACAATACAGTATGTAAGACTACTTACATATTATGATTTAGAAGAACCTGAACGTACACAGTAGGGCCAACATGATTACACTTGTAACTCTCAATTACAGTACAGTACATAATTATAAGTTCACTTGTACATTATAGTTAACATAAATGATAAATAAAAAAATAGTGTATAGTACACTACTGTATGTACGACACACTGTTATAATGATAACAAAAGAGAAATTAATGAACTTTCTGTATGTTTACGCTGTTTGTTTACTGCTAGCGCTAAAGCAGCTTTTGAGCGTGACAGTGAAAATACTGACAGCCAGTCTGCTGTAAGGGTGTGTGAAAGCACGTTTTAAGAAGTGTTTAAAAAGAGATAATAATGTCAAACTGCGATGAAGATTTTTGTAAAATTTTTAACGACGCAATAATTGGAATTTGTGAAAACGAAAAGAAATTTTTGCAGGGGCTGCCTTGGAACGCATTCGTATTTTTTACGTTTCGGATTATTGACGGTCGGATTATCGACGCTCTTCTGTAATAAAATTTGACCACGGAGTTGAACCGCTGATGTCAGTTGAGCAAATTTCCAAAATTACATTTATAGACCTATGTTCCACCAACAATTTGGGAAATTGTCTACTTACGACGTGCCGAATAGCTGCCTCTGTGTACGAAATATATTAGTAGAATTTGTTTGCACCTAAGCCTTCAGCTTCGACTCATGCGGTCCTTCCTTCTACTCGCAGCGGAAAAACTTGCTTTAAAAGTTTGCACCTTGACCTTGAGGCCTCAGGTTATGAGTTTCGCTTTGCTCGAAGAGTACAAACTCGATCGTCAGCCTCCGATCAGAAGATTCCCCTACAGTAAAATCCACCACGTGAATTTGAACCAGGTAGTTTATGGTAAGTTACGTTTTGATCGATTTTGGGGGAACCAAGCGAGCTATAAAGTCGCGTAAAAAAATAAAATGTGCAAAATAATATCCTACATTAATTTTTTTAGAAAAAACTCTATAAAGGTTTCATTCTCATAAAAAAAATCTCAAAAAATAGTTACTTCCGGTCAAAAAACCGTTCTTCTTATTTTAAATTAAAATGTGGACCAACATGTGCGGCTTAAAATGCGGCCGCTAGATTGCAAACACATATATATATATATAACTTTTAATGACACCTCAAAAAGTGTTCTGGAGACCATAATCGGTGATCATTTACTACTCCCGACTTTAGGTCTTACTATAAGGGTCACTGCAATAGCTCATATTTCCTATGGAAATTCGCTAATAATGTAGCAATGTTAGTGAACAATTAATTAACCTTTGGATACTTAATTAATTTGTACAATTCAATGTATGCCATAAAAATGAATGAATTGTTATTAGTTTGCTTATTAAAACTTTTTTTCATTTTGAATTGGGACTCTTCTAGTACATCAATTTGAAATTACTTCAGGATTGTATGTTGTACTGACATATTTTTTAATGTGTATAACTTTTCTAGCCCCACTTTGTGAAGTCAATTTATAAAGTTATACATTTTTGTTAATGCTCCCAAGTTGCCAGTTACTTTAATGTGAAGATGAATTTATAAGTTAATAATTGATCAAAAGTAGAATGCCTGATTTATAGTAAAACTATTTTCAATAGTATTAGTAAATCAGTAACTCAATTTTGTGGTTTACAGTGAAGAAATATTTATTAAATATTTATAACATGAATATTATACAACAAAACTATAACATCAAGTCAAAGAAACCTAGAAACCGTTCTTGTTTTTAATGATTTGTTTAGCAAATTCAAGGGATTTTCCTGTATTTGAAACCAATGCTTTTTGGTGTATGCCTTTAGAAGTGATGGATGACTAGGGGGACTAAAGAGTATTGTTTCCCCTACAACACTCACAGTGTTTACACTCTCAAGGAGCACGGGCGATAACACCAGATTACTTGATGAACCGTTATGCAAGGCCGGATTATAAAGAGTCAACTGTAGATCATGTATGAAATAATTTTATAACTTATAAAACAAACGTTTTTGAAACTGTTTAAGTTTTCTATAAGAAGGGGAAGTAAGAACCTCTCAAACATAAACGTGTGTTGGAAAAGTTCTATAAATTATTAGATTCTACCTACATTGATCTCGATGGTGATATAAGAACCCATCCCTGGTGACTTTGGAGGTCCTTTCGCATTATTCGTAGCAGCAACGTTAAAAATATAGTTAGCTTTTTGTTCACGATCAAGCTCTTGAAGCAGTCTTAATTTTCTAGATGTACTATTCAACTGGAATATTTCATCAGTTTCATGATCTGTAACAAGATTCCATTATGGACTGCTTTGTTATCTTAACATTATAATCAAATCAATATTTATCAGAACAGTAAATGGAGAAAACCTTCATTAATAAAATCAAAACTTGCACATAAATGAAACCACACAATAAACATAAAATATGAAAACTATTAAACATGCTTTTTATTTCAACTAACAAATTAATAGGTAGTTTGTTTATGACTAGCCTGGATCACTGGGTATAGTTGAATATAACATATGTAGATTAAGATGAGTTAGTTATACAGTAGGGTACCGGTATTTCGAGTTGAATGGGACTGAGAGTACCTCGGATTGTGAAAAACTTGAATTACACGGAATATGTAGATGTTAAGATAAAACTA
>JAGFPH010000082.1:394441-435650 GCA_018207615.1 Philaenus spumarius
AACTAATAATTCTACAACTTACAACACCAAGATTTTGTAAACAAGTTTAAGTTAATATAATTATCAAAGCTATACAGAGTGATACAAAAGTCTGACCACCCCTTAATAATTTAAAAATTGTTGCACAAATCAACTCTGTACTTTTAGGGACCTATTAAATTTTTAAAAAACTATTTTATTATGATTTCAAAACATTTATCCGCCATCTTGAATGTAACTTAGTTTTTTTTTTTTTAATGGGAAGGTGGCCATGTGATACATCATTTCAATGTATAATTTCAAGAGAAAACCGACGGTGAAATTTGCACATCCATATATCTTTAACCAATTAAAAATGGAGCCAAAAAACCAACGAAATCATGTTTTCCGATTTTGCCCCATTTTGCTATTGGTACTATGTTTTTTTTAATGTTATTTATTATTCTGTTTTAATTCAGAATCAAATAAGCTTTCAAACGATATGCCACACAACTATATTTGGAAATATTAACATTTTTGAGTTACAGCCATTTTGATTTTTTCAAAATTGATTTCGAGTGGTTCAACCAAATACTCCCAATATTGTTTTGTTGCACATCGTTTAAAAGCTTATTTAATTCTGTATCCAAAAAATAATAATTAATATATTTTTTAAATAGTACAGCTAAATGGGGCAAAATAAAAAAATTGATTTTGTTGATTTTTTGGCCGCCATTTTTGTTCAGTTAAAGATATGGATGTGAAAATTTAACCGTTGGTTTTCTCTTGAAATTCTACATCAAAATAATGTATCACATGACCCCCTTCCATTTAAAAAAACAAAGTTACATTCAAGATGGTGAATCCAAAATGGTGGATACATTTTTTGAAATCATAGTAAAATAGTTTACAAAAATTGAATAGGTTTCTGAAAGTACGGAGTTGATAAGCGCAAAAATTTTTAAATTATTAAGGGGTGGCCAGACTTTTGTATCACTTTGTATACAAAAATTCATTGAGTTCTTGTTAAAAAGATTTTCATCCTGTTCTCAGATTATTTATTGATTTTTGAACAACTGGGAAGATTTTTATGTGAGGCCAGCTATATATATAAAAAAAAAACTATACTTTTTGTATAGCTTTTACACGGTGTACTTTTTGTAAAATAGTTTTTCAACCTGCTTTAAAATTGCTACGCTTATCAGTTCATTCATTTTTTAGACTTTTTAACATATTTAAAAAATCTCAAAACATTGAGGAAATATTAAGACAGACGATCGTCAGAATACTTTTAATATACGGTAAAAAGTTTTTAAATAACTGGATATTTCTTACCTCCAAGTAAATAGTATAAGTACCAAAGTAGCCCTCCAAATCACACTTTGCATATATCTGAGCATAAGTGTCATTTACTGTTGTTATCATAAACAGATCTGTTTGAGAATTGTTCCTTACATCAGATCCTGCAGTGACATTGACAATGAAGTAAGTAAGTTTAGCATTATCACCTGCATCTAGATCTGTAGCTAGCTGACGTTCTAAAAGTAGCGATCCCTGTAAAATAATATTTATTTTTGATTATACAAGCTGTCATATCTAGATTCCCCTGAGAAGGAATAGAAATCAAGTTAATTTCAAATTGCTATAATATATAATAACTTTATACTTCCTACATTTCCATGCTTTTATTAATTTGAAATAACATTTTCATCAATGTTTAACTTTACTTTATGCCAGTTAGACTACTGAGGATGCCTAACGCACAGCTGAAATTAAATTTTACTAAACTTATATTCTGAATATATGTGTTAAGTATAAACTAAAAAAACTCAGCATTACCTTAGAATTTCAGTTTATTGAATTAACTTGTATTTTCAGTTCATTTTAGTTTTCGTCTGAAGTATTATACTATGAAAGCATTTTTTCTATTAAAAAATAATTTAAATAGATCAACAAAAAAGTAATAAACGAAAGTAAATGAATAAACTTAGTTCAGTTCTTGTTGGAAAGAAATTAGTCTGATTAAAAACTGATGTGTTGTTTCCAGAAGGTTAAGTTAAGTTTCAGTTAAGTTAAGCTCGGTTTGAAGAAAAGGGTTCCTTTGGTCACAGAATTGTATTAAAATCTTTTGGAAGATGTCTGTAGATCTTTCCAATTTTTTTTTTTTTGGTCTTATATAGAGTGTATAGCTACAATAATATCCTATATTATTACCTCAGTGTGTTTTTGCATAAATCTAAACAAAATCCAATAATCATTTATCTCCCATTATTGAGTGAGATTATTAATTTTATTTATTTTGTAAATTAATAATTTAATATGGTATGCAATTATCGTAACTTTATATTTCACACTACAGTAGAACCCCTCTTAACCGGTCTGGTCGGGAACGAGACCGTGGCCGGTTTCCTATTTGGCCGGTTGATCCGAGGTTCCCGTAAAAAATAGATTTTGATCAAAAATAACCTACATATTTCATAAATAAACAAGCAAATAAGACGTTATTGCATCCCATTTTATTGCATGTACCACATACATAAACAAACACCAACAAATTAAACATTTTAAACTTTAAAAACTGAATTTACATATACCGTATCAAAAAATGAGTTATTTTTTCTGTTCTTTAACATTCAAAGATTTTTAATGCCAAGTCTCTCCAATTTCGTAGATTAATCACATCTAATATGCCATTGAATCTTTTTGCTGCTCAACATATTACGCAATATGTTACATATTACAAAATATTACATATTTTGTTTCCACAAAATTCAGTAAAGGTTCCGACAAAGCAACAGACGAAGAAAAAGAAACAAAAGATGCCGCTTTGTCAATTGATTCTAAGAAAAAATACATTTGCCGCGGAAGCAAGAGGGGAATAAAACTCACGCTCCCCCTCCCCTGTTCTGTCTGCTACAACACACATTGCACACCTAAAGTTGTGTAACCCAGCTTTATTTTCCAGGAAATGTTCATCAAACAATCAATGTTTGAGACTTCGGCCAGTTACAGTAATATAATCTGTAAGAGAAATAAAAACTCTGTTGTTCCATGGGATTAATCCGAGGACCGATTGATCCCGAGGCTGGTTAAGAGAGGTTCTACTGTAACTTTAAAATAATAACATTTTAAATATAGTGGTGAAAATACATATTTATCTATTTGCTAACCCATGACTTTTAAAATTAAACTTTTATATTAACTACTTACATTTTTAGCATCTTCTTTAACAGAAAACAAAAACCCTGAAATGTCTTGAAAAACTGGAGCATTGTCGTTAATATCGCTTAAGACCACTGTAAGCATCCAGTCAATTGAGTTACTGTTTACTAGAAAAGAAACAATTTTATTTTAGCACACCCTTACGTATTTGATTATTGTATTAAATGTATTGTATAAGAAAATTTTAATAAATTTATGAATAGAAAATCACACACATACTTAAACTGCATATGAAGATGTTTCTTAAAAAAAGGAATAACAGAATAGCCTAAGACACATTCTATATCAAGTACACCTTCATCGAGTAAAATGCGTGTTCTCAGATATTTGTTTAAGATTTTTTTTTTTTTAAATTACTAAAAGTTTTAAATTCTTTCAACTATAGATGCAGTCAATTGTATAACTTCAAACTTCATGGTGTAATCCACACAATGTTTATAAATATTTTCAGCTTAAGAAGTGGGTATGCTGATGTAAGAAACTCAAGCTTATATGCTACCTGACACCTCTCTGGTTGGAATAAAGGAATAGCATACCTTACAAAATATAAAACAGAACCGGGTAAAAAAATTTAATTTTTTAAAAATATGTGTGATACGGAAAATGAAAAGGGACCTTTTGTCGGGAGAGTAAAATTTTCAGTACAGACAAAATAAGTAGTAAGGGTAAAAAGTATTGAATTTTGGTTTTTTATTGATTATTGTTGCCCAACTCCTTATTTACAAGCTAATATTAATTTAAAGTGGTTTGTAGTCGAGAAATAATCGAAAATGGTATCCAAGCAACAGATGTCATGTCTGAGAAAAGGGACCTCTTGTCGTTATGGAGAAATAACATGGGTGAGACAAGAGGTCCCGTTTTGTAATGAGTAACTTTGCTTGCATTGTCTCAGAAAGTAGTAGAAAGTAATCTAGCGACGTTTCAGGCAACTAACTGTAGTCTTTACTAATAGTAGAACATTTACTGATTATTTTGATACCATTCCCGACAACATGGCCCTTTTCATTGACTGGTTAAAATTATAATAAAAAGCAGGCTTAAAATTCAACAAATAACCTTTTGTATTATTAAATTAATAATAATCTATACAATATCTATTATTAAAAATCACAATGATTAGAAATTCCTTAATTATGCAAGGTTGTAGCTTACTCTCTGGTAAGCAGCTGCATAAATAATACTTGTGTTGGCATGAAATAAACAAAATTTGGCATAATTGGTATTCAAAATTTTGATTGCATTTTTTCTCAAAACTACCTGCTCCCGAAACTAATTTTCAATTGGCCATAACCTCCTTAACTAAGATAGAATTATGATTTTTGTGTTAAATTGTTCAGAGATCAACCCTCTTTAAGGAAGTAACAAAATCTCAATTTTGAAAATTTGCGACAAGAGGTCTTATCATATTCCGCACCACATATTTTAAAATATTTGAATTATTTCTTTTTCTTAAGGAAAATTTGTATTCTTAAGGAAATAACCTCTACAGTATTAGCCTAGATGGCTATATATTTCTGGTTTAAGTTATTAAACATAAGTGTAATATTACCATGATGTCTTAACTGTGACAAACAGATCAGTTGCCTAACAGATTATATAGTCACAGAGAGAGACAACAGATTTGGTTTCTACTCTGCTTAGTGGATAGCTTTTCTGATTCGTACTATATAAAACTGAAAGTCATAGATTGAAATTTTAGTAATATTAGTTAACTTTTTGTAGTTGTCTTGCTGCGCGACGCTAGCACTTAACCATCAAACTCTGTAACAGTCATCACTCGGAGGGTTAAAAAAAAAAAAAAACTTAACACAATTTGCTGTGTCAACTATATTTGATGCACTTGATAAAACCTTGAATTAGTTGAAAACTTTCTAGTTGAAACTTACTGGGAGAATTTGTTTGGTAGTTGTCACGTAAGATGAGGTAGACATTATATCTTCCAATACCAGTGTCTCTATTTAAAGTTTTCACACCTTGAAGTTTAACTATAAGTTCTCCAGTATAAGGTTCAATGTAGAAATAATCCTGAAGTTGTGGGTAGTATTGGTAATTAATAAGGTAGGTGATATTATGATATGGATCTGAAAAAATAATAATATAAATTATTTCCACTTTTAGCTTCAAAACTAATATAGCCTACAGTTTGAATATTTTCAAGTTAGGAGTGCTATATTTTGCAAATCAATCTACATTTACCTGATTTAATAAGTTGATTTAATTCAGTCAATTAAGTTTAATTATTTAGATTGATTTATAAATAACAGTTTATACAAATTTATAACGCTTTACGTTGATTTAATTTGATTGATTTGCATGATAGATTACACTTGTATATAGAATGTAAATAATCTAACAGCTGTCATGCTAGTTAAACAGATTGTTAACCCTAGAACTGTTATGGTTAAAGCTAAAATTGAAAAGCCCGTTTTTAGCGTTTTGCAAGCATATTTTTTAAAAATTTGCCAAAAGCAGTAAATGAACCCCAATCCAAAGGTGTTCCATAGCTTTTTTGTAGAAGAAACTTCAAAGAATTCAAATATGCCACTAAAAATTAGTTTTTTTTAAATTGTAAAAGTTATTAGCTTAGAAAGCAAAAAATGTTCAGAAATGGAAGGGGAAAAAACAACTTTATGCCTACATAAAAAATAGTAAAACATTTTTGTAATTTTTTCAAAATACACTAAAGTTTTATAATTTAGTTCTAAATAGAATAATGTAAAAATATATTTCAATTTCACAATTGTTTAGTTCAAAATAAAACTTTGAACGTTTTTACTACATAACCTGCAAATCATGACTAATTTCAAAGTGACTAGGCCTATACATTTTTTACTTCAAACAATGTTTTTTTTATACCAAACATTCGAGAATGAAATGTAGAATCGAATAACATTCTACCCAGTTTCAAATAACTTTCCATTTTGTAATGAAAAATCAAAAATATCAAATCGGCAGTTTAACCTAAAACCTTATTTCTAGGCTATCTTATTTCTTCACTTACCGTTTTATTAGAACACCGTTATAAGCCTCATATCATTCAAACACAATCTACTCTTATTTATTTATAACTAAAACACAATATAACACTATTTTATAAATTTAATAACCATAAAATAACACAAAACAAATGTTATAACTGACGCATAAAACGAACTGCGACGACGGCGACGTTGTAAACATTTAGCATATTTTAGAAGTTCATTGGTACCAACCTATGAAATCTAAATGTATTGAATTGGACATAGATAAAAACTGTGAAGTTTTCTCTTTAAAACCATATACTATACATTTTAGGGATATATCGAATAAGACTGTAAGAATCGATTCTAATATGTAAGAATCTATTGGTCATATTGGCCAAATTTAAGACCAATTACAAGCTTTCACTGTACATCCTGTAGAACAGCTGTTTTCAAAGTAACATGTGATTTGAAGTCACCATTATAAAGAGAATCGTCTGCTGAATTCAATGCTGTTATGATCTTCTTCTGTGAGGAGTTGCAGACCGTTGAAAATGAGACAAAATCTTGACAGTATACGAGGTTCATTGACGCGTGAATCAGCTGATTTGCGTACTAAAATTTTGAAACGGTGATTACATATGTAAATATATGTTTTACGAAAAAGTTGTAAATACAAAAATTATAGTTTAATTCATTACCTTTACAACGGTATCGGTTACGATTGGATGATTTTAAGTGTATTAAATATGCAAATATATCGAATATGCAAATATATGCAAATTGACGCTATTGTTCGAGCGGGTTGCGTTTGCCCCCGAGAGACTGCAGTCTACCACTTTGAGGGTTTTAATAAATGGTGCCTTTCATTAGCAATCATGTAAATTTACAGAGGAAAGTTTTTTTAATCAATTTTTAAACGAAAACATAAGTTTTAAGCTATTTGTCTATAATTTGTCAATAGCGGCAAACATAGCTTTAAAATTATGTTTGCATCATTAATTTTGATTACGAATTAAGTTAGATATGGCATTGCGACAAAAATCCTCTTTGAGAAATAATATATAAGGATAATTCTTTCCTACTAGACTGTCTTCACTTCAGTGATCCTTAGGTAAAGCTTAGGCGCATAACTTGTCTACACAGTTAAAAAATACATAAATTTAAAAAATAATGCTTCAATAGGAGGAATAATATTGTTCATGTCACTTCTAATTTTCAAACTTTTTGTACTTTCAAAATGTAACACAACTTTAGCTGGAAATAGAGCTAAAGAACTACTTTAAAATAATAAGTAGGTAAAAAATTAGTAACTATGATTTATTTAGTAAGATGTTTTGCTTTGATGTATTTACTTTCTGCCAGTTAGACTAATAGGGGCTATGCATATAGTCCAAGTAAACTGAATGCCAATAACTAGGCTTGAACCTAAGAAACTTTGCTCAACAGAACTTTGTTGGGTGTTCCAACTGTACTAGATCTAATGGTATTGGTTCCAACTGGACGAGCTTTTAAAAACTGCCACTCTGCTCCTCTTGTTAGTGAATTTCCATAGGAAAGTTGAGCTATTGCAGCGATCCTTTTGGTGAGTCCTAAGGTCGGGAGTTGTGAATGAGCACCGATCATGGTCTCTAGAACACGTTTTGGGGTGACATTAAAAATATATGTGTTCGCACTCTAGCGGCCGTATTTTAATTCCAATTTTGTCAAAATTTTTTACACAAGTTAGTTGTCTCTCACTCTGACGAATTTGTTAGCCAAAAAAATCCAACAACTGGTAGCACGTTTTTTGACCGGAAGTAACTATTTTTATAGATTTTTCTTATTAAAATGCCAATTTTTGGGGGTTTTATCTAAAAAAAATAATGTATTATATTATTCTTCACAATTTGGTTTTTTACACGACCTCAAAACTCGCTTGGTTCCCCCAAAATCGATCAAAATACTATAACATATCCCGGTTCAAATCCACGTGAGGGATTTTACCAAGGGGAACATCTGATCCGAGGCTGACGGGCAAATTTGTACGCCTCAAGCAAAGTGAACCAGTTCATAACCCGAGGCCACAAGGTCGAAGGGCAAACTTGCAAAGCAAGTTTTCCCGCTACGAGTGGAATGAAGGAGCGAGTGAGTCGAAGCTGCAGGCTTAGTTATAAAAAAATCTACTAAATACTTCGGGGGAGTAGATCAATTTCCCAAATAGTTGGTTGAAACCCTAAAACATATAATCTTAATTTTTTTAAATCGCTGAACTCATGTCAGCGGTTCAGCTGCGTGGTCGAAATATTTCGTTTATGTTTGTTACTATTTTGTTAACATAACCTAAAAAAAATGTTGGTTGTGAAAAATAATTAACTGATTCTAAATTTTCTAAGTTGGTTGCTATGGCATTCAATACATGTGTGTTGATTCAGAATAGGCCACATATAGAATTGTGTTGCTAAGCTTTTGATTGATTCAAATACACTGTTTTACCTGCTATAGGGCTGGGAGTAAACCCCCATATTTAGATCATTTTCAACCGTTAAAATCAATATTTTGCTAAATCCTTTATTAGTGCACTTCTACGTATGAAGGTAATTTGATAAGATACATTGTAATACTAAAATAATCCTAATTTCTTTTGACACATTAACCCTACAACTGTCCATGTTAATGTTTTGCAACGCCAAGTCATTTCGGTGCGTGTGCAAGCATATTTTCAAAAATTCGCCAAATATAGTAATTGCATACCAATCCAAAAGTGTTCTGTACCTTTTTTGTAGAGAAAGGTTAAAAAAATCCATATATGTAATTAAAAAATTTATTGATGTAAAATTGTAAAAAATGTTCAGTAACGAAAGGAAAAAGTTCAACTTTAGGCCTACATAACAAGTCTTAAACATTTTTTGTAGTTTTTTCGTAAATGTAAAAAAGTTTTGTAATTTAGTTCTAAATAGAACTGTATAAAAACATTTATCGATTTCAAATTTCTTATTTTGAAAACACCAGTTTTTGTGTTCCAAATACACGATTGCTAACAAAACCGCCTAATTTGAAACATAATTTACTAATATATGCTTTGGCCAAAAATGAAATATTATTAAAACAAAGTGTAGAGAATAAATCAAAGAATTGAACTGTATACTTGTATATTACCTCATCATAAAAGTGTTTTACTTAGAATCAATTGAATTACAAAAGTAAGATGAAACAAATGAAACCTCGTGCGGACAAAGGAAATTCAAAATATAACCGTTGAAGACAATGGAAACAGCCTTGTTTTGCAAACTCAAGCGGTAGTATGAATTCTGTGCAAATATGAACTTTCAACTGCTGTTTGAATAACATCTAAAAAGTCAAATATAGTTTGCTTTACACCAAATGAAAGATTGAACTTTGGTCTATAAATAGATATCAAAAAGTCTATTGAAATAATTCGAATTATAAAAGATATCTTGAACGCAAAACGAGTTGTTTTATTGGTTGAAATCTGCTCAATTGCAAAGGTTTACAGACAATTCCATATCTTTGGAACTATTTGTCCGATTTTGGATTGGATGGCAGTTTCAGATAGGTAAAAGTGTGATGAATCCTTCAGTATACAGATATAACTCAGAAAAATACCGGGCGGGCTGTATTGAAAGACATAGAAACTGGAATTAAAGGTAGTTTTGGTGCATTAAAACTCGCGCGACATTGGCTTTTAGAAAACTAAAAAACTGCAACGATGATTACGCATGTAAATATACGTTTTAGAAAAAACTTGTAAATGCAAAAATTAAAGTTTAGATCATTTCCTTTCCAACGGTTTTTGATTTATTGCGATTGGATAGTTTTTAGTGGGTGAAATATTCATTACAAGTAGAGTTGTCAAAATTGATCGTTTTCATGTGCCACGCCCCCACGACCACTCAAATTGAGTAGTCTGACAGTTGTAGGGTTAACTTACTTTCTCATACATGACATACTTACTCTCTTATAGAAAGTGAATAAGATATATATATGTATTTACCGTATTTACATGTATACGGTATTTACGTTACCGCGGGAAGGAGTTTATTCGCTACTCTTAAATGTAAAAAATTATTGTCCTTTTCCTTACATTTTGTATCCTTTCTATCAAAATTTGTTTACTGTACAAAAATAAAGTGAAATAAATTTGATATCTTCATCATTTTTACAATATTGCATAAATTTTCTAAAAATTGCATTTCTACTACGATGCATCATCAAATTAACACAAGCCAGGTACGAGTCCTTTTAAATCATTTTATGTCATTTTAACTTTTTTCCTTTTATTCATTTACTCATAACTTTTGTTTAAATTTGGAATTTCATTTCTGACCCAGATAACCTCAAACTAATTGTTTGGACTGGTGGGTTTCTATGAGTAAAACAATAAATAAATATTTTTTCATAACCAATATACTGTTAAAGATTACCTGAATAGTCAGCATCAGTTGCTTTGATTGTGGAAATATGAGTTTCTGAAGGCGATTCCTCTGGAATTGTAACCTCAAAACTAGTGGAATTTGGTGATTTTACTTCTGGTGAGTTGTCATTTTCATCGATTACTTTTATTTCAATCTGGAACAAACAAGCAATTAAAGTTAAAAAAACTCATCCCAAATTCTGTAAGTTATCTGCTCAAATATAAATAAAAGCTTCTTTTAATGTAATTTATTACAAAAATTTTCAAATTGTTTTTCTTTGTTATCAAGATTTATAAAGAAGGACAAAGTCTTGCAAAAAATGGACAATCACTATTTTTGTGTTTCTTTACAAGACGTATAAAGCTTTTGCTTCCTTTACTGATAACCCTTATACTTTTGTCGCATCTATCTGTCTAAGTATCACATCCTTGTATTCCTACATGTTATCACCTATTGCAATGAAATTTTATATAGAAGGGCTTTTAGAAAACAAATGAGAATTTCAAAAGATATGTTTAAATACTTGTACAATTTTGTATGATACTTCCTTCATGCATTTGTATAGATCATTTAAATTAAATTAACTCTTTTTGGGACCAAGCAATTTTTTACAGCAATATTTAAAAAACAAAAACGTTAATAAAATACTATATTTACTGTCTGAAAAAGACCAAGCCTATAGTTGTTATTTTGTTTATAATACAAGCATGAACCTAGTTTAAAACATGGGAAAAACTTTCATAGGATCAATTGTTCGTCTGTCTGTAAAAGTAGATTTTCTCCAAAGGAACTAAAATATTACAATACAATTTGACATAGTTATTATTAAACCTACATGCATCCTACAACTGACCAATTTCACTGAGGCATTAAACACTAAGATTGTGACGACATTTCAATGTTGCCTTGATTTTGGGATTTGATTACAAGTTATAATGTATCTACTTGTTATTTAATGTTTTCTAGAACGTTGTTCACAATATTTGATTTTCATAGCAATCGATTTCATAGCAGTAATGGAATATGAATGCTAAACGAATTTCCTGTTCAGTTGTTTTACTTTTGTGAGCATGTGAGCAAACTATCCATCATCACCAGTCCGTTATTGCACCTGAAAAGGATGTTTGAAGATCATCCCCAGTGATCTTAAAAAGGAACATGCAATTTAACATTTTGATTTTGAAGCTTAAAAAAAATAATGTGAGCTTCTTTAAGTTGATTGAATGAGTTCCCACCTCCTAACTATCTAAACAAATTATCTAACAAATGTCAATCCATGCTGAAAATAGTCCTTAGAACAATAAATATTTTTAATAAAAAAGTTAAGTTTTGATAAATTGATAAGTTTAGGATTTATTGTACTAGAAATCCTCCTAATCGTTTAATATAATATTGTTAAATAATCACAATAAAATATTTTTTTAATAATATATTGTTCCTAGGTGAACTCACCATCACTTTTAGGATGTTTAAGGAAGATTTTTAAAAGTACATTTAAATGTTTTATTTATCTATCAGTCAATCATCTATAGACTGTTTCAAAAACTACATCAAACATTATATATATATAAACTCACTGTAATATTACTAGACAGATCACCATCGCTAGCAGTCACTGTATAGTGCAAAGTTTGTATAAGTTCACAATCAATGCCTTTGTCTTTCTGAACCGTCAATTCTCCTGAGTATTTATCAATACTCACAAGGTCTGCTGGAGTCAATGCTGCATTTCTGTACAAATACAATAAAGAGAATGTAAATTTTTTAATTTACAGTACTATTTTACAAGGGTCATTCAATAATTAAAGATACTTATTGCTATACCAGGAAGGATACAACAGTTTAAGAACTGCAAGAACCTGAAGATTTTTGATAAGTTGATTTATTAGAATTGTTAATTTTATAACCTCAATTTCTTATTTAACAATGGCACTGCTTCAAGTAGCTGTTTTAGTTTAACAATTTGCAGTGATATATTTTTTGCTTTCTAAAGAAGAAAACTCCCCACTAACATTTTTGTGTGACTTAACAATATGGAAAAAGTGGTATAAACAGTAGAACTGTTATAAGGAGGAAGAACAGTTTAAAATGGTTGAATTTCAATGACTGTTCTGGAAGTTCAGATGTAGTACAGTAAAATTAGACAAAAAAATACCCAAACTGGGGAATCCAAAAAACAAAGGTTTGATTGGTCTAAGTTGTTCATTACCCTTGGCTCTAAATATTGTTAAAAGTCTCCACCAAAATAGCATCAGGTTTGGGGGTGGAAGTTGTAAAAACTGTGTATTTTCTAAGTTTTTTGCAAATATCTAGTAAACCATTCACTTAGGAGCTTAGTTTGTTCAATCACTTTTTAAAGTATGTTAAATTATCTACAGAAATAGTCGTATACGTTTTTTGCTGCGCTGAATAGTTTTGGAGATATGGAGGGGGTAAAGTAAGCTATTTCTGTAGGTATAGTTGAAAAAGTGTTTAAATTAACAATTTCTCGACGATTTACCATATATAATTAACATTATATGGGAGTATGTTTTGATAATACAGTTCAGCAGAAATGAGATTGAGTGTTTGATGGACTCTTTGCTCTGAATGTAGTAAAAAGTCTCCACTGAAATATCGGCTGAGTTTGAGGGTGGGAGGGGGTTGAAAATGTAAAAACTGTGTGTTTTCGAGGTTTTTTTGCAAATATTTTGTAAACCCTTTACTTTAAAGCTTCAGGCTGTTTGTTCAATAACTTTTTAAGGTATGTTAAATTTTTTACAATTATGGTTCTATAAATTTTTTTTCTGCAATCAATAGTTTTGGAGATATGGAGGGGGTAAAGTAAGGTATTTCTGTAAATATGGTTGAAAACGTCTTTAAATTAACAATTTCTCATTGATTTACCATATAACTAACATTAGGGGATTGTTGTGATAATACAGTTCATCAGACATGTGGTTGAGTGTTTGATGGGGCCGTACTGGTGGTGCTTAGTGTTTATGTATGTTTTCAGTTCCCAACCCTGGATTAAATTCAGTCTGAAAGCGCAGATCTCATTCCAGATATTTTTACTTTTTGGGAAAAAAAATTAAAAAAAGATTTTCTGCTTCATTGGTCTTGAGGTACATTGGCGAAACTCCTTGTTTATATGGTAATAGATAAGCCACTCCTTTTAAGGGAAGAGAGGTTTTAAAGGAGGTGGTGGGCCAAAGAGGGGGTCTAGTCATAAATTGTCCAGAGTGGAATCGCTCCCAAGCTTTCGGAAATAGACTTTAAGGGGCATCCGAGTGTGCTTCCTCAATTTTTTTTTTAATTCAATGGCCTAAACACATTTGAAATAAAAAATGGGCCTTACCAAGGAAATGAAAAAATGTTGGTGTTTTTAGCTGTCTGCTGTCTAGAAATTCTAACAAGTCTAAAATAAAGGAGTTTGGCCAAAGCTCCTTATTAGTATCACATTTCATATAAATAATCAAAGTAGATTTAGCTTCCAAACTTGTATATTCATCAATTATGAGTGAAATTTTCCAGAAATGTCTAAAGTCAGTTGAATTATTCTTTTTAGCCGAATTTTTGAAGAAAATAAAAGCTATTACACTGGACCCAACTTGAAAATGACTTTATATACATATATATATATATATATGTTTTATTCCCGGATTGATAAGTGGTAGTAAATATTCTTCAAAATTGCTGATTTTTTGGTGAAAGGGTCCTAGCAGGATTCTTCAGATACACTTTTTTTTGTTTTTCAATCCGATTCAAAATGGCGGAGTTATACCGATTAATTGTTTTTTGGTAGGGATTTAACGGTATATAAGTATATGGGTTTTTCCCACCTTGATAAAATGGTAGTAAATATGCTTCAAAATAGTGGAAGGGTCCTTGTAGGATGTCCCAGACACTGATATTTTTATTTTTAAATTTTACACAAAATGGCGGCTTGTTTGATTGAAACCAAAATGGCAAAGTTAGAGCGAGGAAATTGCATTATTTCTTCCACTCATAAGCCCGTGTGCAGTTTTTGAGCTATATCGTTTGAAAGGTAATCAAATTTACTACAATCCTGTGCAAAGGTAATTCAGGTACAGTCCCCGGAACAAAGAACAAAATTGATAGGAAGCTCCAGTTAAATGATTTTTTCATTATCCGTGTAAGGTTTTTGCGCAATTTCTCCCACTCTTAAGCCTGTGTGCAATTTTTGAGCTATATCGTTTGAAAGGTAATAAAATTTACTACAATCCTGTGCAAAAGTAATTTAGGTACAGTCTCCGGAACAAGGAACAAAATTAATAGGAAACTCCCGATAAATGATTTTTTCATTATCCGTGTAAGGTTTTTGCGCAATTTCTCCCACTCATAAGACCGTGTGTAATTTTTGAGCTATATCGTTCGAAAGGTAATTAAATTTACTACAATCCTGTGCAAAGGTAATTCAGGTACAGTCCCGGAACAAAGAACAAAATTGATAGGAAGCTCCAGTTAAATGATTTTTTCACTATCCTTGTAAGGTTTTTGCGCAATTTCTCCCACTCATAAGCCCGTGTGCAATTTTTGAGCTATATCGATTGAAACGTAATTAAATTTACTACAATCCTGGGAAAAAGTAATTTAGGTACAGTCCCCGGAACAAGGAACAAAATTGATAGGAAGCACCTGATAAATGATGTTTTCATTATCCGTGCAGATTTTTGCGCAATTTCTCCCACTCATAAGCCTGTGTGCAATTTTGACCTATATCGTTCGAAAGATAATTAAATTTACTACAATCCCGTGCAAAGTTAATTCAGGTACAGTCCCCGTAACAAAGAACAAAATTGATAGGAAACTCCTAATAAATGATTTTTTCACTATCCATGTCAGGTTTTTGCGCAATTTCTCCTACTCATAAGCCTGTGTGCAATTTTTGAGCTATATCGTTCGAAAGGTAATTAAATTTACTACGATCCTGGGCAAAAGTAATTCAGGTACAGTCCCCGGAACTAAGAACAAAATTGACAGGAAACTCCTAATAAATGATTTTTTCATTATCTGTGTAATGTTTTTGCGCGATTTCTCCCACTAATAATCCCGTGTGCAATTTTTGAGCTATATCGATTGAAAGGTAATTAAATATACTACAATCCTGTCCAAAAGTAATTCATTTACAGTCCCCGGAAAAAAGAATAAAATTGATAGGAAACTCCTGATAAATGATGTTTTTATTATCCGTGTAAGGTTTTTGCGCAATTTCTCCCACTCATAAGCCCGTGGGAAATTTTTGTGCTATATCGTTCGAAAGGTAATTAAATTTACTACAATCCTGGGCAAATGTAATTCAGATACAATTATTTCAAATACAGTTTCCAGAACAAAAAACAAAATTGATAAGAAGATCCCGATAAATGTTTTTTTCATTATCAATGTAAGGTAATTACGCAATTTCTCCCACTCATAAACCCGAGTGCAATTTGTGAGCTATATCATTCGAAAGACAATTAAATTTACTATAATCCTGTGCAAAGGTATATTTGGAACAGTTTCCGCAACAAGGAACAAAATTCATAGGAATCTCTCATTATATAATTCTAGTTATTCCCTGATAAGAAAATTCGGCTATAGTAATGCGGCAGTGCTGCTTACGGGGTTTTTTTTTTAATTTCTTCTGAAACGTAACTTTAATTTCCTATTATTAAATACAACCAATAAGTAAATTTGCGAGCGAACAGAATAAAATTTTTTAAAAAGCAGTGTGGGAATGTCAGTCACCCTGTGTTTCTCTCCCACTACACCCATGAGAGGGGGGGTTTGTGTGGTGTACCTCCACCATAGAAACAAAAACGCATAGAATCATAATTGTAGAAAATTTAACGTATCTTAAAAAGTTATTGAACAAACCAGACTCTAAAGTGAAGGGTTTACGAGATATTTGCAAAAAATCATTGTGGTTTTTCAAGATTTTGGGCTGGGAGGTTCTGAAGAGGAGTTTGAATTTTTTTATGTTTAATCCTCATGCTTTTTGAGATACATAGGTTGAGAGTCTCCACTCTCAGTTCTGTTTTTAAGGCAGAGACACTTGTGGTCTTGCAGCATCCCATACATAAAGGCGGCAGCATCACTCCAGACTTCGCAGCAGTATGTAATTTTCGCCCTTTTGTGTTTATTTTTTTAAGAAATGTAAATGAAGCTAAAATAAAGAAGTTCATAATCAAAATACCAGGTACCATATTTTTGTGGGATTGTACACTTAGGTTAGAAGTGCAAAGAAAGCTTCTTATTCATGCTAGTGTTAGTTTTATTAATAAACTTCTAGGCTAAACTGCTCATACCGCTAAGACCCTAAATGGAGAGCAGTTTCAACAACTTTGATGTATACAATTTTGTCTTTCTTTTTTCTTAAGATGACTTCACTTCTTATCCTCATTTGTCTTTTAGTTACAAAGTAACTGCATGCAAAAGACAAGGAAGGAAGAAAACCCAAATATTTTTAACTAAGTCATTCAATTTGTGTTTGTATAAAAATGTAGCATACCATGTTTACTTACTTATTTTCATGTACAAAGTACTTACAAATACTAATGTTTCGGTATACTTACACTAAACTGTATGTTACATTGTTAAATCCAGGACCATCTGCATCTTTAGCTGAAACCGTTCCTATCTGTTTGCCTGTGTTAGAGTTTTCTTCAATAGATAGAGCTGGAATAGCGTTAAATACAGGACTGTTGTCGTTCACATCTTCGATCTCAATGGTAGCAATTGCTAAAATCATACAAATTAGACAATTTACTTGCAATGGTTCAATCATATAATATAATGTATTGAAAATAGTAGTAAAAATATAAGTGTAAAAGTTTAAAACTGTTAATCTGAAGCTGTATACTCATTTACTACAGAGCCTGAACACAATTATTATTGTTGGTGGTGATTGGGGTAAACACTCTCTGGTTATAACACAGCTGTGAACATTCCTTTAATTTTATGT
Organism: Philaenus spumarius; assembly: GCA_018207615.1. Taxonomy (NCBI): domain Eukaryota; kingdom Metazoa; phylum Arthropoda; class Insecta; order Hemiptera; family Aphrophoridae; genus Philaenus; species Philaenus spumarius. Next base: position 411,943 of record JAGFPH010000082.1, read on the forward strand.
GAAAAGATAGACGACTGATGGATCGTTGAGAGAAAATTTTGCACAATGATGTTAAAGCAAACATGTGACTTGAATGGACTATCTATATATTTAATTCCGTAAGCCCAAATTTGAAAATGAAATTCAGAGCAAACGGTAGGTCGTAGGAAGCTGGGAGAGGTCTCATTTTAGAGGTCTGGGCATGAAGTTTTGGGGAAAAATATTCATTTTTCTTAATTGTGTCCCAAAAGTTTGTTACGGAATAAAATAAGTCCCATTTAAATAGCATGGGCATATACAGGTGTAAATCTGGTGTAACATTTAAAGAAGAAATAAATATTCGTTTAACTTAATAATATAATATAACAGCTGATTTCACCCATCATCTGTAATACGCAAACAAAACCTAGCGCAGATTATACTTTGGGGTTATGTTTACAACTTCAATCAATATAAGTATTGCGAAGATAATTTCTTTCTAAATATGAGTTAAAGAACTAATGTAGCCTATAATACGTTATAAGATTTGTATTGAGGTTATAAACTGTAAAATAAATTACGCAGGTATGTAAGAATTATTGTGCGTATTATATTCACAAATTTTTAATGATAATTTAAGGTACAGTGAATCATGAGACTAACAATTTACTTAATAAAATTACTACAATATATAGGGGCAATTGCCCCTACAAGCCACTAGTAGTTTATTATTTTGATTGTTTAATGTTGTTGTTATTAAGTGCATAAATAAAGCCTAAGTGTAGTTTTGTTTATTCAATCTAAGTACCTGTATCAATAACATGAATATACAATCTAAAAAAATATACTAACCACTTCTCCGTGCGTCATTTTCTTCAGTATTAACATCTTCAACAACAATAGTTATGTATAAAGAGTCAAACTTTTCATAATCCAAAATGTTATTCTTTACAATCAGGTTACCTCTCCATTTACCTGCAAACTCCTTCTCTGTTTGTATCTCTAAACATCTGAATCAAGAATTAAATACATTTCTAAATATACTATATTTTATAGTTTAGTAATATTCTTTACCAAACAATTATTGTAGAAAAGAAGTTACTAAAATTATTTTTTACTAAAAGTTAAATTTTTTTAAAATAAAAAACTTAAAGTCACTACATCTGTGGTGATTTCAACAAATGGTTTCTAAAATTGAACATTGCTACTTTTCCCCTCATAATTCACAGTACTGTGATTATTTTGAACACATTTTAGACTAGATTGAAATGTTATGGCACCTGTCTGGAAGACAATATTCATGGATGTCAAGTTTTAGAATCATCGGTTTAACATTAACCCTTCAACGTGTTTTGCCGTACGTGATACGCCGGGATTATTTTTGCCTTAGCGTGTTTAGACGTATAACATACGCTCAGAAAAATTACATCAGATTCTTCCATCTAGCGACTAAACTTGAAACTATCTCGAAGCGATTTATATTGCAGCATAATGTAGTATTATTGTAGATATTGTAGCATAACTATTGGCTGATTTAAAAAAAGACATACGATAATTCTGTTGAATTTCTTGACGAAATTAGTTCAGCAGTATAACAGCTGTTTTACCATACAAGTTTGTGACATTGTGTTTACTACGTTTTTGTTTACATTTGATCACTTGTAGTGTTTTTACACATACTTGTATGTTTGTTAAGTGATTGATTACGTTCGGAAATCATGTTTTGAATATTTTATATTGGTTTTATTAGTGTTTTATTAGGTTTGTGTTTTGTGATAAGACTACCAACTAAAACTAACTTTTGACTGGTATATAAAAATGTTATCACAAGTAAACGCATGTGTTATTGATATTACCAAAAAGAATGTAATCTGCTGTTTAATTTAGTAAAAGAATCATTAAAATATTCTAAAAAATAAGTTAGTTAGTAACGTTTTTATACAAACATGTTTCATAACTCCTGAAAGCTTAAAAAAGTCCCGCAGCCGGGGGAGTTTCTCTCATAAAAAGTCACACGTTGAAAGGTTAAAGATCAAACCCCATGATAAGACTTGATAAATTTAAACTAGAAAAAAAACCCATCTAATTAGTAAGATGCAGAGGTGGATCCAAAAGTGGTCTCCTCCAAATTGTTTATAGATATTAAAATAAATATATCTAGGGGGACAACAGGCTCCTCATAAGCTCTTTATATGACAAACTTGCATTACCTTTGAGAGAGCATACTCACTGCTAGAAAATGTGATAGGTGCAACAATTATTATGTCAACACAACTACATAAAGAATAACCAATTGTTTCAGTAGTTCTTGGAACCCTGGCGCAGTGTTGGGGGAAGCAGCTAACCAGTTAGGAGGAGTAGGAAATCTATTTTTGCCTCATTCAGTTCAGTTGACAGTCCCCACACGCCCGCTCTACACATTTGTGGGATTTTCAATCTCAGAGTGTCTAGTTTCCTAGTTTATTGTTCTTGTTGTGCATGACGTGTGTCTAAATCTTCATGTAAATATATCCATTATCATGGTAAGTAAAATAAATTAACTTACAATTATTACACATTTATATTATTGTTACGTTGTTTTGTATTACCGGTAGTTTATATTTTTATCTTCAAAACGGGAAAGTGAGTAAGTTTTTGACGGTTATCTATTCAGTATAGAGAAAAATGGAAATTGCAACAAGTGACCTTGTATTAACCATTTGTTTTATATTACTTGTCATTTGAAGCATGTATTATTTAATACAGCAGTGGGAAAACTGGATTTTTTCATTTATGGAATAGTAATTGGTTGGTTTTCTTGTGGTTTATTTTAAAATGAAAGAACATATACAAAATATTATGAAACTCAGACATTATGCTATGCTACAATAATTAATAAACTCAGCTGTCAATGTCATTAAGTTTTCACACTATCTCTCAAAATAGGGGATGGTTCCACCCCTACTGAAAAAGTGTGCCATTCATGCTTCGCTTAACAAACAGCTACATAAAAATTTTGTAAAACGCCAAAATAAAATGATAAAAAGTAATAATTGGCAAACTCTTTGTATGCAAACATAACAAAAATAACCGCTATAAAAATACAAAATGAGTGAGGCTGATCTCATCTCGTATTTCTTCTAACAACTTAAGAAGAAATTATGACCAAATAAAAATCTACCCATAGCTATTAATACAGAGGCAGAAACTTCAACATTTCATCAAGCTGCGGAACAAAGACAGAATGAACCAGCATCCTGTGTATGTAAATCTGAGAGTTTTTATAATGATCCTAATGAAAAGGAACAAATTTCAAGGACTTCTACTTCTGCATTAAATCCTAGTGTTTCTGGTATCATTTTAGATGATAATGGCCACTCCTGATGATATTCAAACCAATGAAATCCTGAATTTTATAAGACAAGATCAACTGATAATTAATGGAGAACAGTTGGTTTCGTACGCCCAAAGTAATTATTATTTTGTAAATATTTCCCTTGGCTTAACATTCATAAAGAAGGGGTCTTTTGTAAAAACATCACTCTCAAAACTCTAGTCACAGAGTCTCTGATGAACTTTAAAAACAACATGGGTTCCAATGGCGCTTCAACAACTTGCTGTACCACAAAAAGACAGTGGCAGCTAGACAATTTGTTTGAGAACCTTTCCCATCAACAAAAAGGATATCGGAAATCTCATCAATGAGCATCGGTTTAACCAATCCCAAGAAAATAGGGAAAGATTATTACCAATTGTCAAAACAGTAATTTTGCTTTTTAAGTCAAACATTTCCTTAAGAGGACACCGTGATGATGGCAAAATTAAACCAGATGAAAGAATGTTACATAATGAGAGAAATTTTCTTTTTCAAGATGATGCAGGAGGCAAGGAATTAGAAAGATAATTTACAGACTGTGTGAATTAAAGCAACCTATATCAACATTTTTCTTTCAGATTATAAAATATCATTTGTTAAATTTTTCAGCATGGTAGTGGGCTCTCTTGAAATATGATCTTTTCTCTGTGACTACACTAAAGAACCATTTCCTGACTTCAATTTAAAAAATCACATATTTCCCAATTCTTTATCAACTCAAGAATATTGTTGTAGATTGTTGAAGCTAAATATTGAAAACATTTTGAAAATAATGTAATCGAAGGTGTCGATATTTGAAAATAGTTCAATTTGCTTAATTTGTGTTTGCATATGTTACTCCAGTTTGATTTACTGCCACTATTTATGAAAAATGACTTCAGAACTTTCAATGCAAACAAATAAATGTCTAAAAATATTATCTTTAAAAACAAAAATATTGCCCACTATGTTTCTAGTATACTTTCTTTTATTACTATGACACAACGTTTTTGGTAAAAACAGAAGATAACATTATCTACATTATGTACAAAAAAAAAAATATACTATTTGTAACAGACAGTTTTAAATATTTCAAAAATATTCTAAACTAGCTGACCCGTACGGCGTTGCCCGTGGTTGTTGGTATTTTCAGTCTTCTTGACGTAATTGTAATTCTTTTTAAGTGTCCGTTGAATACCTGTGCGTATCCTACTGTGGTCGTGAAAAAAAGTCTACGCTATTTAGGAAAGCACTGAAAATTTTATTCCTGTAAACTACTATCTAACATGAAAAAGCTTTAAATATATCGTTTTAATTTATAGTTTTTACTAATTTTGACTTTCACTTAATTTCATTGACAATGTTGCGAGCACCTACAGCCTAAAAGGAAGCTACGTACCAAATTTCATTCCAATTCGTTCTTATAGGGATTTTTAGTAACTTTGACCCCCCCCCCCTCCCCAAACCGCCCTAAAATTTCGAATTTCTTTTAACCCTTTCTTAGCGAGGGTTTAAATTAGCTGGGGGTCGTAGAAAAGATATTTGAATCACTTTGTAACATCCACGTTAATTTAGGATGTAACAAACTGGTTCAAATAGAGTTTGTAATTTTAAATGTATAGGCCTAATTAGTATAAGATATAATATTGTTTAGTATTTAAATATACAATATAGGCCTACAGTATATAACAAAATAAAGCTACGAATGTGATATTTTAATGGCATTTAGTTTAATTCAAATGGTTTGTTTAGTTTTCAATAAAATATGTTTAAACTTGTGTATGTTTATGGTTATGCATGGTGTCAAATAATTTGTTTGTTATTATTATTATTGATAGCGAAAATATGTTTTGAAAAGTATTAAAAACTTCATAGCTATGATATATTTTATATAAACAATATTTTAAGCAGCATATCTCTAAGTAGGCCTATATAGATATTTAATAACCAATGTTTGAGTTGAATTATAATTCTGTAAGCATTTTTATTTGTGTTTGTTTATAGTTTTTCAATCTAACCTTAAAAAGCTGTTGGTTTTGAAGAGTATTAAAGTGATTATAAATTTGCTAAGTAATGTTGCTATGGTAATACATGTAAACAAACATAAGCTTTTTATACGAACAGCTGTTTTTGTGAGCTATGGTTTTGAGTTCATACAATAAATGCTGTTCAGTTTCTTCCAAATTTAAAACTTTTTCGGGAAACTTTTCAAACTTTTCTTTACGTATAAACCTTCTATGAACTACTACAGACATTTTAAGACCAAAAATAGCCAAATCGGTCCAGCCGTTCTCGAGTTTTAGCGAGACTAACGAACAGCAATTCATTTTTATATATATAGATTGTTATTTTTTACCTCCTTTGTCACACTTTGATATACCATCAACTCAGAAGTTGGATATAACACTTAGATAATTTGTATTATTTTGTTGAATCAATTTTACATTTCTAAGTCCACAAAATAAACATGCTTACCCATTCAGATGTGATATATCATAATAAACACCTTGTTTTGATGCACCAGCGTCATTCCAGTCTAAACTAAATACTAGTGATGCATTCGTGTCTGGATCAGATGCTGTGATATTGTTTGTAACCACTGTACCAATGTCAGAGTTTTCCTTTACTTTCAAGAGTTCTGAAGGCTAGAAACAAATTACATGTTTAGGAATTATATTCTGTAATTAAAACTCAACTAACCCCATCCTCAAGGTGTTGTAATACCTTCCCTACTCTATTCATAGGAATTTTTTCTGAAAGTTGGCAGTACTGCTATTATGACTTTGTGAATCACTTATATTCAGTACAGCCAGGTTATTGGTCTTGTTGCTTTAGTTACAGTAACTTTCTAAAATGATAGGGTGTTGGTAAATCCCCACATTTTCAAGTATCAACACCCGTTTTACTATGTATGCCAAAATATCCCAGGAAGTTGCCTCCACATTATCATTCCCTTTGCTACGTATGCCAAAGAGTTAAAACATGGATCGATAAACATGCACAGTTCAGGCAACTCATTGTTTGTAAAACTCTAACATCAGCCAATGCTGACTAGAGCTTGAGCTGCAACAAATTGTTTCATGTAAACTGAACTGTGACGTCACAGTTGTTTTGTCTAACATGCCTGATCACTACTAATTAATGTTTTTAAATATCTTACTTATTAATTTCTAAATTACTTTTCGGGTTCAATTATTCAATTATGCACAGCACAAGTACTTGTAGATTATTGTAAATTAATTATGGTTCACAAAATGAATAGTTAAATGAATATAACAGTTGAATTTCTCACTTTAATGAGACATTTCATTTAAAAGGTTATGTTAGAATAAATATACAGAAATGTAAAACTTTGTGACATGAATTAAAAAAAAAATTTAGTTTAAGTTTGCAAGATCTTAATGCACATCAATTACCAGCCCTTTGTATATCCTTTTACAGTCCACCTTGTTTAGACGATGCAACATGTGATCCAAGAAAACTAAAACCGAGCACACGCTTTTCATCAAAACAAGATTTTTATCCTGTTAACCAACGAATACTTTTGCGCAATGTTTAAATCACAATGAAAAGTTATTATACAACAAGAATATTTAACTTCTTCTAAAGAAATTAACAATGACACTGCCGAGACACAAGATGTACATAGACCTTCTTTCAGGCTTCAATTTCTTGCCTTTTTTTTAAAAACATTAAATTTATCTTTACCGATGAACACTTTTAAAATTACTTTCGTTTACGAATGGTTATGACAAGATCTTCACTTGTTTCGCGGCATTTATTCAAGACACTAGATAACCGTCTACCTCGTTCAAAGCTCTGACGCTTCCTTTTCTTTTAGAAGCAAATATGGCAGATCTTAGTGCACTGTTTCCTAAAGCAAAGATGCACTTTCCCACGACCCGTATGTTTTGTATGTGTGGCAATTTCAATGCCTTCTAGGTCCACTGTGTTTTCTTCACTAACTGTTTTTCATTGAATTTATATAACCCTCGACTTCTTTTTACTACTAGCCAACAAACATTTACTTTTTATTAATAACTCTAAGTTTTCTGCTTAACTCATTATTTATGAAATCACATACATTTTACATTTCTACTTGTGTATCATATTTTCTCAATGGATTCATTAAAGTTAAGTGAAAAATAACGGTTCAAAATTCATAGTAAGAATAAATCATTTTACATTTTGTTTAGTTACTTTTAAATTAAAAAGTAAATCGTCTTATTTCTTGTTTTGTAGCTAAATGGACTGAAATGACTGAGGTTCAGCAAAAGATGTATCTGTAAACACAAATAATGAATCCAAAGTTGATAGTAAGATTCAACATTCAGATCAAGATGTTATTCCAAATTCGAGAACATATATTAAAAATAGTTAAAATGAATTTTGCAGTTGTTATACATTCTGTCCCTGGGTGAAAGTCAGTAGACAGTATGACGTAGGAGTATAGACATGCAAGTTAAACATCATATTTCAAATATATATGTAAAATTAAACCACGCAAGAACACATTTTAAGAAACTTCTTTACTGTGCAAAGAACAATTCACAGAAAAATTTGAGTTATGTAATATTTTGTGTAGTGTTTAAAAATACTTTAATTTTCTATTTGTAACATATATAGGCTTACATGCAAAAAGTTTTTCAAAAACATCTTTTTAAATTAACTGAATTTAAATTTGTCTACAAATAACAGAGTATAAAAACTTCAAGGAATATTTCTTAATTATATTAGTGGTAAAAATAAAGCTATGTTCTAAAACCTTAAAACATATTGGGGTAATATGTGTATACCCCCTTTCTACTACATTATTCATCACAATTACCCACATAACCAATTAAGGGTTAATTAACTTAAAACTTTAACAAACTATAATGATATATTATTACCAAACATGTACATTAAAAATTGATAGTGTTTTCAATTACTTATAGAAAAAGTTAAGCTATTACAAATGACCTTAACCAACTTCCATCATAAATTTTCCTGTTTTTTACTTCCTGTAAAAAGGAATTATGCAAAAAATAAGGAATTTGACATTATTAGTTTAATTAATACATACATGCATTACATTTTTCTTAAGAGTTAAAATCAATCTGTCACTATACTAATTTTATACAAGAAAACAGAATAAAACCTCACCAAAGTCAAAGTCGGAGGTGTATCATCAACGTCTATTACATTGATAGTAATCTGAGCATAAGTCACATAACCTACAGAATCAACGGCTTGGACAACTTCTTGCACTGTTGTTTGTTTCTCATAATCAAATGAGTTGTCTTGCGCTATGGTGACCACACCTGATGTGTTCACTTCCAAAACAGAAGAATTCATTTTGTAACTGCACAAATTAATATTCAAGATTTTGTTTAGTTTTTATTTAGTAAATAAACACAACTAGTATAACATAAATAATTACTAAATAAATCAAAACAATAAAGTTGGAGGAGCTTTTAAGAATTTGATTTTGATTTGCTTTAGAACAACTTATTAATTTATTTAAAGATGTTTTATGTATCAATTAATAATGAATTTTCTCATATTTCCTCTGTATACAGAAATACAAAAATCTTTCAATAATTAAAGAGATAAAAGCAGTGCAAGGAAAAACATTGTTAGGAGTTCAACAGTTACAGAACTCAAAATTGCCACCATAATCCAGTCAAATAGCTCAAAATGGCAGCCAATCATGCATTAAATCATGGGGTTCCAATTTTTTCAGGCATGTGTAGTAGGTGGTCCCCTGAATAAAGCCTAATAAAGCCCCATCGTTTTCAGGCACCGAGGGGGTGGGAGGGGGTCAAAAAGGTCCCTTTTTTTGAATGTTGGCGTTTATCTTTCAAATTTTATACTCTCAAAAATTAAAGTTAATACAATTCCCTTCCAAATAGTATATCCATGTTTGTACTTCAGTTTTGTCGGTTTCAAGATATGAGCCGTTAAATATGAAAATTTGTCAAAAAAAGTGGTAGCGGTTCAGGTATTTCATCAATCTTCCTCTTAAAACTCTTTCTGCTATCATTTTACAAAAAACTCGTCGGTCAGAAAGAAAATTGTAAAGTGAAAGATTTCCTTAAAAAATGTATACAGTTATGTATACAGACCTTGGAAACGAAACTTGAGTGACGAGCATTTTACTAGTAAAATGTTGAAAAGTACCCCTAAACTTCAAAACGCTGTAACTATTTACCGGGTGAAGATAAATGAGCATAACTGTATAAATTTTTGAAGGAAATCTTTCGCTCTACAACTTTCTTATTGACGATTTTTCTGTAAAATAAAAGGAGAAAGAGTTTTAAGAGGAAGATTGACAAAATACCTGAACCGCCATCACTTTGTTTGAAAAATTTTCATATTTAACGGCTCATATCTCGAAAACGGTAACTCTGAGGTACAAATATGGATATACTATTTGAAAGGAAATTGTATTACCTTTAATTTTTTAAAGTAATCTGATTTAACATTGGCAAATCCTCTTGGCTTGTAGGAATTAGTTAAACAATGTGCAGTGATCCAGTGTATGCTTTCATGAAAACTCTCATATGACTAATCATCTAAACGAACTGTGGAAATGGAAGTGGGAAGATCAGTTTAAAAATATCCAAACTGTGTGGTCAAAGCATGTTTTACCCATTAATTAAATACATTAACCCTTTCCACCCAATTATTGGGGACCTAGTGTTGCCATCAGGTCAATTTAATTTTGAGCGAATATTGCACTGTAAAATGTTTACTCCAAAATAAAGTATTTCTGTCAGTTCTAAAAGGCTGATATTTTTATAGTTTCTTCTATGACTAAAGTATAGGTTGGTATAAAAAAAAACATATATTTTTATTTTCAAATATATGTTTTTAATTTTTATTTATTGAAAAAAATATAAATTTGTAACAAAAAACCGGAATAAACAAGAATTTTGGAAAAATTTTCAATGGGAAGACCTATATTTGTTGCTTGTTTTTTGTTGTCTATATCATTATAAACAAAATTAAGTGGTTTACACATGTTTTAGACACAATAATAAATTATAGAAAAATTATAATTGAAAAACAATTTTTTTGTAAAAAATGAGTTTTTATGAAAACAATTAGTTTTGACACCAACTTGTACAAAATTGCCTCAACTATTTATTTTATTGCTTAACAACAGTATTATGTAGATCGAAACTAGTAATAAAAGCTTTTTTCAAAACTGATTGGTAATATTTTAATCACTCAGGTTCGAAACAAAAGTTCCGTCGCAACTAACGTTATTTTGTAACAAACTGCCGTCGTCTTTGTTCATTTTATTTCACAACAATCATTATTATTATAAAAAGAACAATATTCAAAAATAAACTGTGAAATTACACACGATAACCTAGTACAACAAAACTAAACAACGCGTGAGCTCACTAAAACACTGCGTAGTAAGTAGGAACCAAACAACGGCGAGAGCAGACAGCTGTTTACAGACCGGCCAAAGACGGCAAACATTACATTTTCTAAGATTTATTTACCACAGAAACTGTACTCAAATGGCCCTAAAAAAATTCCTCAAATTTCAACAATAGCGGTCATCAAAGTAACTACGTCTGTTCAAATGCAATCAAAGAACGTTATCATAGCGAGTTCGGGGCTCGCCCGACAAAGGGGTTCGTGCGGATTAGTAGGGTGCGGGGCTGCCCCGACACTCGAGTGGAAAGGGTTAAAAGGTCACATGTTTTACAATTTCATAGAACTAATCATTTCAATAATAATTTCAAACGTGATTCAATTATTTCAAATTCATTCAACATTAACAACTTCACATTAAACTTCACCATTAATTTAAAAAGTTCATTACTTAACTGGTTCACCTAGATGTCAAGAACTTCAAGGCATAATAAAATACCTCACAAGCAAGGTACGCCTATAATTTTTTTAAGGTTTTTTTTAGGTTTTTTGATTAATGCAGTTATGCATATTATTAAAGAATATTACAACAATACTGAGTGTTTGTGTTTCAACATTTGTCAAAGGATTATCCGACTGCGAAACTTGAGGATGGCTGCATAGTCAAAACAGCCTTCGTGCAACGGTAAACAAATTTGAAAATGGAGACAGACAGTGAATCAAGGTAATTATTTATTATAGTCAACACCAGAGGGGGGGGGGGAATATGTTTCCAATTAAAAACAACCCTTATTGCCATATTCTGGAGTTTAAAATCTCTGTTAGAAGCAATTTATTGATTGTACCTATATCTAAGATAAGTATACAAATATGAATAGTAGACAATTTGTCTCTTAAACAAATTTTACTTAATGTTCTCAATATAAAAAGACTTATTGACTTTGTATGTAAGGTGTTAAATATACGGCTTTTGACTAATACATTCTTGGAACTAAGTTTTAAATTAAGAAATTGAAAAAATTAAAAACGAACTTAAATAGTGAAAAAAGTCTAAAATGGAATTGTAAGGAAACAATAAAACATAAATCTGATAATTGTAAAATATTTTTTTTTCTTTATTTATGCAGACATAAATAATATGTTAGGACATAGAAACAAAAGTTGAAATACGCGACATATTCAAAATGGAAATCCAATTAAAAGAAAGGTTTTGAAGCAATACAGGTGATTGAATAAAAATTTCTAGAAAAATAACAGGAAGTAACTACATCATAGTGGGTGATATTGTGCAATCTGTAAATCAATCATATGTTGAACTTGAGAGAGAAAGAGCGCATTTTGCCGTTTGAGCTGAATAAGTAAACTTTTTTCTAGGTTTGTGCAAAGTCACCGTAAGTTTATTGTTTTATTAACATATAAATTGAATAAAACAAAGTACATTAAATCGTCGATGAAAATTGTCAAAGGACAATAATTTGTGAAGTTAAATAGTTTAAAGGATCGGAGTCTACGTTCAGTATACGTAGGCTAGGCCTCTGCAAAGATTCATCGTTTGAAAGTCACACCACATCCGTGATATTAGTATTGAAAAAGAAATTTTGAAAAAATAAAAGTGAAATTTGTAAAACAACGTTACCAATGCTTAATGTAACTGCGTATATACATTTTGAGGCACTGAGATTTGTAAAAATTTAGTTTCACTTACGTAACTATGTCTCCGTAATCTTTATCCACAGCTTCAACTCTTAATACCACAAATCCTTTTTTGCTGTTTTCAAGAACATCTACCACGTATGGTAGATCAACAAATTCAGGATAGCGATCTTTGACAGGTGTTATATTTATGTGAAGTGTTGCTGTGCCAATATGAGTTTTGTTTGCAATCTCTGTTGCTATTAACTGGAAAGTAAATAATACAGTTCAATTTAAACTTCTTAAAAACCGATCGGCAAATAAAACTCACATAACAGGTGTTACATACCATAAATTTAACCACAGAATTTATACCTAGTATTTATTTTATTAATTCGTGATTGACTGCGGACATAAAGATTTTACCAGTTATCTATGAAATAATCATGTTATCTATTTCACTGCTAATACTTTTGTACTATTATAGACTTCCTTTTACTTTTCTGTACCTCAATTTGTTTTATTAATGTTTAAAGAAAGAGAGAGAACAACAAACTAGAACTTCCATTAACCAAAATACAGCTTAATGAACTGACCGACCAAAATATTTTTACCCGTATTTTACTACAAATTTTTTTTTTTTCCGGATAAGACACAATTTCTAATATTATAAATATTGTTTGCTTTGTCATAATAACTCTATTTAAAAGAAACAGGTTTCCTTAATTTGACATTAAAAGCTAACACTGAGCGTCACTTGTCAAGTTGACTACCTCATAAATCCTTTTAAACAAAGGGGTTGGTAACGGTAAAGTGCAACCTGCTTTCTGTACGATTCTTGTATTTTAATCTGCACAGAATGGATACAAGGTAAGTTTAGTTAATTTGCTAACTGTGGCATCTGAATTATAAAACTTGTGTTTAAAATGATTTCATATAAATAGTTTGGTATATTTAAAATCTTTTGATAATATTGGATATTGCCTTAAGTTATTTGGCCTAAAACGTTGAAAAATACATCTATTAAATTTTAGTTACTCAAAATGGCCATTCCTCCATTTATATCAGTTTACAAAGTAAAGGTTCTGTACTTATGTAATTTGTTATTTAATTGCCTTTTGTTTAACACTCTACAAAATGGGTGTGGAAACAAAACATTTTTGTGAGTAGTTTAAATTTTTAAACAATACTATGAATACAATTGTTAGTGATTTTTGTTTATGATGTCTGTGTTTTGTTCTTTACCATACCACATTTATGCTCTTTTCCTCAAGTATATGATTAAACATAGATAAAATAAATGTCGTAATCAGCCACAAAGTTAATTTCATAACTTTTCGTTTTTCCAATTTTATTTTGGAAAATTAAAAAGATCTTTAAAGCTAAAAATTGAGTAGCAGGTTTCTGAACTTTTTAATGGTTTAAACAAACCTGTAGTGTAATATTCCTCCAATCTTCTTTACTGTAGTCCAGAAGTGAGTAATTCGTTGTAGCCACAGTCACTATAAGGAACTGATAGCCGTAATTTGGTACCACTTCAAACGCTTTGTTCCATTCAATGCCGGTTGTTGAAACAAGTTCTACATTGAAAGAACCACTTTCTCCCTGAAAACACATTTTAAACAAAATTATAAGGCATACAATTTTTACTATGAGTTAAAAACAATTAATTTAAACATTTCGTGGGCCATCAAGATTTAAACTTATTTTCAATGACACTTATTTTTCTATAAATGTTCATTGCATTACATTAAATATTCAAAATAATTAATTACAATGATGTACTTCAGAGAACATATTAAAAGGGAGTTTTTCTTTCTTAAGAAAGATATTGTACTTACCACTAACAGAACTATAGATCTAAATTCAGGCAATAATAACCGATAAGGTTTTTCGCTTTGAAAAAAATCTAAATTCATTCTTGCAAACGTAAAATGATCGATAATTAGTATGTATAACAGATCCAAATGATTTAGACTATTTTTGTAGTAACTCTTAAAATATACCTCAAAGTAAATAAACAATAAAACAAATATTGTTATTCTTTATTAACTTATTGATAAAGATAACTTAACAAAATATCTGTGCATGTAACAATCTCTCAAACAATAGTTCAATAGTCTCCCAATACCTATAATAGCAAACAATTAATAGAGGAGCATAGAAATGGCATCTTATGTATCAAAATTAATGTTCGTTTGTTGAAAATTTTCTGCCAAAATGTGGTGAAAGCACAAAAGACTTTTCTAGTCTAAAACTTAAAACGCACAGAACAATTTTTTAAACGAAAATTTCAAGTTTGGTCTCTCCAGGAAGAGGTTCAAAACTATTTTAGTTAACTACGAGAGATTCTGAACCACGCGGCGGCCAGGTTTTTGTCCAAACATTCTATTTTATAACCTCGTGGAAACGTAAGACATACAGTTAGAAATTTACTGTATTTACAATTTAAATTTATGTGTTTTATTTGGTAGATATAATAAAATGTAAATGAATTCTATTTAAAAATGTATTTCCAGTTTATTTAGATCAAATAAAATATAGTAAAACACAACTTATAATACTAAAAGTGTAATAAATTCTCAACTTTGTGGGGGACACAAACGTTCACTTTAATGATACGACACGACGGCACCTACGGCGCAATAGCGACTAATCCCCACCATCGCTAAAATCCCCTCCCCGCCATCGCCCCTACATCTGTGCGCAAGCCACTCTTGAGATTACAGTTCTGCGCAGGTTCTTTTCCGTCTGGTAGGGCTATAATAAAATACAGAGAGTGGAATAACACACTACAACAACCTCCAACAGCCTAAACCAAGCTATTACCAGTGGCGGCTTGCCCATAAGGGCTCTCGGACGCCGCCCCTCCAAAAGATTTCAAAAAGAAAAAAAATTATATACCCATTCAATTATAATTATACATATAATTAACCAAAGTGTTTTTTTTTCAATCACATACATCGAAAATGTAGGAAAAAACAAGCAAAAATAGCGCGAGAAGTTTGTATTTGTAGCCGTGGGGCACTGGCCAGAACGTCCCAATACACCACCATGCAGTTATATGAAGAGTGGTAGTGGTGGGGGCTGCTGGTGCTATGACGCGTCAAAGCTTGTGCCTTATGGAAAGCTTAGGACGGCGTCCGAGCATGCGCAAAGCGACGTATCTAGTATAATCTGTCGTCTGCTTGGTGTTGCTGTTGCAGAATACGTTGTTTTGGTGACCAGTTGACTTATTGTGTGTACATTGTTTTATCGAATGAGTGATTGGTATGTAAATAGGCCTAGTTGTAGTTGAGTTAATCGAGTTAGTGTTTGTTAGTGTTTTAGTATTTCATAATGGCCTTGCCTGTTTCCAATGATGTGAATTTTATTATTAGTAATGGAATTAAGAACCTAGAACATAGGATCGAGCTCAAGAATTTAGGCCCCTCTAGGCCTATACTAAATATAAATCAACAACAAAAGGCCTCTAAAGCCCGAAATAGTTTCGTTCGGAAATTTTCCAATAATTTGTACAACTATGCTGATTGGTTGTGTGGGTGCAAAGTTAAAAATTCCTTTTTTTGCTATCCTTGTTTGGTAATAGGAGTTGCAGACCGTGCATGGACGGTGGATGGTGTCTCGGATTTAAAACATTTTAGTGATAAAGTCAAAAAACATAAATTGAGTGAAAAACATATTAATGCTTGCATTGAGTATGCCGTGTTAGGCAAAGTAGACATAAGAGTCCAATTAGATAGTGCGTACAGATTAAGAATTCAAAAACTAAATGAAGAAGTGTCAAAAAAACCGTTACGTATTAAGTAAATTGATAGATGCCGTTAAGTTTTGTGGGGCATTTGAATTGGCGTTAAGGGGACATGACGAAAGGGAAACTTCTGACAATCCTGGCATTTTTCGTGGCTTAGTTAATCTTATGGCTGAATTGGATTCAACATTGAAACAGCACATTGACAGGACGAATAACAGAGTTTTTTTGGGCATTTCCAAAACCATTCAAAACGAGCTTCTTGATTCCATATATGCCGTATGCCTAGAAATTATTCGTGATGAGCTTACTCAAACACAGTTCATCGCGATTGAAGCAGACGAAACAACAGATTGTGCTACATTATCCCAGCTTGTTTTTGTAGTTCGCTATGAACTAAATGGGTCAATAAATGAGAGATTTATTAGTTTTGTAATACCAAAAGGTCATGATGCAGATTCGGTGAGTGAGGCTATTTTTGGCGAACTTAAAAAGCTGAAAGTAGATGAAACGCCTGAAAAAGTTATCGCTCAAAGCTATGACGGTACTTCCGTTATGAGTGGTCAGCACACAGGGGTACAGGCAAGAGTAAAAGCCGTATACCAAAATGCACTATTTGTGCACTGTTATGCCCACCAATTAAATTTGATTATTGAACGAAGTGCAACCCAAAACAAACAAGTCAAAATATTTTTTAGTAACATTGAAGGTTTTTCTTCATTCTTTTCTCAATCTACTAAAAGAACAACAGTGCTTGATGATGTAGTAAAGAAACGAATACCTAAAAGCTCAAGCACTCGTTGGAACTTTAAATCAAGAATTGTTAGCACAATATTCAAATATAAAAATGAAATAGAAGAGTGCTTAAACAAAATAATTGATGATGACAGCAATGATTACTCTACTGTAAATAAAGCAGTTGGTTTAAATCACTTTATCAAAGACGACGATTTCAATTTTTGGTTGATTTTTTTCAATAAAATTTTGCCTCATTGTGACATTTTGTACAATGAACTACAACACAAGACAATTGATTGTATAAAGGCCTTGCAGTATGTAGACGAATTTAAGTCTGCTATCCAAACTATTAGAAATTCTTCAGAACTTGAATCCCAAAATACCCATGATGCGACTTCAGAGGCCGAGCCTAGTAAGAAACGTGGTCGATTTGAAGATAGAAGAAATGTGGTGGCTAAGGAAGTTTGCGATGTAATTATGATGGGAATTGACAATCGCTTTAATAATTTGGACTATTTGTCTGTAGCAAAATTATTCCAGCCTATTTTGTTTCAAGAATTTACCAAGTGTTTTCCAGAACATGAACTTGAAACCGCAGCTAAACTATTTAAACTAAACAAAGTCGAACTGAAACAAGAACTTCTAGTTATATACAGCAGAAGAGATTTTTCAAAGGCAACCGGTTCATTGCAGCTTCTTAATTTTATTTATGACAACAACCTAAAAGAAGTTCTCTCGGAATCAGTTAAACTACTCCAGATCATCTGCACCATACCAATGACAACAGCAGAAAGTGAAAGATGTTTTTCAACATTGAAACGAATAAAGACATTTACTAGAAGCACGATGAAAGAAGATAGACTCAGTGCCCTTGCCATGTGTTCAATTGAAAATAAATTGTTGTCCAGCGCTGATTTCAACGAACGTGTAATTAATCATTTTGCTGGACAGAAGGAAAGAAGGATGGACTTCTGCTACAAGCAATATAACTAAAGGTATGTAAGTAGAGTATTTCAGATTTACATATGATAAGTATTTCAGAAACATATGGCATCACTAATTTAATACCTAGATTGCCTTAAAAACTCACTAAAATACACAAAATATTCAGACACCCCGGTGGTGTGTGCCCCCCCCCCAGCATTTTACTCACGAGCCGCCACTGGCTATTACAAACCCCACGATCTCCCAAGAAGTATAACACCTTACCAAATCTGGGTCCTTGATAGTGATTTGTGAAGTCAAAGTTGCTGGCCTTCTTTCATCAATGCTCACAGACAAAGATGTAGGTTGTACGTCCGGTGAATGATCATCTAAATCCTCCAGCATAACTGTTATAATACCATTAATGTTAGAGGATTTATCAAGTGTCTCAAATGCTTGTACTGTTATTGTAAAAGAACTAACGTTTGTGGAATCTCTATCAATCCCTTGGATCCTTATTTGACCAACATTATCAATCGTTATATATGAGGTAAGATCACCTGAAAGCAAAATTATTATAAAGATGTATATTTACAAATAGAAAATGAAGATGTTTATAAAGAGATGTTTATTCTTCAATAGTTACAATTAAACTACAAATAAATCAAACCGGTTTTGTAAATATGTACTTTGTTCAAATTATGATAATAGCATAAAGTAAACAAAACACAAAAAGATCACAAAAAATATTATTTATGATTTGCTTATAATATAAATTTATGTTTTCTAAATAACCTTAGACTTCAGAGTATTTATAATCTAAGTGTGATCTTGAGGCAAAGGAAACCTTCTCACACAAATATTAATTTTTGTTTTGTTTGATTATAGTTTTGTGAAACTATTAATGATTCTATTCCTGTGCTCATACTTTAACTTGTGGGATGATGTTGTGCAGATAAAATTCATACATAAATACACACAAAATGGATATAAGTTTAAGAATGATTTTTATCTTTATTACAGTTTATCTTAATAACTTATATAGACATCAAGTACAAGCTTAACTTACGTGTAACATTTAAAATGGAGTAAGAAATGTTTGCATTTATTCCAAGATCTCCATCAATAGCTATTACTTGTACCACCTGTAAATTATAAGCGAATTTATAATTATTTTTTATGGTTTAGAGCAGAAATATTCCTCTGACAAAGAATCATAATATATTTATTTCCATAAAAAATTTTTTTTACAAAACAGCAATAACAGTATCAAATTATTACAATAGTTATATTTGTAATATAAAAATAATTACAATTGCCATTAATATAAAGAAACGATTTTATATTAAAATTTGTACTTTCACTTTTAACTTGAAAACCCCTCATCCGATTTCAATATGGTTTTTATTGTTAGTTAGATCATTTACAGCTGTAATTAAAGCTTTCTAAATACAAATTAAATACTGAAAAATGCTTCAAAAAATTCTCCTCTTGTTTATTTGTTACAGATTACTCTGGCTAAACAGTTAAAGATACAACAAAACAATAAGCGAAAGAAGTGTTGGTCAAGAAAAGATCTATGAAAGAATACCAGCATGAACCTATCTATTACGTTTTATTACAATAACTCTTTTTATCTCATAATGAATAAATTTGCTTGCTGGGTAATACTCATGTTAATTTTGTACATGTTTTTGCCTCTCCATTTGTCAATCCCAAACAACTTTTTTTTAAATAATTGAAAAAACCTAAATTTGATTGTAAAAAAAGGTTAAAGAACTCAGTTAAAAATAAAACAACACTCACAACTACAAAACACTGTGGGTAGAAAAACTCTTCGGACAACGTTTCATGAAGTATGGAAACTATTCACTACTTCAGGTCTTCTCTTCATGTGTGTCCACAAATCTTAGGTGTCCGTTTGTTACGCACAGAGCGCCTGAGTTGGATGGACTTAAGTATTTTTATCCACAGCTGGAGGTTCTTTGCTTATTGTTTGCATTAGCCTTATCTAAGGACAGGATATGGTCATGGATATGGGTATAAACTCAATACGAGGGTTTGAACTGGGATTCTCATCCACAGCCATATAAACAAACTGTATTACACATCTTTTCCTCCAAACTAGTTCCCTGTACGTAATACCTACTATCCTAAACTACAACATGGTCATTCGTTACATTTCCACTTATTTTTGAAAATCAAGTTTTTTTTTGTGATTGCATTCTTCTTATTTTCTAAAATATGTTTATTAATGAGCCTACTTATTTGAACATAGTAATTCTGTCCATTGAACAGGGAATTTTTACACGATTATCTCTGTTGAATAGTTGCCATTATTTACTTTTGGTTTCAGGTACGGTATGTTAAATTTCTCCTCAACGTATTTTCACATTTAAAAACAGTTGTAATTTCAAACTTGCTGCTGACTCTGCAACAGCTTTTGAGAAAAACATTTTATGTAAAGTACAGTATTAGTGGTTGATGGTTTTTCAATTGGTTATTCCTTTTTCTTATATATGCAATATCCATTACAATAGCGGTTCTTTTAACACCTTTTATTGTCTCTAACTCACTCTGTAGTTAAATATCTGATGAACACATACATTTTGACCTACTTATTAAACCAAGCACAAGGCCTGTTTTATAACATTAACCAGAATGGTTTCATTCACAATGTCCTGCATTTGAAATTTTCCTATAAACAGATGCGATCAAACTATTATTTATATTCTCCACAAGATTATCCAAATAAAGGAGTTCCTTCCACTTCTACCTCCGATGTAAATTTTTATGGTAGGCTGTAAGAACTTTTAAATAATGTAAAAATAATTTAAGATTGTCTTGATTCCATTTACAGAAAACCTTGTCAATATAACCTAGCCGTAATTTGTGCTTGTACAGCTTTTCCTACAGCATTACATGCAAATATGAGAAAGAAGTGGACTGAGTTCCTCTCATTGCCACACCAAACATTTGTTTATAAAACACTTCATCAGTGATTTACTTTGGTGAATAAATTAACCACATCAAAACTTGTCAAATTAATGCTCTCAAGTGTCTCAATAAAGTCCGAGTTATGTCATTGAGTTATCAAACAAAGGTGTTACTTTAGGTATTAAATAGTATTTAGATAAAAGATACGAAGGTGAATCTGTAGAATTTACATTAGGTCGGAGGGGAATATTATGCATTTATGGTTGTATAATTTATTTGGTTTGGAATATTATGAAGAAAATCTAAACATATTGGAAAATAATATTAAATGTTTCATTTTCTTGATCACAATTTTAACAAAATTTTGTATTGTTGAATCTGATTTAAGTTGTTTAAATTGCCTCATTTTAAGAACCTCATTTAATTTAGTTGCATAATCAATTCTATTTAAAACCCACTGTAGCCTTACCCTGGAACTTTAACTCTTGATTTAATGTAGTCAATGCCCTTGGTTCTGAGAATGTCTTTTTACCTTACCTTAACAACGTTAATAGATTTCAGTCCAGTGGTACAACATGGACAAAGGCAAACTTAGTGCTATACCATTTTATAATTGTACAGTGCAAAAATTTCAGAAATTTTGTTGATTTCGGGTTTAAGTTTGGTCATTCTGGGGAGGGAACAAACACTACATTTATTTGTTTTTATTATAATTGAGAGAGCAAAACTTTCGGAAATGATGTTGATTTCTGTTTTTTGTTTGTTCATATTTTGGGAGGGAACAAACACTACTTTTATTTCTTCTGTAGTATATTTCTTTGTATAGATTTCAGACATTAAGAAGCTCAAGTATTAGTGTTGTAGGATCTGATATCGTATAGCAGAAATAAGCACATGTTGACTGTTATAAATGTATCACACAAATAAATAAGTGTGGCTCGATATAGTAGATACAATAGTACTAAAACTAGAAACGTAGATTAGAAATAGGTTTACTACAAAAACCATGCCACTGGCCCAAAAAATTGTAAGCGGAAGTTTAAATCTCTATTTCCAAGATCCACATTTTGAAGTCAAAGTCGATGTATGTAGCTTAATTTGCTACAAAAGTTTAGAGAAATAGAGATGATTTTTCTTTTAAACAAGATTATCTGTAATGGGCCACTTTAACAACACAATGAAAGACTCTGAACAACTTAAATACTAAATATAATTTTTTTCAAGTCTAAGTCTTTGTAATGGTAATTCATATGAACCTAAATGGAATATGCTAGTGCAAATTTTACTATCAAACTCGAACAAATGTTGACTGTATGTTAATTTGTACTTCCTTGTATACAAAGGATACGTAGAAATGTATTGCAATGGTCAACAAAATCAACCAGGAAATTTGTTAAATATCAGCAATTTAGACTTGCCTAAGTCAGAAAAAAGTTTTTTGGAACGTAATTTGGCACGTTTACACCAAAATTGAAAATATGAATTAACTTTTGAACCAAATCCGTCACCCGGACTAAGTACTTTTGATCTCATACAAGCAAGCGAAGAGAAGGACACTCCCAATTTTTAGATATTTGTATTTAAATACTATTTTTGAAATAAGGATAATATTAAAAAACCACTAAAATTAACAAATGTCTAAATTTATGATTTAATCATACCTAGGCAGTATAAATTGCAAAACACGCATTACCCAAACACGCATTAATTATATAAATTACACAATTAACATGGAAGGAATGACATTCTTTGAGTACAATGGAACATAATAATAGCTTACGAAAATAATTTCAATTTGCTGTTTGGATACCATATTTTTACACCCCTGACCTTGTATGCTCTGGCATACCGCCAAACTTTCCCTATTAAATTTTAATTCAAATGCTTAAATAAGTATTATAGATTAAATTTATTTATGAAAGTAATTACAATTTTCCGATGGAAATACACTGAAAATATTTTATATTCATGGATTTGAATCAAATAAAAAGATTTAATGAAATAAATTCCAATAAAAATATTTAAATCTGAACGAACTGAGCACTACTCAATAAATAAATTTATAAGTTACTGAACTCCTATAAAATATGAATATTAAAAAGAACTAATTTCAAAATATTTTTCAATAATTTGGTTACGGTTTATGATATTATAACATGCGATATGTGTAATATATACACTTGGTGGTTTCTTTGTAAATAGCAAACAGCCAAGCAGTAATAAATGAATGCTAAATTTTCTAAAAGCTTATTTAATCTATATACAAACTAGCTGAATACCTCGTGCTTCGCTACAGGGAATTTGTTTGTTGCATCACCATGATTTATAATTAATTGTCATAGTATTCTCTCATTTTCTTTCATCTATTATTATTAAAGTGAATTATAACATTTATATTCAATTAGTTTGGTATTTATTATTCACTGGTTGCCCGTCAATTGCCTTCGTCATGGTATGTGTGCTAAATAAATTAAATACATAAAAAAGTCAGAGTGAAGAGCGTTTTTTTTTCAACCGCTAAATCTACAGACTGGTGAATTAGTCTTAGCTTGATATTTGCAGCGTCGTTAATTGCGAATGCATAGATCGGGTTAGTTTTGATTAGGTTACGTCTAAAATATTTTCTTAAAGTTAATAAGTTCCCAATTTCAGCTCTCTAGCTTTAAGGAAAGAATACAAATTAGTATTGATTGTTTTTAGGGTTTGTTATTAAATGTTCAACCCTTAGCAGCACGTAACGAAATTTACAACTGGTTTACTTTTTATGTGTATCGTGTAAGAAATAAATGTACAAAATTTCAGCTCTCTAGTTTTAAGGAATGTATGAATATTAATCATGATTGTTTTTAGGGGTTGTTAACACATTTTCACTCCTAGCAGCAAGTAACAAAATGTAAAAGTCATTTACTTTTCATATGTGTTTTGTAAGAAATATATGTACACAATTTCAGCTTTAAAGAAAGTAAACAAACAACATATATTGTTTTAGGGGTTGTTTCAACCCTTAAAGGTCAAATATTTTAAAATCCTATCTTAGAGCGCCTATGAGCAATATGTGAA
>JAGFPH010000082.1:446767-479442 GCA_018207615.1 Philaenus spumarius
AGACGGTTACATTTAACTAAACAAAAATACAAACCTTGATTTGAATGAATACTTTTCAGCAGGATACAAAAGAACAACCATTTTGGCTGAGACATCATATCTGCAACAATCATTTAACTGCAGATAAAGAACAGTGATTTATTTAAACAAAATTCACTTTGCAAACTTATTTCAAAATGTATGTCAGAACGAAAGAAATTAATCTTCTTCCTTGACCTTTAAATCTGTATTACATGCCTGAGTAAAAACAAAATCTGACTAGCATAAAATTTGCTAAAAAAGCTTTAATTTTGTAAGTAGATAATCCTAATTTTGAAACAGGGCAAAAGTAAAAGGTAAGTGATTGGTACTCGCAAGTGTGAAAAATAAGGAAATGTTTTTAAAAAACTAGCTTTATAATGTAGTTTTATTATAGAGGATGAAATAATTTTGAAATGATGACGAATATTATATGGCACAGATTTATAAATATACTTTAACTTTGTAAAATGTTTCAGAAAAAGTTGTACATTTTATTTTATATATAATAACTAAGCTTCTGAATAATCAACATTCATTTACTGATATCTCCTATCTTGAATTGGTAGCTGCACTTATAAAACCAAGAAAAGATATCAAGTATTAAAACATACATTATTTATGTAGGCTCCTCTAAACCTTGACATTGATATCTAAGTGTCTTAAACTGTCAAATTCTTGGAATTTTCCTACACATTTTATTCCAATCAAACAGCACTTTATTCCGTACCAACCTGGATGAATTCATGATTTTTAAGAAAATACATACCAACAGTTAGATTTAACCTCTCATGGGAGAGCTACTATCCATAAACTATCCTAAAAGTAGAAAGATATTACATTAACAAAAATAATTTCAATTCATATGTAACTTAGAATAGATCTCATGAACATAATTTTTTTTAGGTGGGTAGAGAGGGCAGGATAAGTCAGGTGTAGCAATGTCATCAAGGGTTAAATGCTACATTATTTTAAAGATATTTTTTCTGACGGTTGAATTACAAATGTGGTGTCAAATGATTTGCTTTATTTATAAGGCAAGATTTGCAGTCTAGATGTGCAAGGGTCATTTAGATAAAACCATTCAGTATTTTTTGGTATTGGCTTTAAAATAGCTGCACTTGTACAACTAACAACTATGGAAATCATAAAGGCATCAGTTCTGAGGCCATAACGTCTAGTATTGGCAGAAAGTAGCAGAATGCAAATTATAAAACAAAAAGAAATACATTTATGAAGTTATAAAAATATGTTATTTAAAAAATTGTATCCTACAAAATTAATAAAAAAAGTTATTTTTATACAATTAAGTTTCAAAATTAAAACATAATATATGTATTAACTTATAAATTACAATGTGTTCAAAATGATATCAACATGTTTACTTATAATAATATTGAAACAATTTAACAATAAACAAAGACTTTATGAAAATAAAAATTTATGGTTTTTTTTATAGACGAATAACCTGAGCGGTTATCATTGCCTAAAGGTTCAGTAAATTAATAAAATCAGATAAGGTAAGGCTAAAAAACTTCAAATGTTATTTAAAAGACAAAAATGAATCAAAAATTAAATATTTAAAAGTAGTCTCAGATGTACTAGCTTAGCCATGCTTTTTTCATTCTTTGACAGCAGCAAACATAATTCTCCATTTCATTTATTTTAACAATATTTCATTCACCTAGGGAAAAAACATAGCTTTTATACATTTTTTTCTCAAAAGATTTGTTTGTCCTAAAGTCACTTGCTTTGAAGCGACCGCTTCACTCTCTTCTTCACTACTGAATAAAGATAATTAATTACCGTTATTTAGTCATGTCAACAAGATAGTTTTTTTTTTTTTTTTGTGTGTGTTAGGGATATGTTTTATGGGATCATAGCCAAACAGCTTTTGTATTACATAGACTAACACGTCACGCCTAAGTTAAGAGCGTGTGTAATATTTAGTAAAATCAAACAGAGGAAAATAGAAATTGTGAAATGATATTATCACAATGCTTCTAAGATTGTTAATGTTTTAGTTATTACATTTTGGATTGAGTATATTACATACCAGTGTTTTGGATGGTACAAAATATATTTAGTAAAAACATATATTAAACACTTTGCAAACTAGAAACTATTGCACCCTCGATTCTTATGCAATTATAAATTATAAATTGGGGCCATATATTTACTCATTTAAATGCATGTGTTCTTTTAAGGGTTATGTATAATTTCTGTAAACTTAAAAAACCTTAACTATAATAATATATTTGTTTGTAGAAATATTAACCAATTATGAAAAGTGTTTTTAAAAGAACTACCAATGTATGGTATTTCAATAAATACACAATTTAAAAACAATTATTGAAGCTCAAATAGCTAATTGGATTAAAATTGAGCAGTTGTACTTAAAAATTTTGTTTAAATTACCTTAGTATTACAGGAGATCATGAGATGATCTTGTAGCAAAACAGAGTCAGTGCGGTCATTTTTTAAATTTTTTTGTCAAAGTTCCAACAGAAATAATGCAAGTACCTTGAGTATAAAAATGGGAAATGTGCCAATGAAATGGATGATACTAAGTCGTACGATCCAAATGTTTTATATCTTCAAGAAATTACAAATGTATTACTTACTTTATTGAAGTTATTCATTTATTTATAAATGCACTGTTTAAAAAAATGGTACAAAATAACAGCTATTTTATTTATAGTGTCATGGTTATAGAAACATATTTTTCATTAAGAGATACATAAACTAATCCAAATACAGAATTGTGCTCTGTGTGAGACTCACTGGTGATTAGACAAATATTCAATGGTATTCGAGCTCTGCCTAGGTGTGTGTGTCAGAATATCAATGGATATCGAGTTCACTGCTTTGGTGATTGTAGTATTTTAAATTATTAAAGCTTTGAGATAGTAAGGTGCATAAACTAAAGTACCCTATACACGACGAAGTACGTTTGTAAAATTTCTCAAGGATATTCAACAAGTAAGTTTGATCAAGTGTTTGTTTTTCTCATTTTGACTGAAAAGCAGTTTGAAGACAGGCCAAACTGACCATGTGACCAAGTAACTGACCATGTGTGGACTAGTCAAGTCTTAAAATCAATTCAATTTTATTTCATAGTACATCTGTTTACAATTTACCAGATAGATGATTTGTCAATAATGACATAAAACAAATACTAAATAAATAGCATTCGAAATAAAGTTCAAAATCCTAAATACGTTAACACAGAAATATTTCAAAATCACAATGCTACTACAATAACTGTATCTACATTTAAGAAATATTAAATAATCAAGACGAACATACACATAAAACACTAACTTATCTTTATAAAAAGACATACAATAAAATTTTAATAAAATATATGTTAGTAAATTCTTTAAAATTATACAGACACTAGCTGTCCCGATCCGGCTTTGCACGGATAGACAAACCAAAGTTAAATGTTATTAACAAAAAAAATATACCAATAAATATATTACACTATGTATTTATTATGGGGATTTTTAGTAACTTTGACCTTCCAAAACACCCTCTAAAATTTCGAATATTTTGAAAACCTATCTTAGCGAGCACCTAGGGTCCTAGAAGAAGCTACATACCAAATTTCATTCCAATCCGTTTGGTGGTTTTTTAGTAACTTTCTTTCTATAACAAGTGTAAGATGTCTCACAGAGACCAATGCAGCGCTTTCAGGGAGACTATTATTGTTGTTTCTGTTTTGTTATAGACAATACCAAGAAATTATGTTTTGTATTTTTCTTATCTTTTGGATATCTTTTGGACTAAGGGAAAAATAAAAAAGTTTTGTTTGTTAATTAATTGTTTTGATTCATAAAATTTGTTTGTAAAGTTGGTGGTTTTAGAGATGTTTGACATTACAAATTTTAAACGGCCGCCATTTTTTAAGGTATACAAAAGAATGTTCTGGTTTTTTATACAAGGGTAAACCAATATGTACCAAATACAGTAGAGTCCCACTATTCCGAACTAATTGGAACTGAACACTGTTCAGTTTAGAGGGGATTCGGAATAGGCGAATTTCATGAATAATATCAAAATATTGACTTGTTAAGGCGTAAATTAAGTGCGGGGACATCTGCTAGACTCAGTTCTATAGAGCGTTGATCGGCTCGGAGGAAAGCGAGGAGGAGGTGAACGCTCAAACTGAACTCATATCACACGTAGACGCGGCAAATGCTCTTGACCTTGGCTTAGTGTAGGTTTACACCATCTGTGTTTTCCTTCCGTTGCGTTACAATTCTTTTTTCTTCTAAAAACGGAATCACATCTTCTTGAAAAAAGATCGAGAACAAAATAAAATTCGTTCGAGACAGCGAAAACAGAGGAGATAAACGGATGAACGCAACTGGCAGGTGGCAGCAACACTCCTACATTTATTGCCTAGCTGTTTTATCTAATTCTTCCTTCTTTCTGATGAACCCGGTATGCTCTTTACCGGATGCTTATTGCGGTAACTTCCTTCCCTCAAAAAGGTTGGAAAACGTGAAGGAAACAAAACCAGCTGTCATTCCAATTTGGTTTCAGGCGTTTTCATCAAGCTTAGGCTCTATGTATGTCTCTATTTAACTTATTTGTATAACAATAAATGTACATTGTTTCACGAATCTTATCTTCTAAAGCGAGAGATAATTGTCTGTCTGCTAAATGGATCTGAAATCTCCGTCTAAGGATTTTTGATTTTTTGATTTTATATGGGGCTTTTGGAAACGAGAAATCGATTGGAAATGGTCACCAGTCTGGGAAAATTCGTTTTCTACGTCTTTTTATTAAATTAAAAAGTGAAATTTGTCCATTTTAAACAATACAAAGCACAGCTGATGGAAATGTTTTCAATGTCATTACAATAATCATCTGTTTTCTTTTAAACGAAGCACAGCTGATGCAAATGTTTTCAATGCCATTACAATAATCATCTGTTTTCTTTTAAACTGTATTTTATTAGAGGTAAGCCTAATGTTGTATCTATTTATAGTTACCATGGCAACGAATACTTCTGCTAAATAAACATACCCTTTATTTAGTTGTTTAATGTTATAGGCCTAACCTCAAAACTCAATAATCCAATATTTATTATTGAAATCATAGCCCTGCTTATAATCGAGCTTTAGCTCGGTCTCCTGGTATTGTATTTATAATTCTCCTGTTTTTATGTTAAAAAAATCGGTATTTTTCTGAACTCTGTTCGGGGGTTCGGAATAGCGGGACTCTTCTGTATGTAAACGAAATTTGAGGTCAATATCGTTATTATTTCTAAAGATAATAAGTGTTTCATACAAAAAAATGGTGGATAAATTAAAAAACTAAGCACTTCCGGACCTTTGTTTATTGAAACTTTTTTCTTATTTTCACCTATACAGCCAGGTGAAATTTGGCACAATATTTTCTAGACATACTGTATAGAGTTACAATATTCAACTTTATAAAAATTTACCTACAAGATTTTTGCTCTGAGAATCCTTCAACTGCCTTTTCTTACCACAAGAAATTGTTTTGCACCCCTTTAAATACCCCACAAGGATGCCCCATAAAGAAGGAAAAACGCAAACCTAGACTTATGTTAGATATACAACTTTTTAATAGATATACAACGCTTGCTACGTAATTTTTACGAGTCACCCTGATAAGCCAAGAATTTAGGTGTATACCAAGAAGTTTAATTGACTTTATTGCAGGTATATCTAAGCTAAATGAAATTACAACTTTGAATTTATAATAAGATTATTTGTTTCAAACCAGAGCTCAAATCTGTCCATATTCAAACGTTCAAACTTATTATTTGTTATCAATGATTTCAATATAAATTGTACTACTATTCAAATGTTTTTACACTAACCTAAATTTAAAAAACCAGCTGTAAATATGAAAAACTGGCTCAAGTTGTTGATTTGTTTGGATTACGAACGAGTTTATACTTCTTGAATTCTGTCCACTATATCTTGAGGTATTTGTGGAGGACATGAGGTATTTAATTGTACTTTCTGCGTATTGTTCCAATGTGATGTAATATGTGTATATGACCTTTTTTTATAAATACTATTTTTTAAGAAAACCAATATTGAATAAATAAAATAATGGTGTTCATTGTGTATGTTTGGTTAAGGAACTATTGCAAAGAATTACAAAAAAAAGGCAATTTAGTAACAAACTAATTCTACATATTATCTGAGACAAAGTAGAGATAACAAACTGAGAAATCAAAGAAAACCATTGTTTTAATTTACTTTCAAGTAAAATGGATGAGATTTACTCTTACATAAATAAGTAGGTAAACTAAACTAAAATATTTCTAGACAATTTAAACTTTAAGATCTGAATACCATGAGATTAAATAATAGAATAATTTTAAATTCAAAACGTTTTATACTGCAATTACAAATATTATAGGTCTGGAAAAAAGTTTTAAAACTAACTATGAAGCATCAACATTATAGTTGAAAATATTGTTAAAAACAAAATGTATTATTTTAAAAAACAATTTTTCAATCACTTACCTACAGATAAAAATCAAAACATCACATTTAAAACCATTCCATGGCAAAACTAACCTATTCTCTCAATCAATATAGTAACAGCAGTGAATAAGCAAGACCACTTAAGAAACAAAGATAACAGGTTTTATCTATAGAGGTAATTATTAATTAATCAATAGTCTGTAGGCTGGTGTTAAAATGTACAAGTGTTTAATGTAACAACAGATATGATCCATACTTTATTTCAACAACACTGCTACAGATACATTTTCCACAGAATAATTTACTACAAATAACTGTAACTACAGTAAGGGGATTGAATCCCGCCCAAGTAATATGTTAAACTTTTAAATTCAAATGAATGCTCATAAATGTTTTAAAGACGAGTAAGTGTTTCTAAACAAGTAAATTTTACTTATATTTTCTTCCGCTAAGATAAAAACGAACTTACAGAAACCTAAACCTAAAACTTGCTGGCTACTGTTCATAGTGATGGCAAAAATAAGGCGGGGCTACATACCGTTTGTATCCATCAGTTGTCAAAACAAAAGCATGATTCATGAAATACACTATGCAGTTTAAAGGCTCCAGTCTCCATTTGTCTTGAAATAAATTTCTCTTTCTGGTGGAATGATATACAACAGCGAAAAGAAAGCATAAAAACAAATTAGGTTTAAGGAATGTGCAATTATTTTCTACTGAATACAATAAAGAATATTTGCACTTGTTTGTTTACCTACTTTTTATTTAGGCTAGTGGTAATTTAATTTAACCATTCTTGAGGATATTTAAACAGCCTAAGCCTTGATTTTAAACAAACAATTTTCTAAATTGATCTCTTCTTCAAAAAGTCTAGAATAAGTCTAGTTACGCTACTGATCGATTGCCTCCACTTATCCACCATTTTTTTTATAAAGGGCAAAATGTTTGTAAATTATAACACAAATAATAAATAGCTTTTGAGCTTGGTTTGTGAGAAATTAACTAGATAAAATAAAACCTGAACACAAAAGCTCACAACAAATATGTTTACTAACTCTTCAAACCTGTTTCAACTACAATGTCACCATCCTCAGTGTCACCATAGTTACTGTAGCCCTTGCATCACTGAGGATGGCGATATTGTCGTTGAACGCGATTGAAGTTAGTAAACATACTTGTGAGATTTTGTGTTCTGGTTTTATTTTATCTAACACAAGTAATATTCAATCTCATTACACACAAATGTCCACTACATTTCCTTGAGAAAATATTTCACTTGGGCAACAAATATTGTATGGTTATAATTGATTTAATGATTTGTGTATCATAGTTTCATCATTTTGTCTATCCATGTGTCACAACTCAACCTCTTAATACCTCCGTTTCAACACATTTTATATTATAACCTTTCATTTCAGCGTTACACAAATTAAGTAAAAAATGAAAAATAAATCAAACTTAAAACTTTCATTTAAGATAATTTTCCAAACATAAGAAATGAATACAAAATTTAAATCATGCAACTTTAACCTAGTTATTGCAAAAAAAATTTAAAGCAAATTTGAATTTGTTTCATTAATTTCATTTAATGGGCATCCACTTTAGTCCCCTATACCAAATTTCAAATACTAACCTTAATTGACCTTATATTTTTTTTCAAATTTAACTTCCTAGAACAATTGCATGTAAAACTCAAATTGTTTTGTCATTAGCATTCTTTCTATAGAAGAAAAACATGATTTGGCAAATGTTTTTACTACCTACTTTGTTTTAAGATAGTTACAAATAAATATGAGTACTCTAGAAATATAATTAATAAAACAAACACACTTGAAAAATAATATCTAAAATACATGCAATAAAAATGCAAAAAATCATTACCTTAACTACCATACAACTTAAAATATGTGCCACTGAAGAGCTACTTAATTATTTTAAATGTCAGACAACTTTTAAAAAAGCGATCAGTTTTCATGTTCTAACTTCTTACAAAATTTAATCATCAATATTCTAAACTGACATCACCAATCAGTTATAATCAGAATAGATAAGATACATAAACCATTTCTTAATGCTATTACAATCCACAAATTCAGTTTATAAAATACCTACATACTTAATCCTCACAGGGCCAGACTGCACAAAGTGACTTCTCTCAGGCTCAAGATGCAGCCATTTCGAACATATGCAAGAATTTGCACAAATTTGCATATTCCGTTATTTAATACACTTAAAATCATCCAATCGTAATAAAACCGGCACCGTTGGAAAGGCAATCAATTAAACTTTAATTTTTGTATTTAAAACTTTTTCGTTAAACGTATATTTACATACGTAATCATCGTTTTAAAATGCAGACCGGGTTACAGCTGTTTCAATGCGTGAATTTGCATACAATTGTACTGTTATTTCCCACTTCTTCAACGTTCAAGCCCCCCTACAGAAGTATTTCTATTGAGATTATAAAGCTACCATTGGATTCGTCAAGATTTTATCTTTCTAATAGTGCCTTCCAATCAGATGTCATTATTTTACACGATTTAAGACAAAGATTTCTGTAAACCCTTGCGATTGGACAGTTTTCAACCAATGAAACAGCCCATTGTCAACCGATATTGCATAGGCACTGTCATATGTTTTGACAGATTTCTTTTCACCATTTTGTAGAGAATAGTTTGATCTTTCTAACGGTGGAAACTAAACTAGAAAAAACAGTTTTTTGTTCATCTAGACTGCAGTGGAATGTATATATCTAGTGAGACCGCCTAGCGTGTCCCGTTCCCACGTAATTCAAATGACCCGTGCTATTTCGCCGGCGAAGTTCCATTAGATTGATGTCATTTTGTTATTCAAATAAAGAAAACTCAAACACTTTTGTGAACTAAGAAAAGACAAGTATACCGTTTGTTTCCTTGATTTATCCTCTACACTTTGTTATAATAATATTTTATTTCTGAGCAAAGCATATATTAATATATTACGTTTCAAACTAGGCATAGGTTTGTTAGCAGTCTTGTATTTGGAACATAAAAACTGGTTTTTTCAAAATAAGAAATTTGAAATTGATAAATGTTTTATTTACAGTTCTATTTAGAACTAAAATAAGAAACTTTTTTACGCTTACAAAAAAATGTTTACTACTTGTTATGTTAGTAGGCTTAAAGTGGAACTTTTTCCTTTCATTAATGAACATTTTTTTGTTTATTGAGCTAATAACTTTTACAATTTTAGATCAATAAATTTTGTAATTGCATATATGAATTAATTCTTTGAACCTTTCTCTACAAAAAAGGTACAGAACACTTTTGGATTGGGATAGAATTACTATTTTTGGCAAATTTTTTTAAAAAATATGCTTGCAAAACACTAAAAACCGTCTGGCCAATTTGAGCTATAACCAGGGCACGGTGAGGGTTAAGCAAACTTGAAGATTATTTCAAAATTGATACTTATAAAAAGTACATAAATGATTATGGGAAATTGGAAGTGATTGTCATATTACAGTAGTCTTTCCTCTCAAAGTATATATATTTAATTTTAGCTTCTATTGCCATTTTATAATTTTGGCTCAGCAGATGATTTTATGTATTGAAAGAAATTTAATGGCTTTTTGTTGGATTAAAACGGAACAGTTATAGGATCACTCCTTTATCTGCCGCAGTTGATTTTCTAAAGATTAATATTTGGCATAGTTATAAAGTATGCCTAACCCGTATATATTCAACTAATCAGAATTTAAAATAATATTTTACCTAGAATTTTGGTGGTAAATGTTATCACATCCAAAAGTAATAATATTTTGTGTTAATATTGTGTGTTGAATCATTGAAAGGATTTTTGTGTGGATATTTAAACAATTTGTATGTTTTATTTGGTGTTATCTTTTGTTATGTTAAACCACATTATCTCTATATTTTTAAAGTACTGCACATTTTTGAAAAAAATATATAGATGTTGTAGATACTCAAGTGTTTTACAGGAAATTTATAGCAGATACTAACTTTTGTTAAAAAGTGATGAACAATATGTTTTACATTCCTGCCAGGTGTGTAGTACTATATTCAGTAACCGTCATCTCCACTGGCCCTAACACTAATTGACAATGTATAATTCATTGGTTATTCTTACTGGATAGTTAAGTATATTGAGTACAGTAGAGCGTCAATAATCCGAATGTCAATAATCCGAAACGTCAAAAATCCGAACGCGTTCTGAGGCAGCCCCTGCAAAAATTTTGTTTTCGCAAATTCCTATTATTGCGTCGTTAAAAATTTCACAAAAATCTTCATCGGTGTTTGACATTATTATCTCTTTTTAAACACTTCTTAATACCTGCTCTCACACGCCCTCACAACAGACTGGCTGTCAGTATCACTGTCACGCTATTAAGCTGCTTTAGCACTAGCAATAAACGTATAGAAAGTTCATTCATTTCTCTTTGTGTAATCATTATAAGAGTGTGTCGTACATACAGTATTTTTTTATTTTTCGTTTGTGTTAACTATAATGTACAAGTGAACTTTTAATTATTATGTACTGTACTGTAATTGAAAGTTATAAGTGTAATCATGTTGGCCCTACAGTGTACGTGCAAGTTCTTCTAAATCTTAATATGTAAGTAGTCTTACATACTGTATTGTAATTACATTACTGCTTGTACTGTTTAACCACTTTAATCGATTAAAGGGCATATATTTTAGCCTAAATGGAATTTTCTTGGTTGTTTTCAAAAATCCGAACAAATCGAAAATCCGAACTCTCCTCGGTCTCAATTAGTTCGGATTTTCGAAGCTCTACTGTATATGACATTTTCACAAAGCTTTCAAGACGACTATCAGTACGAAACCCTTGTCAATGGAGACAAAATGCACGTCTTTGGTTTATTTATATATACAACTGCATTCATAAATAATGTATTTTTATTTTATTTTTTACTTAACCAGTAGTTTTATTAATATTTCAGTGGCTTATACATGACTTACGCTTGCCTACATGCTGTAGGTGAGCACTAATGTTTTCAGAAATTATTGTTTTGCAAAAGATTACTATCATTAAGTTCTGATTTATTGTAATAGAGATTCATTTCATTTAACGTTTGGTTACTGTGAAAATAATTTAATTCGATTTCTGTACAAAGTTTATTACATGATTTTTCTGAACAGATTTTATTTTTGATTCAGTAAAATCTAGTAAACTAACATTATAATAATTCCAGCACCTTATTGCAATGTTTTAAATCATTCAAATTTTAACAAACTGCTAAAACAAGTTATTTTTTAATGTGTATTTCAATTACATAATTTATTCCCAGCTGGTGAATTAAAGATCAAGTTTTCCCTCAGATACCTGTAGTAATCAGTTTATCACATCATGAACACTGTGAGTAACATGTTATGAAAACAAAATTGTTTTATCTTTTATGACATATGATTAGGGTATCCAATAAGGAAAACATACTTATTAATAGTGGTATTTGTATTTTAATAATATTGATTAAAAGCTTTAGCATTTCTACATCATTACTTTATTTAGATGACTCAAAACTTAGTGTCATGAATGAAAAAAAAATTAAATATATGATATTAAAGCCAAATATTGTTTTATCACGATGAACAATGTAGTTAAGACGTTAAATATAATAATTAAAAAATAATCCAAGTGTTTCATATAATCTGAAAAATATTGAAAACTGAAAGACTATAATATACAGCGACAGCAATCATGTGCCTTGGGCAGTAGCCAATAGGAGAGCAATAGCAGAGAGGAATTTTCAATTCTAACACTCCCTGCATGAGGCTAGTTGCTAAGCGAGGTTACCTACGTCTTACAATTCTAATAGAGTTACATAAATAAGTAGTTTTATTATGTGTACATTGTTTTTTATGAGTTAAAGTATAGTTTTTTGTTTTAATAATTTAAACTTGTTCAGTCCAACTAATATTATAAACCACTTACCATAATTTAAACATAAACATTTAAAAGAAATGTAAAACTATTTTGAGTATAAATATACCAATTAGAAATCATATTAAAATTTTTAATAATATAACTAACATGGTTAGTATAAAAATAATTAATGTAAGATATCTTTTATGGTTTGTGTTAGTTTGTTTTTCTCACAATAGCCGTTTTGGTAAAACTCAGCAATGGTCACTTGATGTCATATATATACTGGATGCTTCTGTAATGCTATGAGAGAAATCAGGGGACGGTCATTTGGGATAAAATAAAGATGAAAATTCCTGTAAACAATGTCGGACGCTCTTCTTTTACCAACTATCTGCCATTTTGTTTTTTTTTACTAAATAATGTATATCTCTAAAACAGCTTAACCGATTGAGTTGAAATTGTGCAATCATTGAGTTACTTATCAATGTAAATACTTAGTTTGAAAAAGAAATATCAACTTGTTCCAACAAAACGTTTCAAAATCGGGGTCATTTAAATATTTTAAATGAGAATAACTAAAACACCAAAATTTTGTATTGAAAAAGTCAAAGCTAGATTTTTGTAGTCCATTTAATCTCCTATCAAAAGTTATAACTTTTAAAGCTATTGAACAAAGGAGAGCGTCCAACTTCATTATTTGGTCTTGCAAATTAATTATTGTAAACACTTTGTTCCTGTAGATGCTCAAACCGTCAAACTAATGAGCTGTTTTACCCTTGGTTTGATAGTTTGATGGTTTGATAGTTAAACCATTCAATAGGAAATTAAACGGGCTACAAAAATTTACTCTTGACATTTTTAATAAAAATTTAAGGTTTTTATACCATAGGTTTCATAATAATACAAATATGGTAAAGTTTTAATTATTTATAATTACATTAAGTTATTTTTATTTTTGCAATAAAGGTATTAACATATTTATTTTGCTTTAACGGTAATAATTATTTCTCCTTTAATATTCGGACTATCCAGTAACAAAATAAGTATTCGCTTTTAATTGAGTTTCCTTTAACTTAAATGTTGTTTTGTTAAAAATATTTCATGATTTGTTACAAAGAAGTAAAGTAACTAGGAATGTAATTGTTTTAAATTGTTTGTTAAATTGCTCTTTGCAATTAACAAGCATAATTAAATGAAGCGTCTATGGTTAAACTGCACAAGAATCGCTGTGCCAAGTAGGAAACAAGTTAGCAAACCCAAACGGTCACTATCGGTTTCTTCAAGGCCAGGCTGTCTACTGGCCTCTCCCTCAAATGACATGACTTGTGGCGAACTCTGTAAAACACCTTACTTCCAGGAAATTATCTACCACATTACATATAATTCTAATAAGTATTGGAGACCAGGATTTAAGGCAACACATCAGTAACAATAACTGTGGCGTGAATAAACTAAACACTGGAAAACTGTATTATTATTGTTCACTGGTTATGGGACCTGTTGACGGAAGTAATAGCTACACAAACACAGCATTACTGTACACCACAAGAAAGAAAACAATATTTGTCATCAATTTTGTATTAACATTTGTTCCCAAGTAACATATACAAATACTTCTAACAGCATTGGTTTTTAGATTCAGTACGTTTATAAATAAAGGGGGAGAATTGACTTTTAGAACATTTCAAAAATGTTTGGAAAATAGCATATGACAAAATTATAAAGAAATTTTGTTTTTCTTAAAATAAAGCTCTTCCAAACGATACAACATTTAATAGTATGATACAATATTTATAGCTGAAAAATTTTTTAGTTAGAAATATGCTGTCAAATTTTAAATACGTAAAACTCTAGTCAAGTGTGACAGACAAACAGGCGATCCTATTGTAACAGAACCATAAAAAGAAAAAGAAAAAAGTACCTTTGATCTAAAATGTAAAAGAGTTTAAAAAATTTTACTTTGAAAAACTAAAAAGCAAATGATTTATAGAAACACATTTTGTATGTACATAATGTTCTATAATATGAACAATGTTATGTGCATATTTAGAAAACATTTAAAGAGTTATTGCTGAGGTTATATATTATGTTAGGTGGGTATGTTCAAAACAGTCCACATTCCATCATGCAGTATGTTAGACTAGATGAGATAACAGCAATGTACAAAGTGATAAAGATCTGTTCAAGCAAAACTGAAGGCTCTGAAGTCAATGGGCCTCACTGATAATAAAGGAGTGCACAGACCCTAAAAGAACTATCGAAAGGTAGGTTGCGTAAGAAGTACAGGTTGTCCGTGAATGAGGGCTTAGCTAGCTCATGAATAATTTGCATACAATACAACCTTACACGGACATAATGCACGTGTTTAGTTAAAGCTAGCTAATTGGAGTTTAAAGTCGATTCCATTGTATCTTAAACGTTTTTTTAGTTTTAGTGGCAAGGCATCCGAAATGACTTTCCCCATACATAGAATTAATGTAATATCAACTTTATAAGTATGTGTAAAAAAACACACATTTCTGTACAAAACAAACAAACTGTAATCTAGGTTTGAAAACCTATGATAATTTCATTTCGTTAATTTGTATACATTGACAAAAATAAAATGTATAGCAATTGTCATAATCTGATTACTTTTAAAGATAAAATCCCTTAAATACTGTAATAATTTTATGAACATAATAAAACTCATCAGTGTTAAAACACAAGTAGTTTTAGTTTATTATAAAGTAGTTTAATATACAATTTGATATTTCTAAATGTCATTGTTTAAAAGTTATAAATCTGATGCAGACTTAATTGGCACTCTAATATACACAGGACATCAATTATGCCAGTAAGTAGTTTTCAATATACACAATAATTGTGTTGAGGTTCCAACAACCGGGCTGTTGTAGTTAAATCTTTATACAGCGTTACTAATACTTTAAATCATTTCTAGGTTTAAATATTATTTTAGAAATGTTAAACGTAACAGTCAGTTATCCTTAATACAAAACTTTACAAAATTAATAAAAATGTTTTATGATATATTACTTTTGGATGATCAAGGTTCTACTGTTTCCAGGAATTGAATACAACTATATTAATTATATAGTAAATTTAGTATCAGGGGTATGAGTAAATACTTTCAAATGCAGACAACACAATAGATTTATTTTAAACCACAAATTATAATTTGTACATATTTAATAAATTAAAAATAATGCTAAACCGTATACAAAGTTTACTATACATGCATTTCAAATAGTATACAGTCATTAAAATAAAACATATGGTAAACTATTGACTATTTGTTCGAATAGAATTATTTTTGCCTTATTTATTTTTAAAAACACACACCAAGCCTACTCTTTCCACTGTTTTGTTAGAACGATTTTCGATAAATATTCATATTTTACGATCAAACTAACATTGTGATTAATCTTTGTAAAGCTAACAATTTACACGTATACATTTTTAATCTGAGGGCTAATAGGTGGAAACTTCTTTACAGACGTATAAGAAGTTTGAATTCAGACAAATTGTATTCCAATTCAATTTAAACATCATAGTAAACGCTTGAAATCTAACAGAACAAAAATAAGGTTCTCCACAATAATAATTATTGAAAAGACCTCCTTTAGTGAAATAGCAGCAGCATCAACAATTAAAGTACAATATGAATTTCATATCCTGTAAACAAACCATTTATAGTAACATTTTCCAGTAAAATAAATTTACAAAAACCAATAATTATTGTCTTTGTTAAACAAGGCTTATGTTGCCATACTTGAGCTTTCTGCATCATTCCTGGCGCTACACTAAATATTAAAATAACTTTTTAATTTTCACTGTAAAATTGTACACTATAATATCAATGCTTTTCCAAATCACTTATTGTATAGTAAATCTTAAAATAACAAAATGTTTCAAGCATAAACTCTTAATCTAAAACTTATTTCAAAGAGATTAGTATGTTACGTGCAATCAAAAACTTCCAAGTACACAAAACATAAGACTAACAAATATGACAAGAATTTCTTTCTGATTAACACTGACATCTATTCCCTTTATTCTATGAAAAATAGGTGAAATAAAATTAAGAGATTCAACAAAACGGTAACGGTTCCACAAAAATTGAATTTACTGAAAATAGTTCTAGGTGAATGAAATATAAAAAAGGATTTGTGTTCTTCTATTTTTAGAAATAGAGGGAGTCACCAGTTCTCTTTAGTCCATTATCTGAGCAACAGGTATACTTGTTGAACCAATATTTTACATTTTTGTCATAGGGGATGTAAAACCGGACAAAAATGACCAACACACTTAAAATAATTTTACTCCAAACAGTCCATATTCATGTTTTGGTCATCATTGGTGTCTTTCTTATTCTATGTTAACTTTGATTTCTCCTTTTGTTAAATTTTTGTGCTGCTTATATACTTGTCAAAACCTCAATCATTTTTATCAATTTGTATTAATAAAACTATGTTTTGCAATTCACAGATAATGTTTCCAAATATATTTTCCTTGCTTCGAACTTCCTTGATTATTTTCATCAGTGTTTTTGCAGCAAACTTTAAAAATACTATTTCTCTTGTAAAATAATTTTATTTTGTAAATTTTGTTAACAAAATTTATATTATTCCTAAATAAATACATTCTATATGTTACGTTTCTCCCTATTGACTTTCATTTAACTTTACATGATTGATAAAAAAAAAGAAGAGATTTTGATACATGCTTGCCCCTAAAAAAGATCACTAAAATTTTAGATTTACTTAACAAAAGGTTTATGTCTGTGTTTGCTGAATTACTAACCATAAGTGTGCTAAATTATAATTCTTTAATTACATATAAGTATACATTGAATCTCTAAGAAAAAAATGCTACTAGGCAGTTAGTTAAAGAATTGACTAGTACTTTTACACTTTAGCTATAGAAAAATAAAAACATAAAGTTGCTTACACAGTACAAAGGTCTATTTTTTCACCAAAGCAACAGAAACATTGTCGAAAGGAATAGTAATGACTGTTGCCGTTGTATTGGTCAAATCATAACTTCATATCTTTAGCTATAATTGGAACAAACTGTTATTTGGTAGGTAATATTTACACATCTAAATTTGACAAGAATATGATTTGTGCTACGAAACATTTAGAGTTGACATTACTTTAAAAAAATGTAAGAAAAGCAATGTCAAAAAGTCTGCTATTACTAATAAGACAATTGTTAGATCTACTAACGTTTAAAAATGGTTATAGAAGACAATCATTTATTTAAGAAACTGCATATATGTTTGTTTTACACAAACTAATGTGATGTTGAGAAAACTATATGAAAGAACTAATAGGTTTGAAGGATAAGAACAAACCAAATGGTAGGACAAACAATGCACATATAAACAAATAAATTAACAACTACACAATCTGTTTAGAACAAAACCAGGACTAGCGGGAGTAACACAAAATACAAACAAAACTTCCAACCATGCAAACAAGATCTAAAATAACCTTTTTTGAAGACTTAAGAGACATTTGCCATTGCTTGAAACATTAAAAGAGATTCAGAATTCTCATCAACGTTGATCGTGAGGGTCTCATTGGCTGGAAGATAGAAGACCGAGCCTCGCTTTAAAGAAAGCTCTTTGGAGGAACTTGTGCCTGAAATTACTATCACAATGGAAGCTGTAGGTCGTACAATCATTTCATATGATTTACCTGAAGGCACCTAAAACAATACATATATTTGTTTAATAGTATTATTTTTATATTATTATCCAATTTATTTAACACTAAAACCGATACCTAAACCTAATCAATAAGTATACAAATAAATACAGAAATCATAAAGTCTAAAACCACACATCAAAATCTAAAACTGATTAGTAAAACTAACTAAAATATAATAAAAACATGGAACAAATTATTAAAATGAAATAAAACACAAAAAAACACTTAAAGCAAACAGTTTAAAAAATATAAATAAAATCTAACAATATAAATGAACTTTACTTTTCAATTTATTGCACTAGTAGCCTACCTATGTACAGCCATACAAATCTAAGTGAGAAGAAAATGTAAGTAAACATTTTTACAGGTGTGTAATATGTAAATATTTGTTGTGAGTATTATGTATTTGACTTGAAAAAACAAGTATCACCAAATCTTTTTAATAGGTACAACTAGCCAGTATATTCAATATTAATATATCAATCTATATATATAAAAGCGAA
This sequence comes from Philaenus spumarius, assembly GCA_018207615.1. Classification (NCBI taxonomy): domain Eukaryota; kingdom Metazoa; phylum Arthropoda; class Insecta; order Hemiptera; family Aphrophoridae; genus Philaenus; species Philaenus spumarius. Next base: position 465,371 of record JAGFPH010000082.1, read on the forward strand.
ATACCACTCACTCACTCATCACGATTTCTCAAAAACTACCGAACGGATTGAAATGAAATTTGGTATGTAGCTTCCTATAGGGCCATAGGTGCTCACTAAGAAAGGGTTTGAAAAAATTCGAAATTTTAGGGGGGCTTTGAGGGGATCAAAGTTATTAAAAACCGATTTCTTCAAAACTACCAAACGGATTGGAATGAAATTTGGTATGTAGCTTCCTCTAGGGCTAAAAGTGTTCACTAAAAAAGGGTTTTAAAAAATTAGAAATTTTAGGGGGTTTGGGGGGTAAAAATTACTTAACTAAATCACGATTTCTCCAAAATTACCGAACAGATTGGAATGAAATTTGGTATGTAGCTTTCTCTAGGGCCATAGGCTCTAGCTAAGAAAGGGTTTAAAAAATTCGAAATTTTAGGGGGGTTTGGGGGGATCAAAGTTATTAAATCACGATTTCTTCAAAACTACCGAACGGATTGGAATGAAATTTGGTATGTAGCTTCCTCTAGGGCCATAGGTGCTCACTAAGAAAATGTATGAAAAATTTCGAAATTTTAGGAGGGATATGGGGGGATCAAAGTTACTAAAATCAACATTTCAGATCTGTTATTGTTATAACAATAGTGCTTTTATTATTTAAGATCTATATTATATAAAAGCCAAATACCACTCACTGACTTAACACTTAAAAAGAATACAATTACGTTAAAAAGGCTGAAAATATCAACCACCATGGGCAACACCGTACGGGTCAGCTAGTACTTTTATAAAGCTATCATGTGTTTATTTCAAATAGTGTAGTATTATTTATATACACTCTAAAAAGTTGTCATCAAATGTAAATAACAATTAACTACAAACATAATCAGGAACTTTTGCTTTAAGATAAGCCATGGTAATTTAAAAAGCCTTAACTTGATACATGATTTTTCAGTCAGATAGTGTTGGGTTAGCATAATATTTCAATGCAATTGCTCCAACATTCTCAATCAGTCACTATGTAAAACACATTTAAATGCTTCGTTATGATAAATGGTGTTCAAAAAGTCTCTCCGCAGTAAGTTGCTCATAACATATTGTTGTACTTCCCTTTATGTGGACTCGTCCAACAATCCTCTGTTCCGTTTATCTCAGCCCGCGTCAGTAGTCACTGGTGTGTCGTTACATATTGATGTGAACGTTTCCGGTTAGTTCATTTATTGCTTTATTCGTTTTGTCACTGTTAAAATGCTAACCATTGAAGAACGTGTTTTTTATTCTAACAAGTGCTTAAAGCTAGCGATAAATACACAAAAACAGTTTGTGAAAACTTTAATTTATTTTTTCAGGAGACAAGAATCCCAGTGCGAGATTTGATTCATAAATTTCAAAGTACGGGTTCCGTGGCAGTTGTATCAAGAAGTGGTCGTCCTAGTGTTTTGACTGAGGATAAACTGCTCAATATTTCCAATAAGATGTCCATGAGTCCGAACAAGTCAATAAGAAAACTCACGCAAGAAACTGGATGTTATTGTCGGAATGGCCCACACAGCTGTAAGGAAAAAATTGGAACTTTTCCCATACAAAGTGACAGTTGTGCAAGAACTAAAACTTCCTGATCAAGGCAAGATAATGCAGTATTGTGAATGTTTCAATTTCATTCAAAAAAATGGAATCGATGTTCTTAATGAAACGTTTTTACCGAAGAGGCGTGGTTCCATTTATCCGGCTACATGAACTCGCAAAATTCTCGTCTGTGGAGTACACCAAATCCATTGTGTATTCATGAGGAACCACTTCATTCTGAGAAAATTGGAGTTTGGATTGCAATCTCTAGAGAGCCACGGTGGCCGTGGTTGTTAAAGCGTCATTGCTTTATCAATCGTCATGGCAACCATCAATGGAAAGGTTCCGGGTTCAATTCCCATTGACCCCGAATAATTTTCTAAATGGTTTCTTAACAGACATCGTTGGCTGTGGTTCGGATTCCACGTAAAACTGTAGGTCCCGTCTTCATTAGCCTTAAGTGCAAAACAGTAGGACGTTAAACAACAAAAAAAAAAAAAAAATGCAATCTCTAGATGTCGGATTGCACAACTATACTGCACTCAAATTCTGTATCCATTCATAGGCGAACTTGAATTAAGTGAAATACTGAACGGTTATTTCAACAAGATGGTGCAACCGTACATACGGCTCACGTTTCGATGAGACTGCTTGCAGATGTTTTTAGCGATCGCATAATTTCAAAGGGACTCTGGCCTCCACGATCGCCTGACCTATCACCACCTGGGATGCAGCAAAAACAACTGTCTATAAAAACCGTCCAAAATCTTTCGATGAATTGAAAACAGAAATATCCATTTTCACTGCTTCTATTACAGCAGAAATGTTGCATCGTGTGTTTGGAGACGAATTGAATTGTATTCAACATCAGGGAAGGCACTTTCAACATTTTATGTGAAGGTATACGTTTTTGTAAAATAAATATTTACTAAATTAATTAATAATAATTTAATAAATTATTATCTTGTATTTCATTGAGTTCCATTGTATATTTCACTGCGGAGTGACTTTTTAAACACACTGTAGATCATCAACATACTTTAATTGAGGTGTTCTGGAAACTAAACCTGACAAAACTTACACACAAAACAAAGTAAATGCCAATATACCCAACACGTATTTGAATTGTTTATATATCACAAACTTCATTAATCTGGACTGTTTAAATATGTTAGGTTTTAAAGTAGATTGAATTTGGTTTCACAGAATTAAATTAAAAATTAAAATCTATAATTAGTTTTCTTCTAGGGTGTTTAGATGTGAAGGAAATTTAAATATTACGTTTAATGTATTTAAATATAAATTTAAAGCTTTTTGACTTTAAGAATTATAGTTTATTGATTTTTTGGAGTTTGCTTTGCCCAAAATACCCATCTTGATTTTAAATTACTTCTTTGAAGCGATTATTGTGTTTTCTATAATGAATGTGACTATTCGAATTTTGAAAATAATTTAAGTTTTTATTAAGATGGAAAAACAGATAATTTTTGTACACATTTTTCTTGGTATAACAAACTAATGAGGGGGGGGGGCAAATTTCATAAAGTCTGTTACATTGAAATTAATTCAAGTATGACATAATAAGGACATAATTTAACATGCTTACACACTAAAGCAATTGGAAATAAACCAACAGAAATAGCTGGTGAACTTTAGGATAAAATATTGTGCATACTTCTAGCTCTGTTATCATGACAACGTAGAATTTATCAGCAGAGTGTAACTCAGCTACAAAGATAATTCATATCGAAAGTTCGTTAAACCAAAATGAAGATCAACATTATAGTGAAATAACTTACATTTATTTTTGCAACAGCAAAATCAGGTACTGGAGGTTTGTAAACAACAGTATGGTTATCTTCCACTAATCCTGAGAATAGTTTCTGCTCAGCAGGTTCACATATATATGTTAACATGGAGCACAAAGTCGGAACATCTTTTAGTTTAGGCGTGAGTCCTGCTCGCACAACATTATCTGAACACGCCATGCACTCAACACAATCTGTGACATAACAAATTTAATGTGTACACTACACCAAATAATGTACTAAAAATCTTATTCACAAAAATATATAATTTGAAACAATTATATATTTTACTAAAAACAATTGTTTTTCATAAAACTCATATTTTCAGAATTTATAACATTTAAATTTAATTTTAATACCCTTGCTGAGTGTTATGTTTGATCGTTCCACTCGAGGTGGAAAAAATCGGTCATTGGCTTCGGATGAGTAGATTTGAACCGGATACTTTTATGGTATTCTACTTTTTGATCGATTTTGGGGGTACCAAGCACGCTATAAGATTGTGTAAAAAATCAAAATGTGCAGAATAATATCCTACATATATTTTTTTATATAAAACAATTCAAAAAATTTCACTCTAGTACGGAAAATCGAAAAAAAATAGATACTTCCTTTCAAAAAAAGAATACCGCAAAATACTTCTTCATTATTCTTCAACTGTTTCAGCCTGGAATCTATCACACGTAGCATTTTGTATGGGACCATTGATATTTCATCTATGAAGAGGAACAGAGTATCTTTCCACTGCAGCCGTAATGTCTTCAGGTATGCTCTAGTTAGCATTGGCATCTGTACTAGTCAGTCGGCCATCCGTCAGAGAACTGGTAGTTTCAACTGTAATCTTTAGCCTTGAAAAATATGGGCTGCTACTCCAGTCAACGCACAAACTTTGACTACTGGCTTTCCGTAGCATCGATTGCATTGTTCTTTGAGTAACTTGAAGAGGAAAGGCTTTCCAGTTCCAGCATATCCGGTTATAAACTTTCTGAGATGTTTGGTGCTGCCATTTTGTTGATCCCGAAAGTTATGAGTTACATCTATGAAGATCTCTTTTTGTCCAGCATTAATTGCTTTCTGTGCTGTATGGAACTGATTATCTTTCATTGGTTGTTCGGGAATTTCTTCCTCTTCTATTTCATCTTTCAGAGGTGGTGGTCTCTTGATCCAGAATCTCGAATGCATGTGCTTGGTTGAAAGCAGTCTCTAACTGTCGGTCACGTTCTCGATACAGATCCATATGTTCACTCAGTTGTCTAAGCCGTTGTTCATTTGCTAGGAATATCTCGCGTGCTGTATCAAATTCTCCAAGCAGCTTACTTTCATCACGATATGGCATATATTGAACTAGTAGGCTATAGTAGTAATTTTCTGGATCGAACGCTGACTCGAAGTTTGGTACTCGTACCACTGCTGGACCTCTTCGTATTATCATTTGAGTGTTGTCATTAAGTGTTGTCATCAGTCGGTTTCTTTGTGCTGGCTCTGTTCCATCTTCATATTGATCAACACTCTCTTCATCTTCGTCTTGTCGCTTGAGATAGTGCAGTTTGAATAGCACTGCAAACTCTAGCAAGCTCATGTTGTTGAAGTTATAATCTGTATGTACTGCTGGTCATTTCATATATCGTTCAAAGATGTTATTGCAGAATATTGTAGCTCTGCCAGATTGGCCAAACTTTATCTTTGTTCATCTTGTATCTTTGTTCAGACTTTCGGGTATTAACGAAGGTACATTTCCTTGTGCTGTCTCGAAGATTCAGATGGCACAATCTGAAAAGGCTCTCACATGCTGAAATTTTTCAATCTTTCATAATTCTCATACATATTCTGAAGAGCTTCCTTGATATGTTCGTTTTCTCACGCTGTTATTTGTCGGATTGCTTGTGCTATGCTGGAGTCAAGCTGTGTAGGCTCAGATTTCGATATGTATTTGGCGACATAGTATGCTATTGCTTCATTTGAGCCACATGGTTGGATATCCATATTTCCTTTCCATAACCTTAGGAGTGTTGGGTTGTAGTTATTGACCCACTTATCATCCTTGCGACTCTTTAGTAAGCATATTCTACCTCTGTTGCATATGAATTCGTCTGACGAATGTGCGATGATACGTGTCTCAGTGCACTCTTGTCGAGGGAATGTGAAGCGGCAATGAGTATTATTTTTCTTGCATGTGTAGATGTGGCGATGTATCTGACTCTTCTTGACAATTTCATAGAGTTCTGGATCTTCTTCTTGTGAAGGCACCTGACATAGGAGGAGCATACTTCATCTAGTAATTGAATTCCTTCTTCTGTTTCAAATGATGGGTAGTTCCCAATCTACACAACCACGTGTAGATGTGGGCCACCACGATTTTGGAATTCAATTCGCCACCAGTAATCATTACCTCGACCTCTAAATACTTCATGGTTATTTGTAACAAATTTAATTGGAGCGTTGATTTGAACCATGAAGTGTCAGCTCACTATCACTGGAACTGCTCTACTAATCGTTGTGTAGCTATCATATCGAGTCCTGATGGATCCTCATCGGCAATCAAGATGGCTTTTCTCATATCGAGCAAGTTGAGATCATTACTGCTGAATGTTATAATTATGTTGGCGGTCCTAGACATCTTATTTGTTCGATCTATTCATTCAATGCTGATACCCAATATGCAGCAGATCCTCTCAAGTTCTTGAGGTGAAGGTGAACATCTTGAAGGCATTGAAGAGATAGTCATTTCGTTGAAATCTTGTGTCACTGCCTAGTATTTGGTGTTGGAAGTAATCCAATGGTGTGATTTTAACTTGTCTGGTTTCTTCCTTCAGTCCATTGACACCATGTGGGAACAGATAGTACCATTCAAACTCTGCTGCTTTCATTTCGTGAGCTTCATTGACTATGTTGTCCTTTGTCTTACGGACAATCTCATTCACATTTTCAGAAACTGTAATTTTTTCCTCAACATCTATCGGAGCCATCACTGATGTTTGTACTGGAATAGAGTCTACTTTTTGTATGGCTCCTTGTGGTTGATTATCAGCTTCTTGTAGCTATGATGCTTCTTCATCATGTGTTAGCGGTTGTTCATCGGTACAGCCATCTTTCTCATGGACCTTAATACGGTTCAGTGTGTATTGTTCATTACGAGTTCCAGTTGCTCGCTTGCAGATTCGTACAAGTTCTTCTATTATATTGCAGTCAATCACACATGCTCCGCCATTTATTGGCGCAGTTGAACCTTTAGGACCACATGAGTGGGAATCCGTAAAGTAGTACTTCTCACTATAGGTCATGACTCCCAGTTATTTAGATGCAGCTACCAAGACATCAGTCGGTTTATTGGTTTGTTGTTTGTTTGTTGGTTTTGTTGTCTTCATTTTTTGTCCCACGAGTGAATAACAAAAATAAGTATAAGTGAACATAAGTTTATAATGTAACACAAAAATCAATAGTTCGCACACACAAATATAATTAAACACACGTAAAATTGTCTATAATATCAAACCAGTTCTTATTAAGTTCAATATTAGATTAAAAATGGCGGCATTTAAGTAATCGTGCATTGTCACGAGAACCAAACTTGTGTGCCAAATTTCAGCCCGATAGCTTTAGTGGAAGTGGGTAAAATATTGATTGCAAAATTCCAATACATACAAATGAAGTTAATTATAAATCGCCATTTTGTAACGTCCGCCATATTAGATTTAGAATGATGTAACTTTTCTTATTGTGTTTCGCTCATCAAGCCCTTTAATTTGATACCCATAACACAGGGGTTACTAAGTAAATTATAAATCACCATTTTGAAACGTCAGCCATATTAGATTAAAAATGGCAGAATTTAAGTAATCGTGCATTCTCACAAGAACCAAACGTGTGTGCCAAATTTCAGCCCAATAGCTTCAGTGGAAGTGGGTGAAATATTGATTGCAAAATTTCAGGACATACAAGTGAAGTTAAATAAAAGTTTTAAAAAAATAACAAGTGGGTGTTTAAAAATAAATATTGGGGTTTTAAGGCTTTGTACTATTTACTACATTTAACTGCAATAATACATCAAATGAAAGAGTAATTCAAACACTTTTTCTACAAGTGTTCAACGTGAGCACCATCCGACACATATCGAGTCAATAGCCGAGTTCGTCCCAAACCCTGTTCAGTGTGTTTGGAGTAATTGTTGCAACAACTGCTTCAATCCTGTTTCTTAAGTTGGGTAGTTCAGCTGGTAGCGGAGGCACATGAGATCGGGTGTACATGGAGGCTATGCGAAACAAGCTCTGTCTCCTTGCGGCCAATCCAGCGGTCGGTTGTAACATCGTTTAACCAATCGCATATTGTGTTATACCAGTGAGGGTCACCATCTTGCTGCCAAATAAAGTTCTGTGGTTGAGCTTCTTCAAATTGAGGAAAGATATATTGAGTTTTAGCATATTGAGATAAGAAACACCAGTTACAATTGCTTCAGCAAAAAAGAAAGGCCCATAAACTTTTTGCCAGGATATGGCATAAAAACATTCAATTTAGGATACTCTTGTTGCAACTATAACATCTCAAGGGGATTTTCTGAACTCCTAGATGCGCACATTATGAGTGTCTATATGTCCACTTAAGGGAAATGTTGATTCATCACTGAAGACGGCATGATCCAGAAAATCTTCATCGTCATGCAGCAACATATCGTTTACAAAGTTGGCACGTAAACCATAGTCTGTAGATTTCAGAGCTTGTAACAACTGCAAATGATAAGAACATAGTTGCAAGCATCTACTCTCCACACAGACGTCACTGGACTCCCTCACTCATTCAACACGCTCTTAAGTCGCTTTTGGTCATTTTGTACTCTTCCCTTTGCAAAGACATCCGGTGTCTTCGAACAGATGATACCATCTAAATCACTTGGCGGATTACGTTTGAACTCAATACGGATCGCACGTTGTACTGTACTACAGATCCAGTCCTTTCAAACTGTAAAACACAAATAGCTGTCTGTTTCTTTACTAGTGGCCCCATCTTTGCTTTGAAGGGTTAATATGGGCAGATTTCCCATTAATTAATTAAAATCCAACGAATCAAGTCTGTGTTATTTTGCAACTACTCTGTCTTCACATTTTCATGTTGGAAATGTTACGCTGCATAATTTTGCTGAAAATGGGAACTTTTGCCCATATTCTCTAGCATGAGATAATTCTAAAGCCTATTTATGTATAAAATTAGCTAATTAAAATATAGACTAATTAAAATCGTCGCTTCTGAAACTGAAGGTTTCATAAACCTGTATGCTACACAACCTGTTTCAATCAAATGAATGTGCCATACAGTAATAGTATAGATCATGAATAATAAAATAGATCATGCATGCATACGGCGGCTGTGTGGCGAACATAAGGTTGTCGGGAAAATATTGCATGATCACGCCGCGGGGCAGCGCTAGGAAGAAATAGTTCATAGCATTGGTGCTACACACCGCTTCCATTGTTTCCCCCATATATTGCTCCACTATCGTTGAATTTCCAGCGTTATTGAAATAGTGCATTGCATCGGAGTTCTATTAGGTTATCCAAATACAATGGTAATATTCTATCATTCAGATAATTGATTGTGGTAAATTTTATAGTAACAATGGTTCTATAAACAGCATTGAGTAGGCTTTATATCTATTTAATGCTGTATCCACATTCGTTTACACATCAAGTAAGTGCATAGTACAGTAAAGGACTTGGCAGTATAAACTCCATAAGCTTCATAGAATTCCCAGTATATACCAATTTCAAAAAATGAGTGTTATTAAAATTTATACTTGTTAATTTAGGAAAATTTCAACCCCGCAACTCAATAAAAATAAAGAACCTTACAAACTAGTAACAGAAAGAAACAAACCTCCATATAAGTAAGCATGGGGTTCATTGGCTCCCAGATATATAGCATCTCCTGGATTTAAAACAACATAATTAAACAGATAAGGTCCAAAGATGCCTACATCTCCAGGGAACTGTTTATGAAGGCGTTCTATCAATGGGGCTTGCTGTTCTTCACGTTCTGTTGGTGCTATTAACAAAAACATTAAATTTGTATGGAAAAATATGCATTGTTTTAATAATGTAATTTTGAACCTTCAATTTTATTTAAACCATTTTATTTATCGCCACCTGAAAATGATTATCACTCAAAATTAAAAATGTAAATATACAGTAAACTTTACATCTATTCCGCAAAACTACAGCTATGACTTAAAAACTACTGAACAAAAATAAACTCTCAAAGTGAACAAAATAAATTAGAAGAAAAACGACAAACTCTAAGGTTAATTAAAAAAAAGGTTAATAAAGATAGTGAAAAACTTAAAGACAAAGAAACTAAAACTTTTATAAAACTAACAAAATAGCTACAGCTCGATAGTGTAGGCAACTGTAAAGTGTAAACCAGACTGCAAATGAATACAACTTGGAAACAGCTGCAGAATGATTTCTTTGTATTTTGACTGACGGTCTTTAATGAAGAGTGATAATTTAAATTGTTATATTTTTCCTCTGAGTTTACTACCATAAAATGGTTTGTTAGTTTATATTTTATTGAATAAATTGCAATACAAATTAAAAATGTTATCTTCAATAATTTAGAATGTTTCTGATGAAAGAGAATCATAATTTACTTTTTAGGTAATTATATTCCTTTTTTAAATATAATTTTCAATTATTGATTGCTCATATATTATTTTGTAAACACCTATGATAGCAGCAATTAACTTACTAAATTCTACAAAATATATTTGCAACTTACATAGTGTAGAAAGCCTCTGTAACAATTTATCTAAAGAGGAGGCAACCTGATAATCTGGAGCAGACATAAGATCAAAGAAACAACCTTGAAGTGCAGTCTGATGATTATCTTCATTGCTGTTAAGTAACTCAGACACTTTGCTTTCCCCAATACAACTCCTCAACTCTGGGATTACTGCAAATAGAAATAAGATGTTTCATAAGAATTTTCACACAAAAATATTAACTGCACACATCATCTGCTATACATAAGTTGTTTCAAAGAGATAGATTTTTTGAGAGATTATTAAACTTTTAGTTTACAAATATAAAGAAAAACATACTGATGAATGAAATATGGGAATTACCCTTAAAAACATTTTGACTATATAGGTTGTTAAGGTAATAGTTGAAAAAAAGCTGCTAGCAGAGTACGAAAAAGAAAAAAAAATAACTTGTGATTTTAAATTCAAATCACGTTTGAATTTTTCAAAATAACTCCTTACTTCTGTATGATATATTACACTAACCTCAAATTGATTTGTGTCAAATGTAAATTCTTTGGACATCTGATGATTTTATAAAACTTCATATTTACCTTTTTATGTATTTGTTTTTTTTACAAACTTCTTATCCAGTTCAATAAATAGCCTGAACTTGATTTAAATTAGTTGTCTTTTTAATCAAATGTTATGATTCTGATTTATATTAATTACTTGGCCTGATAAATGTTAACTAATGGCAAAGTTCATAGATAAAGATATTAGACAAAGATTGTATATTTCTCAGACTAATTACAAAAAACTGAGTAGTGTTTATTTGAAACTATTTGAGGGATTGACTTGGAATAATTAAGAATTGTTTAAGGAAATACCTATTGTAGTTGTTACCATGTTGGGGACTTCTGAAAAATTAAGACCTAGTTTTTCGTTTCATGGTTCCCAGACCCCAAATCCATAACTATCTGCATGTGCCAGTAAGCTGAGTCGAAAGAAATTGTTTTACTCGTAATATTATTTAATATTATAGGAGTTTAACTTCAATAAATCAGTTAAACTTGTTAGCATTAGATAAAGTATTACATATGGTTTTCTTCTAGTAAACCATTTTATAATTAACTAATACTTTCAACCCATTATGCTTAACAATTTTTTTTTCAAATTTTTTAGATTAACAAAAGCAAACAGCATGGTCATGTTTACCACAGTTGGAACCTACAGCACATTTACCTAATTACTGACATTTGGCTTGTGTGTGCTATGCTAGGTGTCTCCAGGTTTTGTTAGTCTAACAGGCATGAAATTAAGCTGTTAAGAAAAAATTAAAAAAGAACTTTCTTTAAATAAGAAATACAAAAATAAAAACTCAAATGTTGTTCTTAATAATTTTATCGGATCTTAATATTTTTAAGAATCCAAACAAACATTTTAAACAACTTGAAAATTACAACTTTTGCTGCAAAATTTAACATCATTTCAATTACTTAGACTGAAACGTAAATACAGAGTTACTTAATATGTGTTTGCTACAAAGCATCCTATTTTACTAAGTGTTGTGTATAAATATTGGTAATGTGCATCAAAACATGACCACCATATTAATAAAGAATCTCCAAAGTCTTGCAAGCAACCGCTCAAATAATGATGTTTTGTTGTTTATAGTAGAAGTATGTAATTCAACTTACCTTCTAAATGTCTTTTTATTTCATCAATGGGACGGAAACCACACAAAGCTTCAAACCGTGTTAGAGCTAATGCCATTTCTGGCTTATGGTTAGGGTCCTTATACACTTGAGGATGAAGTCTGTTCAACTCTTCAGCAAGTACCTGGATGAACAAACAAAGGCTAAGTTAAATTCTACATGAGAATAATGTTGAATATCATTCCTAATTTCAGTGATTCCCATGCACGCATTGTCTAAATAAATTACCAGGTTATCTGCAGATCCCATGTTACAACATTAACATTAAAAAAACACTCAATAAGTGTTTAACTGCTATGTGTCTTCTATCAATGGTTTTGATAACAGTCTGTTGCTACATCGGCCAAGTGTATACCATAAGTCCCTGAAACATTGTCCCCATTACATGTTAGATTATTATCTGAAAACATGTTTTGTGCTCAACATTTTTTTAGTAAAATTTCCTGAATACCATAAAAGTATGAAAATCTATCTCATTCGACTTTTGAAATGTCAGCCTATCAATAAATAAATAGTATTATAGTCTGGGGGCAAGTGTCATTCCGTGAGTGCCTTGTTGATAGAAGTATGGAAGAGGTGTCAATCGCTTCGTTTTAATTTATAGAATAAGAATATCAATGGTGTAAACTTGACATTTTGATCAGAAAACTAAAATCATGATGGCGGCCAAAATGGTTGCCTAAATTTTGAAATTCCTTATAGTTGAACTATAATAACATAATTAGTGTCAAATTATATGATTTTAGTTTATTGGATTAGGGTAAACTATTAGAAAATACTAATTACGCACATATATTGAGATATTCAAAATATCGTCCAAGATGTCTGCATCTGTAAAAGTCAATATGAGATACTTGGGTCTTATAATATATATCAAAATATATGTTTTTTGGGATCAATATGTGTAGGGTATTACAAAATACAAAAATAAATTAAACCAAAAACAAGTTTCTAAGTAAACACTTAAGTTTCCCAAAACAACAATAATACCATAGAAACAGATTTTATTCACTATTTTAATAATTGTAAATTAGTTAAAATTCCTAACAAGCTCTTTGGAACAGGAACATTTTATTAGACGCTGTTTCCTGCTCATGCCTGCGCCGTAATGCCAAGATAGACGACTGTTTTGTTTAGTCAGAATAGTCAGTGTCACGTTGTCAGACAGTAATTTTTTGAAATTATATGAAGTGATTTACTTAACTGTGGAGTGTGTCAGTTTTTTTTTTAAACAAAATACCTAAACAGAAATGTCTCAGCGCAAACAGTACCCCTTATAACACTAGGCCACCAGGTAGTGAAACTAGCCACGACACCGGTGATGCTGCTTGTCTTACGGCAATGATTGTTTATGGAGCCTATGAGAATAGGGCAACCGGTGGCAGTGCCACATATTGGCTGCTGAGTCTATGCCCTACCCCGCGACCACTTCGGCAGCAATCTTGATTTTGGATCTCTGAACAAAATGTTGACTTATCACCATTGATATTCTTATTCTACAACTTATAACGAAGTGATTTACATCCCTCTCATACTTCTATCATCAAGGAGCCCACCGGGCCTAATTTTTTAAACACTTGCCTCCGGACTAATACATGCTTCTCTAAAGTATGTCCTTTGGCTTATAAGGAACAAGTGATTAATCAATGATTATGAATGATTAAATCAATAGTACGACACATACCAGAAAATACCATACTAACCACAAATTAATAATATATTTAACTAAAATCTAAAACAAAACACATTTTTAAATTAGTACTTTCGGGCATCAGATTATCAAACTTGTATTGCTACGCAAGCATAGAAAATAGTTACACTTAAAAAGTATCAAAAAAATTGTACATACAGTATGATAATTATCAAGTTTAAAACCATAAGAATATCAAAGAGTAACAAATCCTTTGGGTAAAGTTATTCATACAGAGTGATATTTTTAAGTGTTCCACCATTGGGATTTCAGAAACTATTGATTTTATAGCAGAGTTTAAATTAATTAATGTGGACAATAAAAACCAATTTGTGAAATTTTGAAATCTACCGCTATTCTAGAATATGGGAGCTAAGTTTAAAATTTCTTTAAAAAACCCATACTTTTTATTCCGTTTAAAAATTTTACACATTATTTTAAAACTTTTTTATATTCTTAAAATTGAAGTTATTATACAAATTATATCTGCTAGGATCCATGAAATAAGTTTGAGTACAATTTTCTGCCAATCCTAACGTAACACTTTCACTTAAGTTTGTCGACGCGTTTCGGAGTTCCTCCATTATCGA
>JAGFPH010000082.1:479842-507678 GCA_018207615.1 Philaenus spumarius
TTTTTTTTTTTAATAAATTATATTTGAAATTTGGATATTTCGATTTTTGAAAGGCTCTAGAAACAAATAATTTATTTTTAAAGATGCTTGAAATTATTATAGTTTTAACAAGTCATTCTAAAAAGCACTTTTACAAAACAAATTTATTCTAATGACTGTAGTCAGTTCTTTGTCTTTTACAGATAACTCTCAACCAGCCCTCAAAATATTATTGTTGTTTTTAATTTGTAATTTTTATAGTGGGGTTTGATAAAACATGTCAATTAATTTAAGGATCTTTTAAATGGGAATTATAATTTTGGCTCCTACCCTTAAGTAATACAAACCCAAATTTCAAGTCTCATTACCCGAAAACGGATAGTTTTATCCCAAAAATGCAGAAAATAAAAAAGTCTTAAGATTCAGTAAAAAAATATGTGTTCCAATAACAAATTTTAAAGTTTGCTGCCTTAAGTGGACACTCGGACGGTTTTGAGGATGTTCTTGAATGTGTGTGTGTTTGAGAGTGTAATTGTGTTTATATATAGTGTAGCCTAATTTACTGTTTTATTTTACTTAGGAGATAAATGTGTACTGTATATATTTAGTTTTCTCAGTTTTTGTACATTATGTTTTAGAAGAAATTATAAGTTTTTTGTTTGTTTATTAATTTTTTTAGTAGTGTGAATTTTTATGAATTTATGTCTTTTGAAATTCAAGGTTAAGTGGAAGAGAGGATCCAATGGTCCTAACTTCGACTAAAAAAATAAAGATTATTATTACTATTATATTGTAAAATGGCAGCCTTTTTACAAATTGGGTTTTATTGCTCGCATCAATTAAGGTGATGTCTGCTTAAGGTATGGTACACTTAAAAAGATCACCCAGTATAAACATGTAAACAGTTTTAAAGGTTGTAAATTATTCTTACCATAAATGTGTACTTGTTAATTTGATGTGTTTTTTTATCAATGAGGCACAAAGTCTATCATTCATACTGCATGTCTTAAAACAATATCAATATTTTTTAAATTGTTAATTATCAACTAAAGAATACGTGACCTTTATAAAGTAAATTTAAATCATTTCTAACTAACACGCTATCTTTAAAAAATAAAACATAATCTCTTAAAATTTTAATACCAAAAACTGTTATTTGTTTTAAAATTAAATTAAAGGCAAATTCAAAAAACAAAACTTTGTCTTACCTAATTTTTTACTAATTACTTCTTTATTCTTATGCTTTAAATTAATTAATGAAAAAAAAATCATGTTTTATACAGCAAGTAGATTTTTGAGCTGAAACCTTCTTAGTCATCTCACATAAAAATAATTTGATCTTCGTGAATTTTTTGTTTTAAAGGCGAAAAACCTGATCATTGTGAAGAATGATCAGCACATTTTGCTTTCCAGAAGAAGTTGGTGACCACTAAATAAATATGGAGACTAATTAGCAAGTTATTGTGGAGATACCAAGAAATCAAAGTTATTTATTAATTTCACTTTGAAATGTCCCACATTCGAAAATTCCTAAACTAAAAAACTAAATTAAATGTGAAAAAACATAGACCAAGACCAGGATTCGAACCCAGGACCTTTACCATTCCGAGGTAACGCTCTGCCAACCAAGCCACCAAGATCACACCAGATATTGGTCGATTTAATCTTACTTGTACGGTTCACTGTATTTTTTGAAACTAATAGACTGAATACCTCGTATACAACAATCTTATTTTCATGTACAGCTTACAGTGGTGTTATTTATTGTTATTTTTAATTTGTAATATTTTTCTGAAGAATATTGCACAGAATATTGAATAGACTTCCAAAAAATATTGGGTTGATAAATTTTGATAAAAGTATTAACCATTAATTGCTTGATGTAAAATTATGTTTTTTTCTTACTAAAATATTAGTAATTTATCAATAGAATTACTTAAAAGAACTAGCCTAAAAGAAAACTCAAATTTAAAAACATAAGTATGCACAAGTTTTTACACTCATTCTACTTTCTTAATGTAAAACATATATTATGCTGTATATTTTTTGAGCAATTTTTTTGATAATGCACAAACATTTAATTTTTCTTTTTCAGCTAATTTTATTATAAATTAGATCTGTTAATAATGCAACTTGTGCACTCACTTGAATAAATGACGTCTTAAATGCAATTAATATGAATGTACTCTTGATATTATTTATTGGTTTAATACTTTAGTCTCAACATCATCTTGGCAAGTAAACACCAAAGTTGATACATTAGTCTAAACCGCAAACTTCTCAATGAGGAAAATATGGTCTACTTTTTGTTCAAATAGTTTGTTCAAACAAATGATAATGGATTGTAAATAGTATGTGTCTATACTACTTGTGCATTGGTTACTTTAAAATGTCAACAAAGTTGATTACTTTATTGTTTATTAACTGAATAATTACAAGAGTCTCTGCAATAGACTTTTAACTAGTAGAAAAACTGTGTAAGCGGATTTTTAGTGGCAGATTCAAAACAATAAAAAATAAACAAAACAAAATTTTTGAAATTAAATCTTTTAAAATTTGTAAACAAAAACACTTTTAAATTAGTACACAATTCAATAAATGGCAAAATATAACATACATTTTAATTTTAGAATTTTCCTGTTGCTATATAATAGCGTGAACTACAAAGATGTCGCTGTTTTAATTGACTTAATTAAACTCAACATACTTAAAATTTGTAGTTATTTTCCATATATTATGTAAAAGACTACACCATATTGTTATGTTTGTTTAGAACAAAATGGCAGAGTACTAAAAACTATTTTTTAAAAGATCATATCACTTTTCTTCGTGAATTACTAGTTATTTAATACTGTGCTGTAGCTTTTCTAATGTGCATTTTGGTATCCCAGTACCAAACACAACTTTTTTGAATTCGGATTATTTTTAGTTTTAAGTAGAATGCAAGTTTATTTCCTTACATTTTTGGAGCCAATCCTGTTTCTAGCAAATAGTTTTCCCTTTTTAATTAGTTTTACTTAATGGAGATTAATATTTGATTAAGCTTTTTAAACCACCTTATACTTATTTTCAAAACAACAGGAACATATCACTTATTTTTCAATTGAATAGTTCGTTGTTTTTTAATAGACCGAGCAAAGACTGATGAAACATAACTATCATTGTTATAGCAATATATATAAAAAAAAAAAAAAAAACAACAACAAGCATGTAAGAGTTGATTGAAAATTACAAATCTACAGAAATTAAGTGGATAATTTACAGTTTATAGAATTTCACCTGTGTTCAATATTACCCCTTTCAGAATTAAACCTAACATTAAAACTCTCTCTCCTCTAGAATTTTTACAATTGTAACCTTCACAGAAAAAATTACAACACTCAATAAAGGATGCTAACCTAACCAGGTTAACAGCTCGTGAGATGCTGCAGTTAGTTTGTAGCCTATGTTAGGAAAAATGGTGATTAATTAGAGCAGCAGCTGAGTCATTCAACCACACGATGACACCTACTACCTCAGATTTAGAAGAAACTTGGCATTGTTGTTCTATTCATTAATGTAACCTTACCAAATTGTTTTGCTTTATCTGTAACAAATTAGATTTCACAGCCTCTTAAATTTTTTGGATTATTGCGATTTTTATGGAATGCTACTAAAGGGAAGAGAATAGTCACGAATTTTTTATTTTGTGTTTGTTCTAAGAGATATGCTCTACCACATGGAACAGCAAAATTAGTGGTTTTTTATTACTTAATTTTTTCTCTCACTTCAAATGTGTTAATTTATTCATTTTATTAAAAACTATAATTTATCAAATAGAAATAACATTAGATAGGTTTATTTTAATTTTTAAGTCATTTTAAAATGAATGGTTGAATAGCTCAATAAATAAGGTTTATAATTCTTACTATTGAGGGGTATCAATTGAAAGGTCTGTATTTAAGGATTTCAAAATTTATTTTTAGAATTTTGTGATTTGCAACATTTTCTATATATTTTAGAAAATCTTCCTCAAAAACAAATACCCCTTTTACAGTATTTCTCAAAAAATTTAAGTTAAGTTTTAAAAAGTAGACTAATTAATGGTGTTATATACACCACTTTACATCTCTTATCCTTCACCAAAATAATGTGTGTCTTAAAAGAGGAAAGTATCATTTTGTCGCCCCGAAAAAAAAACTTTACCACACAAGCTCAGCGAGGGAGGTGGTAATTTTCTTGAGGGCGACTAAGATATTTGAATGATATCCGGGAGTCGTAAGATGTGCATCTACATACTGTGTTTTTTAAATGTGTTGTGTGTTATGTGTAGTTTGTGTATGTGTATTTAACGTTTTGACGACCTCCATGTATAGAGGGACTTTCTGATGATGAGATACATTCTCGAAACGCGTCAAATACTTTAAACAAGTTTTAAACTAAGAGGTTCACGGACGGAAAATAAAAGGTATTGTACTTTTTTATAAGATATTTTCTTCCCGTAAGGCACACATTTTTTTCCTCCAGCTATAGTTCTAGTAAATAATTTACATTTACTATGAAAGAAACTTTATTAAAACATGAATATCCATATTTACAGAAAAAATAATTGAGGTTATGCCAAGAATACAGACACGTAAGTTCATTGATGCATTGTTGTTTCAGCAGCTGTTTTTCTGACATATTATTTAGCATGAGGAAAAGTGCCCATATAAAAAGTATTGAATATACTTAACAGTAAATATACAACAAAGTAAACTCAATGCTTTTTATACAAACATTTTTCCGCCCCCGGTTGATAAGTGGTTCTTTCTATCCGATTAATGAGGCACAGCTTAAGGTAGCAGCTGGAGGAAAAATTCATTACAATATTCTGTTACATACAGTAGAACCCCTCTTAACCGGCCTCGGATCAATCGGTCCTTGGCTTAACCGGCCTATTTCAAGAAACAACAAAATCAAATATATTAGGCCTAACTGGCCGAAGTCTCAAACATCGATTATTTGACGGACATTTCGGGATGACGCAATGTTATTTGTGCTACTGTATGTGTTAATGTTGTGGCAGGGAAAAGGGGGGAGGAGGAGCGTAACAAAGGAAGCCGCCTTGTCGATTGATTCTTGCCGCGGAAGCAAGAGGGGGGATCAAATCTTGCTTCCCACGGCAACTGTATTATTTTTTCTTGGAATCAATTAACCAAGCGGCATCCTTTGTTTCTCTTTCTTCATCTGTTTATTTCTCGGAACCTTTACTGAATTTCGTGAGAGCAAAAGTACGTTTGAAAACGGGAGGGGAGAAAAGGAGGCGAGGGAAGTTAAAATGTTTACATGTAATTTATTAGTGTTTGTTTGTGTGTGTATGTACAGTACATACAATAAAATCAGTTGCAATAACGTCTTATTTCCTTTATTATTTATGAAATATGTACTGTAGGTTATTTTTGAACTAAAATCAATTTTTTACGGGAACCTCGGATCAACCGGCCAAACTCGTAACCGGCCAGGGTCTCGGTCCCGACCTGACCGGTTAAGAGGGGTTCTACTGTACTAGGACTATTAACCATTAAAAATCATTAATTTGCATGGCTTAACAATCCAAGTATTGAAACTACAACAAGTACAAACCATACGCCTACCTAATAAAGTAGCCTACAGATCAAAAATTTGTAATTTATTCAATAAGTTCAGTTAGACAACCACAACAGGCATGCACACATATCACAGTTCTTTTTATAGTAATTCAAATAACTTTAGCTGACACCAACAAAGTGCTAAATAAATTTATTTTACCTTAGACGGATGAGCTTGTATCGAGAGTGCTTGATCAACAGAAAGTACTTTAAACAAGAACGGCAGTTGCACACCAAACACATCTTTCACTTTCTCCCCTAACGTAGAGGGTTCTTCTGAATCCATTCATGAAGACTTTCACCAGATTTTGATAACACAGAAGGTCCACTAGGATGTGTTCCCATCCACAGTTCTGCATATTGCTTGTGGTTAACAATTTCATATTCAGGATTATTTGCTTTAGATAAAAGTGCTACTTCACTTTTTTCTCCAATTTTACCCCAATGGTAATGTTGTACTGAACACTTCAATTCCATGGTTGATTTCTGCAATTTAAATGTTATGACACGATATTCAATTTTGGTATGTTGATATTCTTATAATCTAACTTATCACGAATAGATAAGGTATCAATTTATTGGTACAATTATATATAATAAAATAAGGTACGGTAATACCTATTCCGATTAGATATAGGGTAGGCTACATAAAAATGAAATTATTTTTTACATATTTAAATAAGATTATAACTATACTTCACATAAAATTTTATAACTAGCTTATAACAACCTAGTGGCAGTATAAGTAGCCTAAAATAAGTTTTCATGATGTGTTTTTTTTTTTTTTTTTTTTTTTTTATAAGTGATTATACTACGCAAATTAAACCTACAACAACTCGAACTTTTTAGCGTATTGAAATGCAGGATTACTAACTTAATAGTGCTATCTCCACTGGCTATTTCTAAACTTGTTGCGCTAATTGCATGTCAATCATTTTCTGTTTAGTTACAAATTTTAAAATACAATAAAATAATTAATAACAATATGAAAAACAATGCAATTCATTAACCTATTAACTTTTCCCATCTGATTATTATAAAGAAAAATTTTCAGATTAATTTGATTGAAAAATTGTTTTAGTGCTATCTATACTATTATATAAAAATCTAATGGTGTCTGTCTGTGTGTGTGTGTGTATGTGTGTGTGTATGTATGTTACTCAATCACGTAAAAACTACTGGATTTATTGAGCTGAAATTTTTCATGGATATTTTTAGGTTCCCAGATTAAAAAATGAGCATATTTTTATTTAGAAATTCAATCAGGGTACCGCCAAACTGGCTTTGAAAACTTCTTTAACCTTCAATTTTATCTATAAAAATATCAGCTGTTTGTATAAAAAGTTTAGCAACATGTCGTTTGTTTATATTCATTACCATAGCAACCAAATTAACCAAATTTATAATTCTATACTATTAAACGAGGGAGTTCTGTATTTATCCAACGGGGTTCCAACGGGGTTGGCGTGCAGAGCACGGGTACAGCAGCTAGTATTTTATAAGTCTTTGATGGTTTTGTATAATCTTATGTCACTTTAAAACATTAATTCTACTTCTAATTGGCTAAAAACCAACAAAGTTTACCATTTCAAAATAAATTAGAATGATTGCTTACCTATATATTTAATTTGTATTAATGATAACCATAGTGTTTCATAAAAATTATAAAGATTCTTTTTCAAAATTACTAGAATGTTCAAAATCAGTACATTATAAATACTGTACCTATATATACTATTAGTAGGATCAGTTCATATCATTTTATACACAACCTACTTTGGTAGAAAATCAGCTAGTTCATTTTTTATGGAAATTTAATTGGTTTCTTAAAACCCCTAACTTATTTCTCATTGCCCTATTACATAATTATTATTTGTTATAAATAGTGATTCAGAAAGAAACACAAAAACGTTCACGACGTGTTCTACTAGTGAAAATAAAGAAAAAAGTTCATATACAAACATAGGTTCGGAAATGCTAAGTTTTCCAGTTATCCACCATGTTGTTTTTTTTTACAAAATACTTAATATTGTTGGTTGTAGTTATATAATAAGCTTACCTGACAACCACATATCAATGATTTATGAAAGAAACTTTTGAGGGTAGGCCTATCTTATCTTCTAAAGCGAGAGATAATTGCCTGTCTGCTAAATGGATCTGGAATCTCCGTCTAAGGATTTTTGATTTTTTGATTTTATATGGGGCTTTTGGCCACAAGAAATCGATTGGAAATGGTCACCAGTCTGGGAAAATTCGTTTTCTACGTCTTTTTATTAAATTAAAAAGTGAAATTTGTCCATTTTAAACAATACAAAGCACAGCTGATGCAAATGTTTTCAATGTCATTACAATAATCATCTGTATTCTTTTAAACGAAGCACAGCTGATGCAAATGTTTTCAATGCCTTTACAATAATCATCTGTTTTCTTTTAAACTGTATTTTATTAGAGGTAAGCCTAATGTTGTATCTATTTATAGTTACCATGGCAACGAATACTTCTGCTAAATAAACATACCCTTTATTTAGTTGTTTAATGTTATAGGCCTAACCTCAAAACTCAATAATCCAATATTTATTATTGAAATCATAGCCCTGCTTATAATCGAGCTTTAGCTCGGTCTCCTGGTACTTATTTTTAATGAGAAAACTTAGATTAATTGTCAGCTTTGATGTCCTGTTGATTACTTATTTTGGTTTGTTTCATTCACTGCTGATGTATGGTATCAGATTGTGGGCTAATTAAAGCCTCACTTTCAAAGTTTTTCTGCTACAAAAAAAAAAAGCTGTAAGAATTATTGCAAGTTTATCTGATGGGGAACCAGTTTCTCTAAATTAGGCTACAGATTTTGACACTTCGAACTTTGATATTTTTGTACAATATTCACAATTTGAAAATCACAGCTCAAGATGTAATTTTTTATGACACTAGAAATAGACAGGATTTGGTTAACCCTCTTATCTTGAGAGAGTCACAGTTTTCAACAAATTATTTAGAACAATATTTTCAACAAAAAAGAAATCTTATTTAGAGCAGTTGTAAACACTGTGATGGAGAGCACTTTGAACAGTTTTGAAATTTTTTGTATTACCTCTTTTATTTTTTTTGGTTTTCTTTAAACTATTTTTAAAATAAAAATTTGACCACCATTTTACAAGATGGCGGCGTAAGCTCAAATCGGTGGGGTCACGAACTTAGTATTTTATTTAGGATGTCAAAATGTACTACATTACCAAGTTTCATCTCTCCCGCATTTTTTCCAGGTAAAAGTATCTGTTGCCTGAGCTAATATTACACTATCAAATAAACGTCAAATATCTTTGATCAAAGATTTTCGATCAAAGAAATTTGACGATTCTTAGATCAAATAATTCATTCATCAAACTTTGATGAATCTTTGACATAGATTTTAAAAAAAGAATGAGAATAAAGCATTAAAATATTAATATAGTAAGTAGCCTACCCTACGCAATTTTTAGGTAGCCTCATAACCTCAAAAGGCCTACGTTTTAAAGTTTTCGTACTATTACATTCCTTGTGTTCTGTTCCTTTTATATTTACGGAATAATAAAATGGTGAAATTGACATGGAGTGTTGAAGCTATGAAAACTTTAATTTTATATCAAACAGAAGAATGTTTGTGGAACACTCACACGAATGCCTACAAAAAAGCGATGTAGGCAAAAACCCTTTAGAACAAAATTACAAATGTTTTGCAGTCTATAATATTTGGGTTGACACTATAAGCTTAGCCTATGAATATGTTTTTAGTAAAACAAAAAAGAGACTTTGTTTATGTTAACTTTATTGTAAAAGTATATTTCTACAAGTTGTTTAAAGATTTGTTTTTGAAATCTCAAAACACGTTATAGTATGAATCATGATCTTTCAACTGTAGATTAATTCTTTAATACTAGCTAATAAATAATAATAAAAGAATAAACCGAAACATAACCCGAAAATATATCTAGTTAAAATAATAGTTATTACCCAGATGATCAAAGAAATTGGACAGGTGTAATATGTTTTCTTTGACAAATCTTTGTCAAAGGTTTCATCAAAGATCTTTGATTAAAGTCTGACCAAATATTTGACGAATAACTTTAATAGTGTAATATGATCCCAAGCAACATAAAAATATCTAGAATGACAAAACAAATTGCAGTCTAAACAACAATGCAAGTATTTTGGAGTTTTGTTCAAGTTAAGTATTAGATGCTGCAGTTATCTTTTTAAACCAAGTTAAGTTTTGCAAATCAGTTTTAATATTTTATATCATTACTGTTTAAAGTTCCAACAGCCAGTTATTTTCAGATATAGAACAAATGTTTCAACCAACGTAAGCCTAATTATTATTTATTATGTATAAAAATATGTTAGAAAAGAAGTAATAAAAATCAAGTAGACCATGCATAACATTATTATGAATTATTAACAAGACATGCATAGTTGAAGACAGAATCTAAAAATGTAGCCTATTTTGAATTTACCAAAGCAAAATTTTTTTGAAATCTGCCTCATAATTTTTTATGTTTTTGGTTTTATGTACCATTTTGAATTTAAAATATATTAAATTTGAAAAGAAATTAATAACATAGTAAAACAATACATTTTGTTAAAAGAAACAAATGGTGGTGGTCACACTATTCTTCCAGTTTGTAATCATATATATGTAGCCTACATAACTCTGCAAAAATATCAACAGAGAGGTCTATTATAAACTTAAATGACACTTAATAAGAATTTGGCTAAAGTTTCCATAAGGACATCTCACCATACGGTACTTAATTAAAAAAATTGTCTGAAGTTCTAAATTCTCTTGTCACATTATTTTTACCAGTATTCAACAATTCAACAGGTAAAATGTAGTAAAATGTGCTTAGGTTAGCAGAAATTCTCTATCCCCTAAAAAGAGTCATTGCTTGCAAACATATTATCTGCTAGCTCTACTAATTTAAAATATATATAATTTACATGTTACTAGGCCTATACCGGTAGTTAAAAACAAAATTTTGTTGTAAGTAAACAAATTATATTACCTGGTGTTTGGCTTTCTATAATAATGTCTTCTACTGATCAAACCCTATATAAAACAAAACCAAGACAGAATTTATAATTTTATGTATGATATATAAGAATTTATTATGTTTAGAACATTAGTGAACACTAATATGCAAATGTAAAATTTCATGTATCACATACCACAACTAACTATTAAACTACAGTATTCAAGTGCTAATATCCACTCATCACTACTATTTAAATAGTGCCAAAATCTGCCAATGTGTCATGTTCAATGTTTTGATTTTTGACGTTTATTATTTGACCTGTGCTGTAATGATCTTATTCGCATAAAGTGTCAAATGAAACGAAGAAATAAAGTGAATTTAGTCTTCTGAGAAAAAATAAATTCATACCAATTCAAAATAAAATTTTTTAATTTTACTATGGTTTCTATAAATTAAATGCAATAAACTATGATATACTATCTCATATATGATATAATTTGAAATTTAAGATAACCATATTATCTGTCAACTTAAAGGTCAGCTGTTCAAGAACCAACAACAGACTTGAAACAAACCTTGCCACAAACTTAAATCTTTGATTATGGACGTTCAATGTACGTTGATTCAATGGACGTTGATTATGTATAATCAAGGCTTAAATATAGGCTACTCCAGCTTTATGGAAATTTGGAAATTGGCCGATCTAGAAATTGTTTCCATTAGATTCTTCCTTTGGGTAATTTTACTTTAAAATTTAGGTAATGTTACAGTCTTTTTGTGACTTCAGTTTTGCCTTTGCCTGAAAATTAATAATTTACAAAGTTCAGATTTTAAATTAAAACAAATTGCATTATTAAAACACGATAAGATTAAAAAAATAAACGGTATCAGTTAACTGACACAAACTTTCTCCCAACTTACTGTAGTCAAAATAATATTGTTTTTAATCATTTTATTTATTACTTTTTAGAACAAAACAAAAAAATAATATTCTACCTACGTCAATCGTATAAAAAAATATTGTCCCAGGCGGGCTTCGATCGCGCGACCTTTGAATTACTGGCCGTGCTCGCTACTGTTGTG
The DNA here is from genome assembly GCA_018207615.1 of Philaenus spumarius. Lineage (NCBI taxonomy): Eukaryota > Metazoa > Arthropoda > Insecta > Hemiptera > Aphrophoridae > Philaenus > Philaenus spumarius. The sequence continues at coordinate 491,523 of JAGFPH010000082.1, forward strand.
CTACCCCGTGCGGCCATCGCCGCGATGCTAGATTAACAACATAAACTTGTTTATTTTTTATCATTTCCCCATAATTATAAAACGCCGAAGTTTTGATAAAAGCGGGTGGTGTCATTTTGTTTGGCATCTTAAGCACTATAAATACTGAAAATTTGATCAAAATAGTTAGAGCCGTTTTTGAGAAATTTGCATTTTTGTCGTTTTTTATGGGTTTTTAGGGGTAACCTTCAAAATTAAAAATTCCAAAAAATGAAAAAAACGCCTGGAGATATTAGGGTTTAGTACCTACATACCAAATTTCATGGAAATCGGACCAATAGTGTCCTCTCTGGTCGTGTATACATACTGACAGACAGACACCACGTTAAAAACACTTTTTTGGGTTCAGGGAGCACCAAAACAAAAAATTCCACTAAAAATATTTTTGTTTTCAGGGAGCACCAACACAGATAATTGTACTAAAAATTCAAATTCGAACATTTTTACGAAAACAATACTTTCACTACGTATAGGGTGGAGAAAGTAATAAAAGTTGAACAAACAAGATCACGGTAAATCTTGGTTCAACAATAAGTTTATACAGTACTATTTTTTAGAAGTTATTTACTAAGAGAAATGACTTAAAAGCTGGAGACAATAATACCTTTGATTATGTATAATCAAGGATAATACCCGTGGCCGTGAAGATTCTTTTAACTAGATTGTTTTATCTGTGCGTGTGAATATGTAATCTGACATCTGGACCAGATCTGGACTACGGACACTCAGACACTCTGGATCTGAGTCTTTGGAGTTTGGAGCGGGAATTTCTGTAAATAAATAAGGAGTAAGGACATAAAGTCTTTTCACATATTTTATCAATGCTTTTATGACTCTTCACCTGATTGTTATCTAAAATTCTAAAATAATCACGCTTGTATAAATAGATGGATGTGTTTGGTGGAGACCATACATGATAACGGTCTTTTAAATATTACTGAATATCCAGAAGAAAGAAATTTGTAGTTGTTACAAGTTATGAAGGATGAAGTGTGTTATACCCAGTCAAAATGTCAAAAGTAAGCAAATGTGTTAAAAAAAAAACAAATGTATCTACTTGGTTTATTTGAAAATATAATAACAAACCATTATTATTTTGAATAGTTCTTTAGTGTTTTACATTTATTTAGATTTGCAAAGGTTCAGTATCCTATGTATCCTACTGGCCTACCCTATATATATTTTTATTAGTCTTTGTAAGCCTATTAGATTATGTCTTCAGCTCAAAAGGGTTTAAGTTAGGTTGTCATTGCTATGTCCAACTAGGCTATATTTAATATTAGCCTATATAACGGCGCAAGTTTACTATTCAACCATAGGCTAACCTATGGCAACAGAAATGCAAGAATAATAAAAAAGCCTAAAAGATATTAACCACAGTATGTTTACTTGTATTCAACATTTAACAGTAGAATGTAAAACAACGTCGTCTGCAAAAATATTAGGCTAGGGTCCAATAGTAAACTTACGCCTTATATAACAATTGAAATGTCGATGTGAAATACCTCTTGGTCAATGTTACATTAAGTAGGCCATTCTAAACTCCTTTTATAAAGATTAATTTTATTAGGCTAACAGTAATATAATATAATATTATAACTAATTTATATACTTTTAATTAATATTTTTTCACAATGTAGGGCGCAAGTTTACTATTCGACCCTAGCCTAATATTTTTGCAGACAGCGACATTGTTTTACATTCTACTGTTAAATGTTGAATACAGGTATAGTTAGGGTTACCATAATTTATTGAGGCCAAATCCGGACATGCGGGGTCTGGGGGGTATGGAATATGCGTTTTTAGCTATCCTGAGACGTGAAAAATGTTATCAAACTCAGGTTAATTTATACGTTTCTAAATTTAAAAAAATAATAGGTTTAAAAAATTAAAAATTTATATTACTTAAGCCTTTTTAATACACAACCAGTTAAATTCAAATTCCATTACATATTAACGTACAATAATAGCTTACTAGCGTTCATATTATTTGCAACTTCTTAAGTGCTTCCTTCACTCTCCATCTTTTGACTAGGTCCTGGGACAGGTTCGTCAGTCTTCCTTGATTCATACTTTTCAGATGAACTGACTTTCTTCAAAAAAGGCTTGTCATTTTTGATGTCGTGGAATTCTGAGCATGTCATAAGAGAATTGGCTTTAATATAAAGAAGATCTCTTACAACTGGCAGAGATAATCTTCCTCTTTCAGCCGTCCAAACAGACCCCATCATTGAGAAAATTCGCTCGGCCGGGGCTGAAGTACCAGGCAGACACATGGCGAATTTCACTATCTTGAAGATGTTCACAAAGGAGACATTGCTTTTAGAACAAACTTCAAATACTTGTTTCCACTTTTCTTGAGTTTTGGGTTTTTCGTCTTTCGGTAGGGAATCCCATTCTGGTTTAAGATTTTTCAAAATTCGGATTAGTGACGAACGCTCATCAAATAGTTCATCCACATTAATAGAATCTGGTACAACACTGGCTACAGTTAAAGCACTGTCTTCCATCTCATCCCAGGTAGGATCATGTTGTAGTGTTAACCATTTGAAGTGGTCAGCCTTGTCAAAGCTGTTTTCCCAAAGTTTCAAGTATCTTATCCCAGCATTGTAAAAACCTTCTACACTTTTCAGAAAAATCTCTTCCTTCTTATCATCAAAGGCTTCCTCATTTTTTAACTTCCTTTGTAACTGTTTTGCTGCAAACGGTATAAAGTTAGTTGCCTTCCTTTCTTCCAGTTTGACAACTAATTCTTCATACGCCTGTGTTGCTTCTGTAGCAGTAATGTGATCAGACTCAACTTTGAGAATGGTCACTTGGAACATTTGAAGGCTTCCGTGCACGAATGTTAGATAAAGTTCATTTACTGGATCTTCAAAAAATGAAAGTAACGATGCAGGGCAGTTCTCGATTGACAAGAAATACGACTTCAAGGGCTCAAACATCATCAGGATCCTTTCCAATGCAGGCATTAAGCTCAAAAATCTGGTGTTTCCGTGTGAAAGCATTCTTTTATACTCAATTTCTGCAGATTCACAAAACTCTTTTAATGCGGTCACTCTGACAGTATACTGATAAAAGAATTTGTAAACTTTGACAACGATCGCCTCAATATCAACAGGCATGGCATCACAGGCAGTCTGCACTGTGTTGTGCATAATATGAGCAGAACAACCAATGCCAAGAATTGGTCTTGATAGAGCCTTTTGCAATTTTCGAAAAACATTGCCTTGGCCATTCCTTTTAACACCACCGAAGTTGGTATTAGTGTTATCAGCACATAGGCACACAACTTTAGAATCAATAAAGAACTTTTTGATGCACTTTAAAAGATGTTCTACTAAAATATCAGATGTTTCTCCCGGAAGTTCATAAAAAATAAGAGTTTCACGTTAACACCTTCATTTTGGTTAAAATAACGGACACATACCGGAGTCAATTTGACATCTTTCCCGTTTGAGCTGTCAATTGTTAGTGTGATGTAATTTGCATCATTGAGATCTTTGAGCAGTTTGTCAAATATGTAAGGAGATATCACAATAACTGCTTCGGTCTTTGTCCGAGCTCCCGAAAATTTGGGCTCAAACATCTTTTTAATAAGTTTGGAGGTGCAATCGGATGTTTTAAAACTAAGTCCGTGCATTGCGGTATGGTAGGCAAAAGTTGCCTCTTTTGCCGCACATTGTAAGTCAGCATATGTGACATCAATGTTTTTAAAAAAATGTTTAATACTTGCCAAAGATGTTGTTTGATTGGCCTTTTTGTGTCTCTCACTCTGCAAGTGATTTTCAATGTCATATCGTCCTCGGTGCTCCACCGAAAATTCAGAATTGCATGTCAAGCACCTCACACGATCACTGCTGTTTTGACACAGTCTCAAAAACTTGTACTCTTCTTTCAGTTTGTCAGTAAAAACACACTTGCGCATTGGCATTTTGTACAGTTAAAAACTTTCAAATTGAACACTAATACAGTAGTACCAATACATCAAGAACATTAGGCACGCATAATAAGTTATTTTGAAACAAACTGCCAAGTAACCAACACAACACGAATACAAACAAGTGACAGTCGTCCGCTCTGGGCGATGTGTGGCCTGCAACTGTGAGTGACCTTGAGCCTTGAGCTGTCAGACGACGCACAGATGTTAAGCTATAGGAATAGTGGAAACCGGCTATCGTGTTTATTTATGTTCGCATTCACAATCCGATGTTTTATGTCCAAGATAGACTTATGTCTAATATTTTCTCTATAACTTATGAATAGAGTTTAAGTTTAAAGTATTTTATTTTCTAGTTATTTATTACAACACATTTTGTTAAAGTTATTTTCGGTTGCATTTATTTCAGACGTTTAGAAATTGAATTGAACTTTACAATGACGTATTAGAACATTTCTTGTGTGTATGTTGGCACTGCTACCGCAATATGGCATAGGGTCAAATAGTAAATTTGTGCCGTGATAATTAATGAAAATTAAGTAAAATTACAGTCTAACCTTCATTGCCAGAGACTTAAAAATAACAAAACCAAAACTAACTTAGTTTGGCGAATGTTTACATTATGACCCTACGCCATATTGCGGGAGAAGTGCCAATGTATACTCAAGAAAATGATCCAATACGTAATGTTCAATTCCATTTCTTAACGTCTTAAATAAAAACAGAATATACGATAAACAAAATTTTAAGTAATTAATTATGAACAGAAAATAAAACACTTTAAACCTAAACTCAATTCAAAACTTATTTAACTTGGGAAATATTAGACTTATCTTTTCAATGACATTGGATTGCTCATACGAACTTAAATAAACACGATTGCCAGACTCCGCTATTCCTACAACTTAAACAAAACAGGAACACACATAATTTTCACTTTATAAAATTCTGTAATTCATAAATACTTAAGGTTTACTATACTTTACATCAAACTACAAACTAAGGATATTCGATATACATCGATATTCATGATTCGATACATTGAGTCAGTCTTATGTGTTTAACAATGGTACAAATGTATTTGTTACATCGATGAATTTATTTCATTCCAACGGCAAAACCATTACATAATTACAATCAACAAACAGATGGCTAGATAATCAAAGGGAAAAAAATGATACTAAATACCAACATGCAGCAGACAAAAAATAAATATATAACCATAACAAACTATAAATAAGTACATAACAATGGATAAAACTCCACAACATTTTATATAGATAGTATTACAAAGCCATGAATAGTAAAATATTTATATGAATAACAATATATGTAATTTATGACTGTAAAAACTACAAAATAATATCAACAAAACAAATCACAATAGACACCAAGACACAACAGTATAAGGATTAGTGATCACAGTTTACTACATGTATTTTATTCTAGTGTGTATTGGGAGACATCAAGAACTCTTTTACGAATTGTTGAGGCACTATCATTGAAAAAGTCAATTGTGTTGCAGAAGTGGTTCCTCAACCTCATCATTCTTGCAATTGAACCATGGAAGTCATAGCCACATGAGTAGTGCCGCCTGCCGAACAGATCAAGCAATCGAGCCCTAATGGAGTACGAAAATCAAGGAGCATTGGACAATCGAGCAGACCGTTTATCGTCTTGTTCAAAAACAAAACTTCAGCGACTACACGCCTGACTTGAAGATCAGGAAGAAGAAGTTTGGCCTGAAGTTCCACATGTGGAACCTCCCTCAAACGCAGTCCCCGCCGCATCCCCACCAGCCTCAAGAACTTTCTCTGAATAGCTTCGAGCTTATCAATCAGGCCAAGCTGATTGGGGGAACAAACAGGCCAGCATACTCTAGGAGCTGACGTACAAAGGATGAATAGAGTGTTCTCAAAGCAGCAGGGCTTGTCATACCATGAGTCGACCTTGCAATAAACCCCAACATCCAATGAGCTCGTCTGCATAGGTCATAAAAATGATCATTGAAGGAGAGATTGGCACAAAAGGTAACACCCAAATCCTTTATGGTGAACACCCTATCCAGAGGTTGACCATCCAATCTGTACTGGACATAGCGTAGACTGTGCAGTCTGCCAAAGGTCATGATAGAGCACTTAGAAAAGTTCAATTCCATATTGTTTGCTTTACACCAATCCAGGATACTGTTGAAATTAGACTGTAGTCGTTCGAAGTCCTCCTGGTTAGAGACCATCGTAAAAGTCTTAACGTCATCGGTGAAAAGTAGGGCTTCCACTGACAAGATGGACGTTATGTCATTGATGAAAACAATGAATAAATATGGACCTAGTTGAGAACCTTGAGGGACGCCTGAGATTTGGTGAAACTCTTTGGAGAGCGTACCAGGCAATTTCACTCTTAAGCATCGACCCTGCAGGTAATCACTGAGCCATGATAGTAGTGATCCATGAATCCCAATGGCTTCAAGCTTACTTATGAGAATGGAGTGGTCCACCTTGTCAAATGGCTTGGTGAAGTCGACAAAGGCGACATTCAGCTGTTTTCCTGCCCTCATGGCTGATAAATACCTTCCTCAAATAGCACCAAATTAGTTAATGTCGATCTGGAAGAGGTAAAACCATGTTGACTAGGACAGACCCGAGGCTTAAAGAAAAACTTGAGTTGAAAAAGTACAAGCATTTCCCACAGATGAAAGGATAGCAATAGTTCTCAACTTTGGATGGCTCACCACTCTTCAGTATAGGAACAATATGTCCCATTTTGAGGATCTCAGAGAAAATTTCATGTAGAATGGATAAGTTGAAAATAAACGTCAGAGGCTGGGCCAGGATATTACTGCAGTGTCGGAGAAAGGATGGTGGTATGTTGTCCGGACCAGCACCCTTTGTGACGTCTAGTCGTTTAAGAGCTTCCAAGATCTCTTGTACAGAGAAGGACATCCCCGACAAGAAAAAGGATTAAAATCAAAGGGCGGCGATGAAATTACTGGCTGCGAGAAGACTGCGGAAAAAAACTCAGAAAATATAACCCTTTCCTGCAGATCCCCCGAGGAGCGATCACCAAGAGTAACCTCAGAATTTTGAATCAATGAGAATAAAAAATAAAAGCGTAAGCAGCAGTGTCACATTACTATAGCCGAATTTCCTTATCAGGGAATAACTAGTATTAAATACTGGGAACTTCCTATGAATTTCGTTCCTTGTTCCGGGAACTGTACCAAAAATACCTGTGCGCAGGATTATTGTAAATGTAATTGTCTTTCGAATGATATAATTCACAAATTGTACTCGGGCTTATGAGTGGGAGAAATCATGCAATTTTCTCGCTCTAACTTTGCCATTTTGGTTTGAATCAAATAGGCCACCATTTTGCGTCGAATAAAAAAATCGGTATCTGGGAAATCCTACAAGGACCATTTCACCAAAAATTCAGCAATTTTCAAGCATATTTACTACTACTTGAAAAAACATAGGCTATAGCCTACTGTACTTAACTTATATACTCCTCAAATCCCTACCCAAAAACGATTAAACTGTCTAACTCCGCCATTTAAAATGGGATCGAAAAACAAAACAAAAAAGTGCATCTGAAGAATCCTACTAAGACCCTTTCACCAAAAAATCTGCAATTTTGAAACATATTTAGGCCTACTACCACTTATCAATCCTTGAATAAAACATATATATATTTAAATTAATGAATTTTGGATATCGTCTCCAAATGGCCTGAAACGCATAAAAACGAAGTCCTACTCTCCTCCGACCAACCGTTTTCAAGTTGGGTCGAGTGTAATAGCTCTTATTTTCTTCAAAAATTTGGTTTCCACTTTGTAAACATATATGTTAGTAACATCAATTAAGTTGTTTTGTCTAACAGAAATACAAACATTAAAAAAATAGCCGAAGTTCTAACTTAATAGTCTTATGGTGTTTACTCGAATTCAACATTCAAGGTCGTTGTCTGCAAACATATCAGCTGAGGGTCGTAAAGTAAATGTATGCTCTTAGTTTCTTTATGGCGTTTTCAGTTCTTAAATATATAGGTTGGTACCACTAGGCTACTTAACTTTTCTAAACTTAAAAGAAGGTTAGGGGTCTTATACTGTAATTCCGTTAAAAAATAAACAGTTCTAAGAATAATAATTATTGCATATTATTTTATAATGAAAAAAATTCATAATAATTCTAATAATAAGTTTCTAACCCACAAAAGCTATTAAATGTAATTGTAATTTTCAATTGAGTATTTATTTCCAATATCTTGTTTGATAGTAGAATTCGTTACAGCATTGCTAAAACAATAAGTTTACAATCAAATCATCATCGACATAAATTGAACTAGTCTATTTTAAAATTGCAAAAAGTTAGATGGTTCAAACCTACCTCTAAACTAACCTCTTTTCTTTTGCGTGTCCTCTAGAGATGTATAGGCCCGGCCACACATTTGTTTTTCGCTATGCATTATCAATTATCACAAATATATTGAAACGATAGCCTGAAATTAATTTTGATTAAAATATATATCTTAATTTGTTCAGAATATACATAGCTAATATAGGCTATTCAAACGATATATAAAGTATTCATTTTTATTAACTACTATAATTTTTATATTATGTATTTTCTTATATGTAGGTTACTAACACTTCTAATGATTTAAAAGCATTAGTTTTTTTTGTCATCCTAACTTTTTACAAATTATATTAAATTGGTAGATATATATAATTAATCTTATAAGTAGGCCTATACTGTTAAAGTAAAGTAATTCTGTTTATTTATTTAAAGATGTCAATAGTAACTTAACTTAATAGATATTATGTAAACATATGTATCATTATTATGAGGCCCCTTCTTCTCTTCTTGTTGTTGTTGTAGATTGGCCTTTTTCTCAACACTACCTATATGTTCAATATTAATTGATTAATAAAGTTAATTAAACATAACCAAGATATTAGTTTATTGTTACGGTTTATAGTAATTCAAATCACAACATAATATACAATATGGAAACTACCAGTACATTACTCTTACATTTAGGATCACTAGTTCATTTACTTTGCTGAATGTTAATATGGAAAATCACTATGTTATCAATTGATGTAATATTTCTTGGAATCATTTGTCGTTTTCTGGGATATATTTATTTCCTGGTTTTTATATTATTTTTAATTGTTAAAACAGTGACAATGTTTTTAGCTCTGATAGTGTGAGAGCACTACTTTCGTTCCTGAAACTACCTAAAAGTAATTGTATAATTTATTTAAACATGTCATAATTTTATGTTTCTAACACATAGACCTACATGCTTTACTTGCAACTAGGTTTTTTATAGGCCTATCTATTAGGATAGGTTTTTTATTTTTAATAAAACAAACTTGGCTTTTATATTATTATTGTATGTCTGTCTTGGTCATAGCCACCACCTTCTCAAGATGTGGTTTATAAAAAATGCTTCTATCAAACTCGCTAACAACTGACTAGGAAGTGCTTTTTTTGAGTAGACTACCAAAGTAGTTATGAGAAGAGGATGAGATCAAACTTGTAATCATCTTGTACATATATACATTATATCATAACATCTTGTATAAATCATATAAATTATTTGCATATAGCGTTTGGAAAAATAGAAATAAGGTTTAAGTGCAATCAAAATTAACTGTCAAGAACATATCTAAGCTATTTAATTTTTGAGATAAGATGTAAGTATAGCATATTTTGGGCTGATGTTGCAGGCCTACCTACTTTATCTGGTTAACCCACATCGCCTCATTACTTTAAATCAATTAAAACAAACTAAAAATTACCAACACTTTTGGAAAACTTGGAAATACACAACCTTATTTTCTGACAATTTTGGAGAGAAGCAGTAGGCCTATACATTATCTTCTATGCTTTTAAATAGATTGTCTGGTATTATTTCAAATATCAGATAATTTGATAAATTTAAAATGAGCAATCAGTTCAATGGCTCATTCCAAAGATTAAGTAAACATATATCTGTTAAGTTGTATCTGACATTGTTTATATGTTGCTTCAACTTTAACCCATGTATTTATTTCAGTTCTAGCTCGAGCACTACATTCATTATCTCGAATTGGGGACGATCTGTTTGTAGAGCCTCATGGCAATCTCCTTGCTCTTCGGACAGTTAACATGGCACAGTCAGCGTACGCAGTGTTTACATTCTTCGAGTGCTTTTTCTCGTCTTACAATTACAGTGGAACAGATAATGATGATGACAACTCTTTTAAGTGTAAAATTTCAATGAAAGTAAGTTTCAAATAGTAGTAAGTTATGTGGTTTCAATAGCATATGGGCAACCATTCAGTGTGTGTTTCAAATAAAACGATTTCATTTTATGGCGTGTGTTGTCGCTAGCCGCCTTTTTCTCAGTTTGCTACATCTAGTGACTAGTAACGCAACATCGTACTATGTGCTCTTTCGTTATTGATGTTTTCTTTTATATTGTTATTCCTTTTTTGAGTATTTTAGGTTAGCAGAACGTTTGCTGGTCAGGCTGTAACAGCAAACAACTTTGAGTTTAGACCAGTACGGCCCGTGGGTTTATAGGACAAAATGTATTTTCTGCGTAGCTAGAATAGAATAATGGTTTCCTTCTCATTGAGTTTTAAGTACGGTATTATCCCACCTATATTAACTGAGTTTACAAACAACCTCGCGTAGGTGTAGTGTCTGTAGATTGGCAGAATGGCGATGTGGATTACAATGCGTGTGACAGTGTGCCTGCTGCCTGGCCTGTAGAGTGCAAGATGATGCTCGGCTAAGTTTGGAACAAATCGGGCGCTACCATTTTCGTTTCGTCTTTTCTCAAGGTCAGTGTAGTTCGGACAGTCACGTAGTCAGTGTCAAGTCACTTCTGCGGCTGTGTGTCTGGCTTGTGTTCCTATAGCTTTACTTTGTTGGTGGTGTTTTTTTTTTAAATATTTTTAATCTTTACAATGGCAAGTAAAAAACATAAAGTTGATTCAGAATGTAGTGTTTTTAAAGATGAGTGGACTAGAAATACTTTTTCACGCCTATTAAGGATGAACTTGTGTGCCTCATTTGCAATTAAGCTGTAGCCGTATTCATGACAAAATCTAACAACGCCATTTATGAAACGATAACGGAAACAAAAAGCAGGAGCTCAACGTAAAAAACTGTCAGGTCAGCAAAATATAAAAAAAAAACAAAAACAGATGTTCTCAAAAGCTAGCTACACACGCCAGTTACGTTGTAGCATACAATATTACAAAAAGTAACAAAGTATTTTCTGATGGAGAATTTGTAAAAACTTGTATGCTCCAAGTATGTGACATACTTGTCCTGACAAAACAAAGTATTTTGAGACAGTAAGTTTGATTGATTAAAAAAAAGTAAGTTTGTCTCGAAAAACAATTACTTCTAGAATTGCAGTAATTGATAAGCAGTTTGTCTCACAACTAAAGTAAAAAAAGCGAGTTTAAATTCTGTTCTTTTGCATTGGATGAAAGTGCTGACATAACTAACACAGCTCAGTTACTGATATTTTTTATAAGAGATATTGATGACAACTTTTTTGTGTTACTGAAGAATTAGCTTGCATGCGTTCATTAAAGGAAATGACAAAAGGATCCGATATTTTTAAAGAATTTCAAGAAACTATCACTTCTTTGAAAGTACCTTACACCAATAATATTTGTAACATTACTACTGATGGAGCACCGAATATGACAGGGACGAAATCTGGTTTTGTAGGCATATTTAACGAACCATTATTTCCTGGGAACGAAGATGTTTCTTCAAGCTGGATTTACACATGTAGTACAGTGCACGTACCGTGTGCGTACTGTACCGCACTGTGTGCTCATACCGAACTGTTGTCGACCGTAGTACTCTTCCGTTCGATGACGGGAAACATAGTGTCTATCATTGATCAAGACGAAGAGAACGTAATTGTTGCCTGCTGCTTTCTCTGTCCATAAATTAATTGTCTTTTATAAGTTATTTTCATAGTCTCTATGACTTAAATCGTAGAGAGCGCGATGTTCACGAACAGGTCAAATTAATTTCTCTTCATTCATTTCAAAATAAAATTCAGCAGGTTGTCACAAATTATTAAATTAAAATAAATAATAAATAGAATAATAAATAAACAAATAACGCACAAAATTAAATGTATAAAGTAATAAATAATAAAGTAAACTAAACCAATAAAATTTTACTAATCATTCAAATTGATACAAAATTTCAAAAATTAATCGTAAATTTAAAATCAAGTAATGTTCACCAACGAAAGCACAAACATTAAATGAAATGTTGATTTGTAGCCGGATATCCCCACCTCCGTCTCTAATCTGCTGTGGGGTACTGTGCGCCGACCGTGTCGGACTGTCGTCTGTTATGACCTTGAAGAATCATTTTAGAAGCAGTCGAAGGGAGAACAGTCTGAGCACAGTACACGCATGTAAAGGCCTACATGTGTAAATTGAAAACAGTCTGTCAAAGGAATTCAAATGGGTTAGACCATTTTTAATTTGAAACCATCACGACATGGTAGCAGTACAGTACGCGCACGGTATGCGCACAGTACTACATGTGTAAATCCAGCTTAATTGTGTCATACATCAAGAAGCTTTGTGTAAGTCTGCTCTAGACATGAAACATGTGCTCATGTGCTTGATGTTGTTATTAAGCTGGTTCCTTCACGAGCACTCAATCGCAGCCTATAATTTCGAGAGTTTCTTGACTCATTGCAGTCTGAATATTCTGATGTACTTTATTACACTAAAGAAAGGTGGCTCAGTGCAGGACTCGTTTTTGAACGAGTTTGGGATCTTAAAGACGAAATAATCTCTTTCATGGAAGAAAAAAGAATGGACGAGTGTGAACATTTAAAAGATATTGTATGGCTTTTAGACTTTGCATTTTTTGCAGATCTTCTCAGTCACATCAATAAATTGAACCTTAAACTCCAGGGAAGAAATCAATTAATCCATGATATTTGGAGTCATATCAGTGGTTTTAAAATGCAATTGAATCTATTTTCCAAACAACTAGTCAAGAAAGACTTTAGGCTACCGATTTTCCAAGACTAAAAACTATTGCAGTTAGGAGAGAGACAAACATAAGAGCTACGAAAAAAGTGTGAAATGTCTTCATGAAGAATTTGAACGAAGATTCCAATACTTCAAAGTTGTTGAACAGGACCTGGACATTTTTAGCATGCCATTTAATGTGGATTGTGAATCAGTCAAACCAGAATTGCAGCTCGAACTGATTGAGTTGCAACGTAACACTGAATTGAAGCAACTATTATTTCTCAACATTTCTAAAATTGAGTTCTACAAGGCCCTGTCGAAATAAAGTTTCCCAAACCTGAAATCTCACGTTCAGAAGACAATTGCGGTGTTTGCATCTTCCTATATCTGTGTACAGGTGTTTCTACTTCTACTGGTGTGAAGATTTGCAAAAACAACGTTAGAAACCGATTGACTGACCACCATTTAGCTTCACTACTGCGAATCAGCTCATCCCAGTTTCTACCAGATTATGAACAACTTTTAGATGCTCAGTCACAGTTTCATATGTCGCATACGCCTTCATTGTCTTCTAAAGAAAAATTAATTTTTGTAACTTTTTTAATGTATTTTAGCATATAATATAAGTTGTGTGTTATGTAAAAATCAAAAATAAAGTTTATCACTTTTAAAAATGTATTTTGTTTAATTCTTTTCCGGCCCGCCTAGATAATTGTTTATTCTATCTGGCCCTCCCCTTAAAAAGTTTGTCCATATCTGGTCTAGATCATAGAACTCTATTGATAAACCTGAAATGCTAGCACAGTGAAGTTTTGGAATCGAAAAACGGTCCTTCCCCCTCCACTTGGATGTCAACTTCATCAACTGTGCGATTTCTGGCGCAAAATATTTTAATGCGCTCATTAACACGCTCCTCCACCATCGCACAGGGATCATCCGATTGTAATTAAACTTACATATTCTTATCTAGAAGAATTGAGTATTCCAACGGAGTAAACAACGTACAGATCAGTCAGTTAACAGATTTATAAAATATAATCAGCCATAAAAATCGGAACATGAAAAATTTTACTAAGCGTAAACTTTTTTATTTTTGGGGTGGAAACAAACTTCAAGCGAGAAAAATGTTGGAAAAACCTTTTTTATACGGTCTTTGGTTTTCTCATACTAAAAGGTTAAACTTTCGATATCTCCGCTGTCGCATAAAGTTTGCGATATTCCTCATTTTGTAAACAGTGCTTTAAATTACTTTCATGGCAACATTTTTTTGTTCACATCTGATCACCTCCCCTGGTGATGATCGACGTGAGTTACAACTAGTAAAAAAGATTTGCTATTTTTTTTCAAAATATGATGCCATGATTTAGCCCGGACTCAATCCATTTAATAACACGTAAGATGCCTATGAACAACTGTTTAGTCTTTATTATAACTAGGATGGTCTGACGTTACACTTTAGACGCATAAATGAGCGAAACACTCTTTAAAATCTTCAAACGAATGTTTTACAATAATTGTAGGCCAATAAAGCTGTTTATTTAATTTAAATCACATTTTAAATTAATTGCTGTTTATTTAATTTAATTGAAGTCAGTTGAAAACATGTGACATAAACCCTTTAAATTAACAGCTGTTTATTTAATTTAAGTGAAGTCAATTGAAAACATATGACATAAACACAATAAAATATTTTTTCATTAGAGTTACATCTGAACTTTAAGACCCAGTGGGGCGAAACCTTGGAGGAATTTTGCAAATCTTTCTAAAGAAAAACCTTTACCTCGGAATCACCTAACTACTGGCCAAATTTCATATCAATCGGTAAAGCCATTACACAGTGATGCCGTTACAAAGAAGTGACAAAGTGAGGGAAAGAGAGCCATGCTCGCTTCGACCAATAAAATATCTTTTAAAATTGGGTTTTAAATTAATTTTGAATATTAACCTCTTCCCTGTGTCATTTTACATGCTATATGTTGGTTTCACTTGTGATTCAGTTAACTAAAAACAGCGGCAATGAAACAAATATCTATTTCCAAAATAAAAACAAGAGGAGCAACTTCCTGCCTGTAAAATAATAATAAGTCAATGAAATTAATACAATCAAATTTGTGTTATATAACAAAGCATCGTGTCAGTTCACTGAAGTGGTGAAGACTGAACTGAGTAGGCGACACGAATTATTTCGGGAATCGTTACCATCTCTACAGAACAAATAAATAATTTTATACAAAAATTTTTGGGATAAAAATTGTGGATGAATTAATTATCTACAACTTTTCCGCTAGAAGTTCTGTTTAACCCGAAAACAAATATGTTTACGCTTAGTGACTTTTTCGTGTCACACTTTTAAAACACTAAATATTTTTCTTTACTACAAATCAAATAAACTACCAAACAATAAGAAGTTTATACTGTTAGATTCCGCAGTTCATGCAGATAAATAATATATACATTTTATTCTAATTACATGAATCTGGTGAGGCGCAAAAGCATGTAAACGATAGGACGCACCAAGAGGTGAGGATAAAGAGCATTTTCTTGATCACAGACCGAGCGTTCCAGGTGTATTAATAGAATTCTATGGTCTAGACATGTGATAAAAAACCTTAAATTGGAACACTTTTCCACTTACTGTATTCAGAATATTCTGTTATTGATTACGAATGGTGATCACAAAAGCTAAGGGTACATGGCCAAACAGCCTTTTTACTAGCTCACAACATTTATCCTCAGGTAAATTTCAGGTAAATTTTGTGACGTACAATAATCTGACAAAATTGGTAATCCAGTATCCCTCAAGTCCGAACTGTGCCAGTTCAGACTTTATAATTTTGTAAAACTGTACAACTTAGATTTTATCTTAATTTTGTAGCCTTTTATTTGACATTTAATACAGTTTTGAAGGCTACTTTTAATTACATTTTACTTCTAACAAATTTTAATTTAAACTTAAATTTGTATTTGGGTGTTTCCTCTGGTCTCTGCTCTATGTCTAATAGAGAATTATCAAGGAAAGCACCTCTGGGGTATTTCTTTTATATTATATTTAATTATGAAATAAAACTTATTCAATTGATTTGTCATTATTACAGTTTTAAATTGAAATACATACAATACCGATATAATATAAAATGTTATTTGTTAAAAACCAA
>JAGFPH010000082.1:512678-548857 GCA_018207615.1 Philaenus spumarius
TACATACAATACCGATATAATATAAAATGTTATTTGTTAAAAACCAACATTTTAATGTTTATTCTTGAACTGTAATTTTTTCGTTATTGAAAAGTATAAAATCGAAACTTTTGTGATATATTTTACAAATTTATATTTATTTTTTAACAAAATATAATTCATCAGTGACTAATTTTGGCCCCTATAGCTAAGGTTCGCAGATTTCTGCTTAGTTCACTGTATAAACTGAGTTCACTTGGTTCCTGTAGTATTTTGACATATTGTGCCTTACTTATGTTCGTCTAGGAATTTAGCCACTTTTATCTATATTATGTATCTTTGATTTGTTTTTTTATAAAAGTTCTAAGCCATGTGTAGATTTGGTTTTAAACGAAATCTTGCTGCTTTATTTTGTCAGTTGCATAGTTAGTTGATGATTTGATTGTCTTACAGTAAAGTGTTCTACCCGAAAACCACATTAAAGTAATGTAAATATTTGGATCAAATTCACAGCTTTTTAATCCCTATGAAATAAAAAAATATATTTATTCAAGATCTGTATAAAAACGCTATTATAGTATTGACAGTTAATTGAATGATCTAGAGAAAAAATTTGTAATTCCATTGAAATTTAAAAATATGTGAGGATCACTTTAATAGAGGTCGAGTCTGTTGTGCTTTTTTTTTGGCCGGAAAACCTTTGCCAACCATCTGTGATGACTGGACTTTCATATTAATGTCTGTCACAGTCTTAAAACCATCTGTCGTCTTCTGTGATGTTCCTTTGAATGACTTTTTCATCATACTTGGATTGACTTGCACACAATGTTATTCAGTTATCAAAAGGTTACTTAGAAGTTTATAACAGTTGTTGTGCTGCCAATCGCATGTTGTTGCATGGGTAAATCATAAGATTTGATTATTTTTTAACACACCCTTTTATTTGCTGGAGGAGCTGTTCATAGATGTATTGAATTAAAAGTAATAGAAATGTATTTGTTTCAGTCATGTTTATCAGTGTTCAAAACACCGACATGTATGGATAAGCAGGTAGAGTGGTGTCAGGTACGCTTTGAACGTGATGGTACTCAGCTTGTGTTTAAAATACGCTACGTGTATGGTTCAACTAAAACGCACTTTCTGCCTGTTTTGGAAAATGAAACGCTAGAAGTAAGTTAGAATTTTCAGTTTTAAGTTAAGTAATTTGTAGAAATATTATTATTATTATTGATAATTTTGTTTTTATCTGCAATATTTAAGTTATGACCATATTGTGTAGCGAGAAAAAAAACATTAGAGAATGAAACATTTTTTTATTAGAGAATGCTTGCTTAATATTTTAATGGTACCTGGTGTCAAAACAAGCTGGTCAATGTATTATTATGCACAAATAAATATTTTGCGTAATTCCGTTTGAATCATTAGATTTATTCTAAAATGGTGACATATCCAAATAATTGTTGATTTATATGTTGCATAGTAAATAGTAAGTAATAATTCTTAAGCCAGTGCAACACTGTGCAAAACCTGTCTGGTTTTGATGGATGCTGTTTAAAAATATAATAGTTAGCCATTAAACCTTATTCTGAAGAACTTACTAACTAAAATTTGTTTATTTGTTGTTAAAATAATAAAGAGCAAATTTTTAATAACTTTAACCATAAATTATTTATGATTTTTTGTAAAACAAAAAGACTAAAGAGTGACAACTTTGGACTTACACCATCATTGTCTAAACTTTTGAACAGACTTAAAAAATGTATCTACATAAAATATAATCTCAGAAAAACAAAACAAGAGAAAAACTGTCCTGCACATGTCATCGTTCCTTCCCATCGTTGCTTCTGTCACAGGCAGTAGGTAGGTGCTAAGTGCAAATATGTCGCATCCCATTTTAATTGTGTTGTTGATATCCTTTCTAAGAGTACTAGGGAAAACATATAGTGTGCTCCGGACTTAGAATGCTATTTTGATTAAACAAATAAAAGATCACTGTGGCGACAAAATCACACTGATTTGAATAAAAACCCAGAACCACAAAACAAGGAACAAAAACAATAACTAAACAACTAAATTGTAAGTTATGTTTAATATGCTACCCTTATGTACATTTCGATGACATTTGTATACTTTAGTAGTGTTAAAACCCTCTGAGGATGATGACCATGTCATCGAAATTTACATAAGGGTAGCGTATTAATCATAACTTACAATTTAGTTGTTTAGTTATTTTTTTCCTTGTTTTGTGGTTTGGGGTTTTCATTCAAATAAGAATGCTATTTTGGTCTATCTCCAAACATTGGATGCCCAATTTACTTGCTTGCAGATATCCATAGAGGCCATACGTTCAGATTGTTTTAATGATCAAACAATACACCAACAACTTGTAGGGCTGATTGGCTAGCGATTAAGCAAAGTAAATTTATAAACCTACTGCTGATCAGATTTATCTAATGCTTGATATGGTCCGTCAATGTCAGGAGTTGATCAAAGTCGAATCCCAAATAGATAATATAATAACCAACCTGCCCGAAAGTTGTTATGTGGTAGGAGCTACAAAACCTGCTTTATCTGATCATAAAGCAGTATATATGAACCCATTACACTCTTGTGGTTCGCTAGATACTAACCCTGTCAACAAATTATCTCATAAGGTTGTGTATAGGCAAAACATAACAGAAATAGGAATGGTTAGGTTAAAAACTATATTAGGACAAACTGACTGGAATTCTATCTTTTTCAAATTTGATTCTACTAAAGGTCAACTAGGTCTATTTAATGCCTTTTTTGATTGGTTTTTGAGTGATTTCAATTATTGTTTTCCTAACAGAAGAATCACTGTATCAAATATCAGAAATACTGGTAGAGAACATAAAATAGTATGGTTTAGTAAAGAACTCTCAATTAATTATGAAAGCCAGATTAATGAGTCTGTATGGTAATTATTGTAGCACAAAGTGTGATATGAATAAGAGAGTATATTATATTAATTATAAAAAGGTACACAAAAAACTCTGTTATAACCCCCCCCCCCCCATTATAAAAATATTTTGTACTTTGTTTACATTAAAATACGCTTTTAAGAGTAACTTGTTTTCAACCCCTATACAAATGTCAAGTTACAATAAATTGTCAATACGGTATATTGCTGACATTATCTTTGGCCGAATTGGGCACTGGAACTTTATTTTATATACAATGCAGTATAGTATATGGCCTGGAACACACACGGAGTTATCGTTCGCCACGGTATATTTGCCATCATATCATATCAGCAGTGGCGCAAAGGAGAGTACTAGAGCATACACATTGGTCGGAAAAATAAACGATCGGTTTAATCACTACTGACGGTAGCTGTGCAGCCGCTCGCTGCCACTACAATCGACGCATTTTCCACCGTCTCCCCCGAAACAGTGGCGAACGTGACCAAATGCACGCCAGTTTTCCTTATTTTAGTATTTTTTTTCGTAGAATATTATCCTTCAGCCGTGGGTTGTGTTCGTCAAATGACGAAACCGACATTCTTAAATAATTGAAAAATGCTTCTTCTAGTTCCTCAAATCAAATGTGAAGGGGCATAAGACAGGCAGTGCTAGGTGCAAAGCGCTACAGATGGCAATCAAGGAAGGTAGAAATAGTAATAATAACCCCTCGCAAGCTACTGATAAAACAGTTGGTGAAGTACGTGTCCCCAAATAAAGATGGCAAAAATAAGAATAATCCAAACAAACTTGAATAGGAATAAAGCGACTATGGATCTGGTAAACAAGACTGTTGATTAGGAAGAAGTAGACATAGCAATAGTCAGCGAGCCAAACAAGAACATAGTAAGCAAGCAGCCGTGGATTACTGATAAAAGAAAAGATGTTGAAATTAAAGTATTTGGACAGCGGGTTAAAGTTAGAAACTACGGAGTTTTAAATGGTTATGCCTTGGTATCCTTAGGTAATGTAATTATAATGGGATGCTACTGTTCACCGAATAGTGGGCTAATGGTTTTCAATCATTACCAAAATGAAGTGAAAAGAGAACTTAGTCAGCAAACAAATCTGAACATTATCATAGGTGGTGATTTTAATGCTAAAAGTCACGCATGGGGATCTCCTCGAGAAGACCAGAGAGGAGGAAATCTGGCTGAATTGATGGATGAGATAGTAGTAAAAAATACTGGAATCAAATCTAGATGTCACAGCATGTTCCAAGCAGCTGGTCGAGCGTGTCAGAAACTGGCGTGTACTAGATAACATAAATCTTAGTGATCACCAAGATATAATGTATATGACTTTTATGACAAAACTTATACAGTGAATAAACCAGATACTATGGGTGGATAGAGAGTAAGCCCTCGTCCAATGAAGGAGTTTGACCATGATTTGAAAACAGAAATGGAGAAATTTTAAAAACTAAGTCTATTGCTTACAGAGAGTGTCTGGGGTGTGGCTACTGCAGTGGCATGTACATCGGTTTTTGGTAAAACATATATACAAACCAGAAGAAGGCCACTTCACTGGTGGAATAATGAGAAATTGCAGATCTTAGGAGGGCATGCCTAAGAAAAAAAAGAGAGCTAGTACGTATAAATAGAAAGCCATCAATTGGAGAAACTATTAGGGTAAAACCAAAAATAGAGTACTCTACAGCAAAAAATTACCTGATTAAGGAAATAAAGAGAGCTAAGAACCTGGCATGGCGGGAAATACGTGAGGATCTGGATAGGGATTTATGGGGCGATGCCTATAAAATAATTAGTGATAAGATGAGGAAAATGCCTAAAATATCACTCACAGATAAGAGAATGTTGGAGATAGCAGAGGAACTGTTCCCAAGACATCAAGATACCCGAAGGATTGCTAGAGATGATGTGGAGTGCTTCACGGGAGAAGAAATTAGATCGGCTGGAGAATCTATAAAGATAAGAGAGCTCCTGGGCCAGATTTTATACCGCCCACGGATACTAGAATACACGGTAGGGGTCATGAGTAGGATGCGCAGTAGACTCACGCGCCAGCGACATTACTCGGAACCCTACCTCCCGGCCCGCTGCCTGCCGCCCGTACACTTATATTAAATAGATAAGTAATTAATGAGTCCTGTTTTTGTATTTATAAATTATATATATTTTATTTAGGGAAATTTTAAAAGCATTAACTTCTACTGCGAACCGTGTTAACATTAATACCTTCTATTTAATTTTCATTAAAACGTCTAATCTTACTAGCTTGTTTTGATGCAATATTTACTTCTGTTGTTTGTTTCCAAATTCGTTGCAATTACCATTTTTATTACAATGGTTTTACTCTAAACAACTTATTAGATTCAAGTCAATTTGGATTTTGACTATTACGAAATTACATGATTTACATTGTTAAAAGTTTCTTTCGTTTTTAGTTTTTTTTTATATACAGTAAAGTCCGGTTTATCCGGCCTCGTTTTATCCGACCCCTCGGATTATCAGCCCTAGCATCCTAAGAATATAATGAAATAAATGAAGCACTATCTAAGCGATCCGAAAACATCTTGCAACATGTAAGAACACCTGCAATGTAGTAACGACAACGGCATATACAACTTTTAATGCAAAATTTGTTTGAGGTTTTTATACAATATTGTACGTAAAGTTCTCTAGTAAAATATGTCACACTTGTAACAATGGTTGTATCTACTATAACAAACCCCAAGATTTGGTCCATCTATTTGTTGTTTTATTGAATGATTCCAATTTAAATTACAGTAGTACAGTAATCCCTCGCTATTCGACAAATTGCCGCGAAAACTAAATCTTTATAGGAAAAGGGGGTTATGTTCTTGACATATAGAAATTTTTAAATCATTATGTACTAATACCTATAGTTAATTTATTTACATAAGATATAGGCAGTCGTTGTTATACGCTATCCGGCTTTACGCGGTAAAAAAAGTCCTTGAAAGATTTAGTATTTGAGCTGAGTTGTTAGGAGTGTAGAACAGTTGATAAGTTATTGGAGCATTGTTTGTCATCTCATTCTCCCCTCAAGGTCAGTGCTCTCATAATGGTACCTTTACCGATCCCAACTAGCTCGTTCATTGTCTGGGTTTGTCTATTTTTAGAACTTAGTCATGTCAATTTTTGTCAAGGCGTCAAACTATCATTCGCCGTCAGTAGCGAAAATATTGGTTATGACTGTTACGAGTGATAAAAAAGTAGTAAAAACTTAATTTCTTTCAAAATATTTTACTGTAATTTTAATGAAGTCTTTAAAATTAATTTGACTTGCTGTACACTAAATTGATTTTTCCAACTAAATCACAGTATGCCATTGACCTTCATTTGCACAAGTCCACTTGTATTCAAGCAGAGGTGTGTTGTAGGGAAATCCGATCTTGTATGTTTTGTTGTACTGTATTTGCGAGTGTTTCGCCGATGTGGTATTTATACAATGTTATTAAATTCGTACAATAATAATTACAGTGCTACACTATAATAATTTACGAATTTTGCAGGTACTTTATTGCTATGTATACAGTATTATTTTCTTTTTTTAGCGACCACGAATAGTCAAAACCGCGAATACCAAGTCCGCGAATGTCGAAGGATTACTGTACTGTAAAGTTTTCTCATGTACGTTATTGCCTTATTTTAACCCTATACCGGATTATCAGGCCCGACGAGAGGGGGGGGGGCAGCCAGGGCTGTAGCCCTGGGGCCCGGGACCTGGAGGGGGCCCGGGCGGGCTGACCAAGTTTTATTTTTTACCTACTAAATTTACTTTAAGAATAAAATCAAATGGATTATTAGTCTAAAAATCAGAAAATTCGAATTATTAGATTTTTAGTTTCCTTTCTATTTGTAATTAGTTGATTAAAAATTCATGTTTAGTCTTAAATTTGTCTTTAACTTTATTTAATAATACATTTTCTTAACTATTTAGTACCGGTACTTATCTATTTACAAACAGTACTGTATTACTTCCCAAATTTCTATAGCATATGTTGATATGTAGGCTATATATATTATTTGTATAAGGATAAGGATAACTAAAATACACATATATTAACATTCAAGAAAGTATTTTTTATTTTTAGAAATAACTGTAAATTAAAAATATTGTATTATTAATAAACCTCAAAGAAAAAAAAAAAAACAGTAAAGAATTAAGCACAGTTACTCCTCAAAAGACAGAATCATACTAAATAAAATTATTCATATTAAAACTAAAGGAAATGGATCAATAAGGAGCAATGGTTACTTTACATTTGTGGGAAAAGTAAACAGGATGTCTAGAGTTAGATTCCAAGAAAAACTTCCTGCCTCCCCACCTCCCCTTCCCCTCCCAGTGTCTGTCACATTTACCGATTCCATTAATCTAATATTGTAACCACAGTATTATTATTCGACGAATACCGAATGCCGAATACCCTTACAAGAGACAAGTAATCTCAATCTGCAACTCATTTATCTAGTTTTTTTTCAATACATTTATTATTTGAGGACTATGGTATTTATTGTGCTACTTTAAAAGTAGCCTATGTTTATACAATTTCTCTTTACTGACTACCGGTATGTTTTTGTTTTAATGCAGTGAAATAAACTATTAGTGTTAGTGTGTTTGTTTACAATTATTGTTCTACTGCAATGAAGAGGGACTGACTTTAATGTTTGAATGTTTGCAGTGTGTTGTTATGTGAAGTGGTGATTGTAATAAAGTAGGCTATTGGCTATTTACCAAATTGTGTTATTTGTTGTTTTACGAATTTACGAACTGCATATTTGTTATTGGACTGTAAACTGTAAGTAAAATATTTAAATAGATCTTATAGATTCTAAATAGTCTATAGGCTACTTAAAATTATTGCTATTTAAAATTTAAATTAAACATTTTGAAACTTTCCATATTTCTGCAATGGATTATATTCATAAATCAGGTGCAAAAAAGAGAAAAGAACGGGACTTACGAGAAAAGGCCTCAAAAAAGGGACAAACTACTTTCGAAAATCTAGGCTTTTTTATTAAGCCTACAGACTCTTCAACCTCAATGTATCACGGAAATGTTCAAATAGGTCAAAATACTCCTGTTAATCATAGTCTAATAGTTGAAAAACCACAAACATACCAAATTCCATCAAACTCAAGCAAATTAAACCAATCGGAAGCTAGTTGTTCTATATCTGTAAATAGTTCTGAAACGTTTACAAGCCTCAATACTGAAGAGGGAGCCGAAACTGAAGTAAGAGTTGCATCAAGTTTCCTTGCATTTGATACATCTGAAACTGTTTCTACTGTAATTAAGAACACACAAAAAACAGGCAGTTCTAAATTATATGATTTTGATGTAGGCCATCTTGAAACTCTAATTTTAAATCACAATGATATACGAAATGCAGTCCTTCGTGGTCCTTCACTCTACCCACCTCACTTTCCAGAAGATAAAGAGGGTTGTGCTTTCCCTCGTTCCGTTTTAACTTGCACACTTCAAAATAATGAAGAAATAAGCAGAGATTGGCTTGTGTGGAGCCAGATTAAAAACGCACTGTATTGCTTTCCTTGTAGGTTGTTCAGTAAACTACCACAACCAAGTAGATCAATGTTAGCAACTCCTGAAGGATACTCAGCAGACAATAAGTGGAAAAAACTACATGATAGAATAACACCTCATGAAAACAGTGTCAACCACAAAATGTGTTATGTAGAATGGCGTTGTCTGGAGTCTCGTATGGATAGTGAAAAAACTGTAGATATGTTGCTAAATGACAGAATTAAAAATGAAGCAGACAGGTGGAGACAAATTTTACGCCGTATTTTAGATGTAATTTTTTTAGGAGAACGAGGACTATCATTTAGAGGAGACAGTCATCTTATAGGGAACCCACAAAATGGTAACTTCCTAGGAATTTTGGAGTTATTAAGTAACTATAATCCTTTGTTAAGAGATCATATAAGTAAAATCAGTGAGTCCCAGATAGCTCATAGCCGTATGCAAGTACACTACCTTTCGCCCGATAGTCAAAACGAGTTTATTAAATGTTGTTCTAACCATGACACACAAGCTATTTTAAAAGAAAGAGAAGATGTTAAGTACTACTCAATTATTGTAGATGCAACTCCAGACTCGTCCCACTTGGAACAGACAGTCTTTATATTGCGATATATCAATTTATCTTCTAAAGATCAGAATACTGAATATGAAGTACAAGAAAGATTTCTCGCCTTTGTAGATTGCAACAAAAAAACTGGTGAAGCAATAGCAGAACTTATTCGGAACACTCTAGCAAAGCATCACATTCCACTAAGTGACTGCCGAGGCCAAGGATATGATAATGGCAGCAACATGAGTGGACAGTACAAAGGTGCTCAGAGTCGTATACTGAAAGACAATTCTCTAGCTCTTTTTTCGCCATGCGCTTGTCACAGTTTGAATCTGTGTGGAGTTGAAGCTGCTCAATGTTGTACCGAGGCTGTTACATTCTTTGGAAATCTACAAAAATGTTATAATATATTTAGTTCTAGCCCTCAAAGATGGAAATCTTGCAAAACCACCTGAACTGTTCCCTTCACAGCGTTTCTGACACAAGATGGTTATCGAGAATTGAATGTGTCAAGCCGTTTTCTAAGAACATACAGGGAATTAAAGAGGCGATTAAAGATGTTCAAAATCTCAATCTAACAGCAGAAACCTTAAATGATCTAAGGGGACTAGCCATGTATGTTGATTCTTTTGAATGTGTAGTCATGTCCTCTGTTTGGTTTAAAGTACTGACTACAATTGACTACAGAATCAAGATTTTACAAGCAAGGAAAACTACTCTTGATGTGGAAGTGACAAATTTAGACAGCTTGATTAATGACTTGAAACATTTAAGAGAGAACTGGGGAAATGTTTTGGAAGAGTGCAAGCTCGTTAGTACCAATATAAACAGTGCAACAACCTTTCCAGAAAAACGAACCATTAGAAAGAGACTATCTGATGGTTCAACTCAAGTAGATGATTGCGACCGAGAAGAGCGGTTTAAGCAGAAGGTATTTTATCTTTTATTGGACTGTGTGATAGTAAATATTACAACACGGTACACTGCTGTTCGAAACATTGATGAAATGTTTAGTTTTTTATGGAAATACCCAACACTTTCAACAGAAGAACTTTCTGAAAAATCTAAGAAATTTATAAACTTTTATAGCAGTGATGTATCTTGGGATATGTTGGAAGAAATTAATCACTTGAAATCAATTCAATCAGCTAACTTTAAAAATGACCTTTCCCCTCTCAATCTCCTAAACACACTAGAAAAACAAAAACTAAGAAGCATTTCCCCAAATGTATGTATTGCTCTTCTTCGTATATTCTGCACATTGCCAGTGACAGTAGCCGAAGCAGAAAGGTCTTTCAGCACACTAGCAAGAGTGAAAAACTTCCTACGATCAACCATGTCTCAAGATCGACTTTCAAGCTTGGGTACACTTTCCATGGAACCTGTCCTTGCTAGACAACTGGATTATAATAGTATTATTGATACTTTTGCAAGCCAAAAAGCTAGGAAAGCTATTTTTTAAAACCAGAGTGTTAATTAAGATTAAGATAATCTTGTAAAAATTACCTTGTTTTGTTGTATATTACATGTCTTAGTAACAATATGGTTTTTGATTTTGAATACCTTATAATTCAACCTTTGTCTGATACCAGCATAAGATAGACTGTATGTCATAATGTAATAAGAGTGCTTATCTAATTGTTTTAATTTTATTGTTAATCATATATTTTTACCTTATCTTCAGTTTATGATTTTCAAATGAAGCAAATTCAACATAATGAATATAAAGAGGCAAGGTCGATATATAATTCAAATGTGTTATTTTTAGCTGAAAAGTCAAAGACCCAAGTTGTACATTGATTAGTTTCTACGATTATTAATAGAATTTTGTGAAAACAATTAATTATTATCATCTCTTAGGAGCACAACTCAAAAGTTTTTAAACTTATACTGTTTTATTTTGTGTAAAATACAGTATTACAAACTTTTTTAATGAATAACAAAAATATCACATGTCATCAATTACACAATATATTATATAAAATATCTTTACAAAATATGTTTGTTGCATTATTATAAATGACGAGGTGTGGTTTCAGGAGTGAATTTATTATTTGACGGGGGCCCGCGAAAATTTGTCCCTGGGGCCCTTGGGTTCTCTCCACGGCCCTGCGGATTATCCGGCTTTTATGGTATCCGGCCTGGTACTCCGCCATATTAGGCCGGATAAAGCGGACTCTACTGTATATATATTTAACATATAAAAAGTTTGTATCAAAAATTTAACTACGCAAAAGCTATGATTTCGTAGTGTTTCTTTATTTAAATTGCCACCTATATTTTTATTGCTGATGAGTTAAAGTCAAATGTATTAGATACATAAACAAGAACAAGTTTGAAACTATTATTTATTGGCACTAAATAAGACCAACTCATTTTTGTCTGAAATGTGTTCAAATTGAATGACATACATGGATAGACAAAATAATAGGTGGTTAAGATAATTGTTTTTTTTTCCATTTTGTAGAGTAGGTTGAATATTGTAATAATTTAGATTTATTTTTGATCGCCATTTATTGATAACTATCCTGAAAAACCTCAAATGAGTTTGTATTTTGCTTTTGTGATGCATAGTACGTTTGCCAAACACTTATGAAAGTAAATAATTAATGATTTACTTATCGATTGAGAACATATATTATTTGAGGTTTAAGATAAACTATGTTAATAATTATTACACTTTAATTGAACAATTAACTTTAAATATTAATGTATTCATATATAATAATTGCTATCTGCTTGAAATTTACATTTGTGATTTTACAAAAACGTTCCATATATTAAAATTTTGGAAATTTTATAGTTTATAATATTTTCTTATTATAAAGAATTATATAAACAGAAGATTATAAGAATTAGGTTGTATTTGTTAAAAAACTAACCAAACTTTCTTTTGGCTAGCTAAACAAAGAGTTAAGTAGTGGGGGAGGGGGGGGGGGTGAAACTAGAGCTATAAAATACATAACAAATAAGTTCAAATAAAAAATATTACAATCTAATGTTCATTGAGATTTGAAGCTCACTAAATGTAATATTTTACTAATGTTAGGATAAAGAAGATGTGCATCTGGTGTGTAGAGAGTTCTTGCAGTATTGATTCAAACTATGAATTGAAAACAATTACCAAATGTGTTCTTCGTACGTTTACAATACAATTTCAGACCAATTAACTCAGTTTCCCTTAGTTAATATCAGTTTTTTTATGATGATCTTTAAATATTATAACTATTCATTTCTGGGTGTTCTTCTACAAGTAACAAAAGTCTGAAGATATCAATTTGGATGATATAAACATATACATAAATTGATTATATATATGAGTGAATAGGTTATATGTATTCTACTTACCCATGTAAAACAATATTTTATTTCTTTTATTATTAATTAATTTACAAAATATTTTCCACAATTTTAATAATTAATTTGCTGATAAGAAACTATTATTGATATATAAACAAACTTTTTCAGAAAATTATATCTACATTGCTCTTAATATTATTTAACCATGACAGATCTGCGATCATAATATTCAACTAGTTTTCTTGTAAAATTTCCTTCAAAATATTACCTTGGTTTTACAAGGTGTTGGTTGGAGACTGAGACTGGGTAAAACATTTATTTCAGAAACAATTACATGTAAAATATATTTTTTTAAATATCTAGTGGCGAAGACTGATGAAGGTGGTTGGATCAGATACGAGCTCTCATGGACGAATGGCTTGTTAAAATATAAAAAATATAAATTGTTTCTGAAATAAATAAATGGTCAACTTATACTCAGTGATAAGTATAAACGAATTACATCTTTATAAATGTTACGGTTTAGGTCAAACGTGATCAAACTTTGCATTGAATAAAAAAATCGTTTAAAATTTGTGCACACGGGAATTCATCAAACTCTAGTGATTATTACACAAAACTTAAGAGTAACGGCATGGTTAGGGCACTTTTAATATTAATAAATGTGTATACCGATATAAAATCGTACTGGCCTGCAAAATTATACTTTCGTCCCTAAGTATTAAAAATATCTAACGAAATTGAAGGCTGCAGGTTACGCGTTTTAGTGTTCGAATAGCGAATGACATTGTGGACTGTGGACATTGTGGGTTCAGGGTGACGTCACGTCTCCAAGCCGGGCGGCAGGGACCTGCGCGTGACCCCCACCGTGTATTCTAGTATCCGTGATACCGCCAGAAGTTGCTAAAAGAATAGCACTGCATCACACCTAGGAATGTGTAGAGTTGATGAATAATCTTATGGAAGGTTCTTGGGAATTGCATTTTAAGGAGAAGGCTCTTGCAGCAAAACAGGCTTTAAATACGGTATGGTACAAACTTTTCAGTTGTAATAAAGTTCCCTTGTCCGTCAAATTTTCATGTTTTGAAGCTACTGTAAGGGCATTAATGTGTTATGGCGCTCAGGTATGGGGATATAAGGAAAGCACTCAACTTGAGGGAGTTTTAAGGATGTTCATTAAAAGGCTTTTTCAGCTACCAAACAATACTCCAAATTATATGTTACATTTAGAAACTGGCTATCACAAGGTTTATTTATTCACTTTAAGAAATCACGTAAATTATGTTGCTAAGGTACTGAGGTTGCCATCGTACAGGCTACCAAACATTCTCGCTAGGCAGGTGATAAATAAAAACGTTTATTGGTGTCGCGAGTGGAAATCCCTTGGACAAAAATTCGGGATTGATGTTTTTCTGAAAGGGGATACCGCCGACCGAGTGCTTGAACAGCTGACATTTATTGTTGAGGCAATTGGAGATAGCTGGTGGGATGATTGTTTGGTTAGGGCAAATAGTTCGCGGTATCACAGTCAATACAAGTCTCTCGACCTTGAACTTGGCAGTAAAAGCTACCTTATCGATAGTTTAAATATAAATATTGTTCGCTGGATTTTTAAAGCAAGAACAGATCAAATAGATCTAAACTTTAAACCCTGGGTTAGGAATAAAAAATTGTTATGTTCCTTGTGTAATACACAGGAGAATGAAACTGTTTACCATTTTGTTGCAAGGTGTCCAATTCTGTCAGGTTTTAGAAATAAATGTTTTTTTAAAAGTACTTTAAGTAGAAAAGAATTCATTGCATATTTGAACGGGCGAGATTGGCTTTGTCTTTATAAATTCCTAAGACAAGCGTGGCATTATAGATGGTTTTTAGTAAACGAGTTTAATTACGAATTTAATGAGTCTGATGCTTAAGTAAAGCTTCTACAATAACTGCAATACGTACTCCCAGTAGATTAGGTAAAAATGGGAATTATTTCTTTTTTAGACATATTATTTTGAATTTTATTATATTATTTCACACGCGTTGTGGGTTGATTCGAATATTTACTATCGTCATCTTTGTTTATTATATTTTATTTTATGGGTATTCAGTACAATTTACATTAAGTATGATTTTAGCCAGGGTTGTTGCAGATATAATTATTGTGTTTACGATTAGTTCAGATATTTTAATGAAGGGGTATTTTATTTGTAAGTTATTAACAATAATTAGGGTATTATGTTGCAGTTAATTTTATGGATGTCATTTTTATGTATTTATTTCTTCATGTCGCATTATTTTTTGTAAATTTGTAAGTTTTGAAGGCAAGTGTTTATTTTCTATGTGTGTTTTAATTTCTTGTTTATGTCAATTTTAGGTATTTTTTTTGTTCTAGTTAATTTTGTTTTTTGTTTTTAAGTCTGTTATATATATATATAAAAATGTTAAACTAAGAATGCCAACCCAGCAGACGGTCTATGGACCAGTGCTGAACAAGTGTTTTTTCAAATGTGAAATGTTTTGATATTTATAATTTCTTAAATAAAGCACTATTATTATTATTATATTATTATTAATCTTATGGAAGGATACTTTCCAACCGAGTGGAAGAAAACTAAACTTGTATTAGTGGAAAACCCAAGAAGAATAAGGATAGTATACCAATATATAGACCATTGTGCATGGTAAGTACTATGGGAAAAATACTTTAGCGACTCATCTGCATGAGACTAGAATCTGAGATAGAGAAAATAGGTGGCCTTAGCAAATCACAACATGGTTTCAGGAAGGGAAATTCGACAGTTAGTGGAATGATGGAGGTAAAAAAGATAGCGGAAGAGGTTAACAGTAGGCTCTGTGCTCTTGTTACTCTTGACGTCAAGAATGCATTTAATAGCGTCCCATGGATGGGAGTGGTGAAGGATTTGCAGGTGCGTAAGGTGTCTCCATACCTGATTAGGATGGTCATGAATTATCTTCAAGATAGACAAATCAAAGAGAAAAATGAGATGATTCCTATGACATGTGGTGTTCCTCAGGGTTCGGTCTTGGGGGCCCTTACTGTGGAACACGTATTATGATGACGTACTAAACCTTAGGATACCAGAAGGTATAAGACTAGTTGCATATGCAGATGACTTGGCTATTGTGGCTAAGGCAAAGAGGGAAATATGCTAGAAGGAAAAATTAACCAAGTTATCATGCGAATTAGTAAATGGCTCCAGGAGAAGAAGCTGTGCCTAGCTCCACAGAAAACAGATTCAGTACTACTAGTAGCCCGGAGGTCCCTGAGATCCTTAACATTTCAAGTTGAAAACATCCATGTGACTACGGGCCGGAGTTTGAAGTACTTAGGAATTTACTTTGATCACAATTGTAGAATGGTAGAACACATTAAAAGGATAGCAATAAAAGCAGAAGGAATAATCAAGGCCTTTGAATGTATAATGCCAAATAGAGCAAGTAAGAGACGGACTCAGGCCATGGCAGTGTATTCTATAGTGATGTATGGTGCACAAATATGGGGTGAAGCATTGAGACATAAGAAATATAGAAGAATACTAGAGCGAGTGCAACGACGATTACTGCTTAGGATCTGCAGCGCATATCGTACTGCCCCTTCAAATGCTATAGGTGTATTGGCTGGATCTCCTTCTATTGATTTGTTAGTGGAAGAAGGATGGGACTAGATGCAAGAGCTGATGCCAGGAAGGAAACCATAATAAAATGGGACAAGGAATATGAAACAGGACAAAAAGATTAATCCCTGATGTAGGAGAGTGGATTGGTCGTGGACATGGTGAAGTTGACTACTTTACCACTCAGGTAATTACAGGCCATGGTTGTTTCTGTAGATATATATATACAGGTTTAAGTTGAGGAGCAGTCCGGTGTGCATGTACTGTGATGATGTGTATACAGCCGAACATACTCTATTCCACTGCAGTAGATAGAATGTAGAAAGAGAGAAATTAAACCTGAAACTCGGATGCAGACTGAAAGTATCAAATCTTACCAAAGAAATGTAATTTACTTGGTTCTTCACCAATCTGACATTTGCAAAAGTTTTACTTTGATCTTGGGTTTTGAAATTTTTCCCAACTAGGAAAGTATTTTTATATGAAATATAGAATGTTAGGGTTCAACACATTATTCATACGTTCGTTTTTCAAATGTACGTAAGAAGTCTTATTTTTTTAGTACATTTAAAAAATCTAAACCACACTTTTTAATTTGGTCACTGCACTTGAGTCTGTCTTAATCTTGCTTAATATTACAACCACTGTTTCATTTCAGATTAATTAAAAAAAAAAATAATATTCTTTTATTATTTAAATGTTTGAACTACAGCGATATTGAAAAATGTAGGCTACGTTTTAATTGTTAGCTTTCCATTTGTTTGTTAAAAGATGTATCAACAATATAAAAGTATGTTACTATGGAAAAATAAATATATTGTCATTCAGATGAAAACGATTAGTAGAGCAAACATACAAAGAATTCATAGTTTATACTTAGATTTTCAATGTAGCGGAGAAATTTAAAGAGTTCAAACTACAAATTTGTATAAACATATATGTTTATACCATTCGATTCATGATTTCACCTTCCCGTTTTCGTATAGTTTATTGCAAAACAAATTGGTCTTTCAACATTTTGAGGTTCAGTTTGAACCCATAACATTCCATGGGCTGGGCATTTTTTGCAAAAAATATAAACTAATAAACTTTAAATACTTATATAGGTCTAGTATGAAGCAGATGATTATAAAAAAGCAATCAAACAAACAAATTGAATCAACAAGCCTTTCTATAATAATGAAATACAACTTGTATAATTTATTTGTCTATTGACTTACATTTAGGCTTAGGCCTACTATTTAGTTTGAAGTACAGTAGGATCTTGGTAATCCGGCCCTATATGGGGATTAGTAGGGCCGGATTACCGAAAATGCTGGATAAGTGGAAGTGAATTAAAAAGTTAAGAAATTTAACAATAAATAACATTTTTATTGCTTACGAAAACTATGACAATAATCGTTTTAACTATGTACTGAATAATGAAATTTCGTTAATTACTATGAAAAATAAACTGTGATCTGAAACAGAAAGGTACAGCACAGTATGTATTTTAATGGATGAACAAATCAAAGAACAAAGTCAGTCACTAAATACTGTACACGCAAAATGAAAATTTAAGACCTACTGTACACTTAACATTTACTTAAACAACAGCAAAATAGTTTGTAATGCTTTTCTGCTTCTTTGCATTAAAGGAAAGTTTTAAAACATTTTCTTGAAGTCCTTGAGCGTCAATATGTCGGAAGCTGAAACTCCGTTTTCTTCCGCCCAAGTTATTGCAGAACACCGAGTCCTTGTTTACTGTGTGTGCAGCTGCCGTATTGGCTCCGCCCTCCTCCCCCTCCTCCACATCACTGCTGTGTAGTACGTCTTCGATGATCTCATCGTCTGTCATGATTTGACACTGCTCGTCTTCTGCTCTTTCTAACCAGGCGTTAACATCAGCTGATGTCAGATCATCAGGCTCGTCTACTAGTTGTTCGATCATTGCTTCTCTCAAGTCATTTAGCTCAACATCAGTGATAATTTGAGGTTGTGAATTTTTTTAAATCCTGTAATAAATCCAGAGAAGGACACAACTTTGCTCACGAACAAACAATTGTTTTTGTTGAAAGTTTTTCCCATGCGCTTGCAAGATTAAAAACAACATCTTTGAGGTTGGTTTCCTTCAAAGCTGTAACAACACTCCCCTCTTTTGATAGAACACTGTACAACAGGGTTTTTTTTATAATTTGTTTTTATAGTTTGGATCACATTTTGGTCCATAGGTTGGAGTAACGGAATTAAATTGGGGGGCAAAAATAAAGCAACGATTTTACCATCCTTAGAT
Source organism: Philaenus spumarius (assembly GCA_018207615.1). Classification (NCBI taxonomy): domain Eukaryota; kingdom Metazoa; phylum Arthropoda; class Insecta; order Hemiptera; family Aphrophoridae; genus Philaenus; species Philaenus spumarius. Next base: position 530,916 of record JAGFPH010000082.1, read on the forward strand.
TTTAACTCGTCCTCATCAGGAAGTCCAGGGCAATTAATTGTCAAGAACTAAAAGGGCTTTTTGAGGCAATTTCTGTATTTTCAAAAACGTTTTTACCGATGGAACAAAAGTTTTATGAAACCATTCCGAGAAAAGAGTTTTCGTCATCCATCCCCTGGTTGAATTTGTGTATGAAACCGGCAACTGTACGTTTTTGAAAGTCCTTGGCTTTTTGGCTTTCCCAATGACCAGCAATTCTAATTTCTGCATGCCACTAACATTACAACACGGCATAAAAGTTATTCTATCTTTTGCCAACTTGCGACCTGGGGCACTAGCTTCCTCCCTAAGAACAAATTTTTTTTCGGCAAAAGATGCCAGAACAGACCACTCTCGCCTGCATTGTAAATCTGATCTGGGCCTAAATCCATTTCTTTGACAGTTTCTTTAAATTTTGTAACAAAAGGCTCTGCAGCCTCCACATCACTTGAAAGCTTTTCTCCAGTTAAAGTTAACAATCGAATTCCAAAGCGCCGTTTGAATTTATGTAACCATCCAACACTTGCACGGTCGTCCTTTTTCATAATTTTGTTATAAAATATTTTTGCCTTTTCCATGATAGTATCACCTGAAATAGGTGTGTGATGGCTCCTTTCTTGCATGAACCAAGCATAAAGTGCGTCTTCTACTTGCGGAAATTCATCTGCTTTTAATGTCTTTCTTATCTTGTAAGATGATTCACTACCCTTCTTGAAGAATAATTCAATTTGTTCCTTTTTCTTCTTAATGTTGTGTATAGTTGCTCGCCCAATATTGTATTCCTTAGACAAATTAACCAACTTCTCACCCTTTTCCAAACGTTTTAAAATTGCATACTTTTTATCTAAAGTCAGCGTAATGTGCTTACGTTTTCCCGACATCGCACTGCACTTGTAGATTGTATTGTATGTACTACTCAAAACACGGCCTTCACTTAACTCACTCGCAACAATCACAATCCATTCAACTTCCCGTAGCAGACGCCGACGTACTACTGCACTGTTGTTGTGGAAACTCACGTCTAGACTGACTCATCGGCGGAAACACAGCGCCGGAGAATTGAACGGCCGGATTATAGAGACTGTACTGTACTATTAGTTAGATTATTATTAAATATATTATTAAAAACTTTTTTATTCTATGCCTGCTCTCAGATTTTTTTAAGTTTTACTATTTTCTATAATTGTATTTCAGTATGTATTTGATAGCAAGGTCACAAGAAATTTATCTTTTTGGTTTGATAGTCCAAGAAGAACACATATATTGTTTTTGAGAATTGAAAACATTATCTTATGAAAAATTTAGAAATTCAACCTATAAATAATATTTGTGGATGAATAAATAATAATACAAACTAATCAAAAACATAGATTAAGATGATATAACTTGTCACAAAAAGCTTAAGTAATTTATATATTTTTTGTTTAATCATAATACATTTCATTTTCATAAATTAATTATTTCCTGGAAAAGCTTGGAACAAATTCCTTATTTAAAACATGGACAAAGCCGTGTAATGTATAAAATATTGTGTATTTAATCAAATTTATAACTATATTGGTTTTCAGGCTAATTATGGTAAAAATAACACAGTGAACAGGTTATGTATAACACCAAAAGTTCTCAGTGCCGCAGTTAGAAATTTCCGTCCAAACATTGATGAGATTACGCTATCGGTCTCCACAGACAAAGCTACTCTTAAGACGCATGTGGATAATTCAGGTAATGCTCGTCTTAGTTTTTAATTGTGATGTTTTATCTAAATTATAGTATAATGGAGTTTGGATGCTAACAAGGGTTCTATTTCCATTTATTCAGTTTTCAATAAAACACTTAAAGTTAAATGTTAGATGACTAATTTGTTTTAAGGTATTTTTCATTATATATTTCACAAATTTAATCATTGATCATACCCATTCATGGTATGTGCTTAAATCTTTTAAATGTTTTCAAACAATCTTATATAATTTGGACATAAAAGAAACATACTCTTGTCATTAAATGAAAACTCATAATATTGGTTGTATATCTCAAATTAGGGAGGCAGTACAAATACATCCTAAGTATGAAGTGAGCCTGAACTTGCTCTTCACTGTATCTTTAATTTATTCTTGTACCTTAACTTATACTTGTGAACTTTTTAAATAAATAACTGCAATGTTTTATAATCTAATAAGGCAAGATAATTCGCCTTTGTCACCTGTTACAAAATAAATTCACTTTTACTCAATTTTTCCACTAAACCATGGTTCTGGACTACATTTAAAATTCTCAAAAAATTAATCTTAATTTCGGGGTGTAACTGGCTAGGAAGATACTTTGATATAAAATATTACTTCAATAACAAGTGGAATTTAGCCTCTTTACTCCATCTTATTTGTTTAACTTAGACATTCAAACAAAACAAAAATAATATTTACAAAACAAAACATTCACAATATATATAGAAATTGTAAAATATAGTTAAAAAAATACTTCATTATGAATAATACTTCTTGAACACAATGTTAAATTAATAATTATAACATTACTTTGCATTTGCGTCCTGTATATTAACGACCGCGGTTTCGACCTCACTGGGTCATTTACAAGTCTTCTTAATACATATTAAATTACACATACATTTACACGCACATACACATTACACTTCACGTTAAATTTGAATGGTGCACAATAATTATAGGAGGAAGTAAAGAAGAGGACAATGTATACAATAAGGGTGGTATTTACAAAATGAACTGCAATGATTGCCCTAAATCCTACATAGGACAAACGGGCAGGTCATTGTCACAGAGATTCCAGGAAGATAAACCCAAAAGTTCCATTAAACAAACATCAACATTTGTAGAACACCTGGTAGAAATAGGACACCTGTACTCTTTATAATATATTCTACGTTTTATATTGTACGAATTTCCCCGTTTTTAACATCGATTTATAAATAAAACAGAGGTACTCAATGAAATGGGTTTTTTTACAGCTGGTTTATTGATTAGTAACAAAAATTGAGTTTTATATACTGTCCTTGTCCTTTAAAATACTGTTGAGTCCTTTTTTCTACTGTCTCAGGATGGCATAATATTATTCATCGAAATCAGTGCTTGTTTCAGTGTCAGTGTTCAATGTTTCCATTGCTTCTTCTAAGTTAAATAGTGATTCTAAATATAGGTTTGTTTCGACTTCTGTTGTGTGTAATCCTAGTTGTGTTTCATCCGTTACCTTGGTAACAGGTGTGTCGCTATGATGGATATAGGGCGTGTCTTGTTTGTCGTAACCATGGTAACTTCGGAATATGCTATCCCTTGTTCCAAATGACGTTGTGTAGGCTTGCGTATCTTTTTAAGATTGTATTTTTTGTTGCCCGACATTACAAAATTTTGAATATTATCTCGTTCATGGTATTATTCGTGCCTGAACGTTGGTGCGCCAATTTTATAAAAATATTACTATGTTATATATTGTACGAATTTTCCTGTTTTTAACATCGATTTATAAATAAAACAGAGATACACTATGAAATGGATTTTTTTTACAGCTGGTTTATTGATTAGTAACAAAAATTGAGTTTTATATATTTACAAATGGAGTACTTTTAACAAAATCTTTGGTTTTTTATAATAGATCTAAACAATAGTAACTTGCGAGCCTAGTGCTCCCCCACCACCATTACCTGAACATTTACATTCAGTCCTGACCGGGTCGTAGACGTGAAAGGATGCATCCACATTTTAAATCGATTTGTAAATCAACTGACAAACCATATAATTATGGTGCACCATTAAAATTGAATATGAAGTGTAATGTGTATGTGCGTGTAAATGTATGTGTAATTTAGTATGTATTAAGAAGACTCATAAATGACCCAGGAGGTGGAAACCGTGGTTGTCAGTATACAGGATGTCTAGATTACAAATGCAAGTTAATGTTATAAATATCAAAAAATATTGTTCTCAAAATCTTTTATGAAGAAGTGATTGATTTTAATACGTAGCTAGTGATCTTTAATTAATTGTTGTATCTTACAATGAAGCCTAGGTTAATCCATGTTGAAACAATGTTCTATATTGGTGATAAATTCTATTAGAAACATATAGTCACTAACACTTGACTAGTTTTACAACACTTCTTTGTGGCGTCATTGTCCAAAATATCGGACTCATGTTCGTACATTTCAAAACTGAGCCAGGCTATGAAAATACTCCCTAGTTTTCTGTGATACCTTTATTAAAATCATCCTTATTAGCTCTTAATGGATCAAACATTATGATCGTTTTCCACATTATGGTTTTTTTTTTTTTGCACTTGAAGCAAGAATCTTACTGGCTGTTTATACTCTTCTCTTTGCAAAGACAGCAAGTGTATTCAAAGCCATCAGAAAATACGAAGATTAATAATAATACATTTTACTGTCACACTGCTTTTATTTTTTAATTGATTATAACTGTTTGTCTGCTTAAATTTTCGTTTTATAAATAAAATTAAACCAATTTTTCCAGTAAATGTTGCAATAATTTGATCCATCAAATTAAAATTTCTTTTATTGTAAAATCCTATGTACGCCTTTTTAATAGAAATCCCTTAAAATTTTATTATGCCTTCACAGAGTTGCATATAATGTTACACAGTAATATCCTGCACCAGCCTCTCCACTTTTCAAGTTGACAGCCATCAGCAGTTAAGACCTTGACAAAGTCTTTGTATTCATCATGTATCATATTTAAAACCATTGCTTACAAATAATGGGCAAATTATCTTTTTTAATAGTAAGTTTGATTATTGTTCTGCATTCTCACAGCATCCTCATAGGAGGAATACCGGTTACAGGGTTGAGACGGTTTATGCTGATTGGTCCTTACAGCATCATTAAAGGACAGGTACACACTGTGGGTAAATGTTAACAATAATACCATGTATGTTTTTTTTTACCTAAAAAATATGCTTTTGATTATTCCAATATTTGTTATAGATTCAAAAAAATCTGTAAGAACTGAGTTGTGCCTATTTGCTGGAGAATTCGAGGCATTCTCTGTGGGAATTGAGACATCAGTTACATTCTGCCTCAAGGAGTTGAAGGCAGTCTTAGCATTCGCAGAACCTACAAACCTTCCTATTATTATAAATTTTGACACACATGGCCGGTAAGGTTATATTTTGTTATTAAATTCATATTGTTTGTTTAGGTTTTAGAACACTTATTATTTATATTTATTTATATTATTAATTTTGTTTGTACATTGCAAATTATTACGTTACATGAGATTACGTAAAAATAATCCTTCACATGGGCAATGTCCTGAGTGCAATGGCATCAAGCCTAATCAGACAGACTGGGATCTAAGAAATTTTTTTTGGCCAATCGTAGGTATAGATAGTTTGTAAAAATTTGTGGAAGAAAGACCCCAATTTGTAATATGCAATTGCCTAGAGTGATTTATTAAAGTCTGTAAGAATACATAACCTCTACATGTAGAGGGGACCTTCAGATGAGGAGACATATAACTCATGTTCTGTTTGCAGGATATATATATACAACGGATCCTGACAGCGATTGGTTTTGTCAAGTTAGATGTCTGTGTAGATATGCTAAAAGTCCTTTTCATTTTGTGTTAATGGTTTCCATTGCAGCTTGTCTTAAATGCTGATGGAAGTCCTGTTTTGTTAAATTTCCAACTAGTTCTTTGACAACTATACCAGCAGTATTAATGTACAAAATTACTTATTTCTCTAACTAAAATTCTTCTGAGACCACAGAACATGTAATATAGTAGAACCGGCACCAATGGCCGGGTGGGGTGGAGTGATGTGAGTCAAACCTCCCCTCTCAGTTGCTTCACAAGCGCTTTCTCAATTACTTTTTGCTGATGAAATGTAACTGTTTTGCTCCCATAGTTTTTATTTTTTTTTATTTTTTGCAAATAAAGCTATAAATAATCTTAATGTGAATGATTGCTGTTCCAAGTGGTGGAGTCATTTATAAATTAATATTTATCAGAGTTTCTATTTCACCTTGCCTTCATATAGGGTAACATTAATATCTACTTTAAATCAAACACTTTGATTTTATTACCAATAGTAAAGGTTTTGATTTATTAGAAGCAAAATTAATCTTAACATTTAATTTTACATAAGTTAGGTTTGATAGTCTTTTCACTGAATTTACTATAGGTTACATATAAATTGGTTAGATAATGCCATCGGTCAGTCACATATTGGGATTATATTTTGAGTCATTTTGAAAGTTATTATTAGTCTTTGAAATCATAATACAGTAGAAACTCACTAACTCGACACAATGTGGACTTTAGGGTTGTCGAGTTAGTGAGGTTGTCGAGTTATAGGGAACATGGTATTTATTGAACGGGTCTTGCAATTAAACCACTCATATTACTTAAATTAAAATTTTATTGAGTCCCCATTCAACAATTTAAGAAAACAACTCACATAAAACACTAAACAAACTTGTTTAAAAAAATATATTCTCCTCTCGAGATATATCTCGAGCCAGGGGATATCTCCTGCTCCATCGAGATCCATCCAGTTTTGTACGTCATCACTCGATGTCTCTTCACATCCTGGGATTTTCTTCATAAGATCAACTAACTCATTGTTGTCAGATTGTCCTTTTTCTTGGGTAAAATCATTGCCCGAATGATCCAACAGTTTCCTCCAAGAGCGAACTAGAGTTATTGGCTCAAGCTCGCTCCAAGATTCAGCAATCCAACAAATAACGTCTAGTAAATCAATCTTTTTCAACTTGTCAATTAATTCATGACCATCTTCCAAGGATAATACCAAAGACGATAGAAGCTTACGCCTGTACCTTCTCTTCAATGCTGCTAAAACACCTTGGTCCATCGGTTGGCAGAGAGATGTGACATTCGGTGGGAGAAACATAGCTTTTATTTCTTTGTCCTCCAAGTACCGAACGTCAGGATGAGTTGTGGCACTATCCAGAATTAATACCGCTTTCCTTGGAAGATTTTTTGACTTCAAAAACCTCTCAACCTGTGGGACAAACTGCTCGAAAAATCATTCCTTAAAAATTGACTCGCTCATCCATGCATTCGACTGGTTTCTATACCAAACAGGCAGATCAAACTTGCCATCGCTTGTACATTTCACATTTTTAAATGCTCTTGGCTTTCTTTTTAGCTTTACCGATTAGGGCTAGTTTGACCTTATGTTCTCCCGTTGCATTTCCACATGCAAGAACGGTCACACACTCCTTACTTCTCTTATAGCCTGGCGCAGATTTTTCACTTCTTAAAGCCAAACTTTTAGTAGGAAGCATACGAAAATTAAGGCCTGTCTCATCGGCATTATATATTTGATCACCAGAGAGCCCTTCCAGATCGATAAACTTATGAAGTTTAATCTTAAAGTCGCTTACGTTGTCCGAGTCAGCAGACAGTTTTTCACCGCAGATACTAAGTTGTTTGATCCCATACCGTTGTGTCCATCTTCCCAACCATCCATTACTTGCTGTGAACCCAGGCTCTCCTTCACCTTGAAATTGTTCATAAAACTGAAGTGCCTTTTCCTGTAGGATAGGCCCCGATATAGGCGAACCTTTTTCCCTTTGCAAACGGAACCACTGATAAAGGGCTTTACCGACTTTTTCAAACTCAGCACTTTTTATTGTTTTTCGTTCCCCAATCGATTCCGTGCACATCCTTTTCAAACACCACGATTCAATCTCAAACTTCTTGCTTTTCCAACCAAGCACTGTAGACCTACCGACGTTTAAGTCTAATGCTATTTTATTAACACTCTCACCCTGTTCAAGTCTTTTCAAAGCATCAAACTTCACTGCCATAGTAACTGAAACTTGTTTCCTTTTTTTCTCTGCCATACTTAAAAATCACACTTTAACAAAATTTAGCCTTACTTCAAAAACCCGACTGACCGCTACTAAATCAAGAGCAACACTAAACTGAGTCTGGGATTATTAGAAAGTGACACGTGAAAAGTAACACTTAGCTGTGTAAACAATGCCAGGTACATATCCTGTGTAAACAATGCCAGTCCCTGTCCCGGCGAACACAGTGCGGTGAACGACCTTGGGATTCCCCACTTTATTTCCGACCAGATGGAAATAAAGACGCTGTCGAGTTACACGGACTGTCGAGTTACCGAGTGTCGAGTTAGTGAGTTTCTACTGTACTATAATTATGATAATAATTATTAATAGTGATAATCTCGGGTAGGATTACAGGCCTGGACTTGAATGTGCTATTGATAATATCGCATTGAAGTTGAATTATAACATGATAAAATTAGAAAAAAAAGTAGCATCATAAGATTTTAAAATATGTTAGGTTTGGCTTTGACAAAGTTCAATTCTTTTATAGTTCATTGTTCATGAAATAGATATAATTTAAGGTTTTAGATTGAAACAGGTATACCACATCTGTTTTATTGTTAATTTCACTGATTCTAATACTTTAAAATAGTTCACATGTAACTGGAAAACTGGAAAACTATAAAACTTTACATCCTTATAGCAGTTCACTTTAGAGTCCCTTTCAAATCCCGATTGATTCTCCGCGTCCTCTTGTAGTTCGCGTGCAGCTGCTGGATCGCCTAGCGCTGCTGGTGCATTTCCTGGATCTTGGTTGGGCATTCTGTTCTGTGTGCATCGTTTCTCTAACACTTTGAAACGGGTTAATTACATCGTTTACAGTGGAAATATTTATTTATTATCAATTTCTTGTTTGAATTTTTATAATTATTGTGATGCCAAAATATTATTTATAACATTAATTATTTAAATCGCGTTACTTTTGAGAACCAACTTGACTCTTGCCGCCGACTAAATATGGTGGTTCCGGTCTGTCTACAATGCTTGTATTAATTATTATAATTATTTTCTAATACATTTGATATGAACTAATACTACTTTAAGGTCTAATTATTCCTAATAAATACAATTTTGTCGCCTGCCTCTGTATTCTGATGAGTTTAGTATTCATTTACGTTTACATTTTGACTCGGGCTACGTTTCGTACGTATTCGAAAACAAACATGGCGTCATATTGTTTTGGTTATTATCATCTGTCATTTAATAACATTGTCAATACGTATTTTACTATTTTATACGTCTGATGCACTTTAACTAATAAATAAATAGTGAACATAATTATTCCTTGTGTGTGATTTGCTGTGATTAGTGGTCTGTGTTTACTGTTTACATTGGATGTTCTATGCTGAGACCAAAATTAGGTTATTGTATCATTTCTCACATATAAATTTTACATTTAAGCTCTGTTAACAGTTTCTCACGATGTTCTAACATATTGTTACTTAAATAATTTCTAAACCAGTTCTCTTTATAGTTCGATTATGCTTTATTTTGCATGTGATTCGATATAGGCCTACTGTGTCATTAGGCTAGGCTAGGTTCTACTTGTTTGGGTTCTAATGTACATTTTTGATAGATTGAATATTTCATGATAGGATTTGGTACCATTATAAAGCTTAAAAGGGCTTAAGCCCAAATAGTTGTCAGTTAGACCTACTTAATGCAATTACATTAATAATTGTTTAAATGAATTCTGAATGTTGTGAAGCGTATTAATATTCAGACAACGAACAAAATAAAGAAAACACATTTATAACGATTTTGATATTGTCTTTATTTTATAGTGAACCAAGGTTTCAACAATAACAGTGTTGTAAATAACTTATTTAAATCATGGTCCACCGTATGAAAGTTTAAGTGTAATAAATACTAGAAACATAACAATTTAGTTTTATTAATTTTGTTTTACTTCATTGTCCGAATGTTTATAAGTAGTTAACATAACATAATTGGTAGGAGGGTAAGTTTCATAAAAAATGAACTTTTTGAAATTGTATTTATGTTTACATATTTTATTTAGGTATTTAAGTATAGACAAAAAAATTATTGTCCCTGGAACCATACTAATTTGTTATTTCTCGACCTTATTTTATTTTTGTGGATTTGATCGTTGATCTCATTTATGTGATGAAATATCCTTATTTTAAAATAATATGCCACTATGCTTTTTAAAAGAAATGGATAGTGAGCTTCTTGTTCTAAGTGATCTGTTGAAGAAAAAAACCTTTTCCCCATTAAATTCTAATATGTCTTATTTATTTTAATTAAGATGTAACATAGTGATTTCTTATTTTTAAATTCCTTAATTTATTAAGGGTTTATTCTCTAGTGTTAAGGAAAGTATAACAATCAACATTTTTACTACATTTTCACCCCTTAGTAGCACGCTACAAAATGTCAATCTATGATACTGTTTTTATGCATGTTGTAAAATATAAATGTACAAATTTTCAGCTCGCTAACTGTTTAAGGAAAATATAACAATAAATTTTTATTGTTTTAGGGATTGTTTTAACCCTTAAATCAAAAAAATTAATTCTGGCCTATGTTACTCAAGGATAGTGTAGCTTTTTATTAGTAAAATTATGTTTTCAATCGGTTCAGTAGTTCCAGAGATTACCCCCTACATACAAACAAACAAATTACTGATGAAAAGTTATCGGAGGGCTAACTGTTTTATCCGCTTCTCTCACGCTGCAACCAAAGGCCACACAACAAGGCATTATAACATAAAAAAAATAACAAAACACAAAAAAGAAACTTTATAAAAGACTAAACAAGGAGTAACATAAACACACATGGAGAATTCTGATGTAACGTGGAAGGTGTAGGTTAAGTGTGTTGGCCTAAGGGCAAGTATATAGTTTGTACAAGGTGTGTACGCTTCGTCGTCGAATTTGTAGGAGCGATTTAACCGGATTGGTGTGATATGTATTTGTGAATATGTTATTAAAATGGATTGTGTTAAATAAAACATTTTTGGTATATTTTGATTGCATAACTCAGAAGAATTAACTTTTAAAAAAATGTTCAGTCTGCCATTAGAATTATTTTTGTTAGATATTTTTCAATTAAGATTGCGTCTCTCAAATTAATATTTGTTTGTTAGCTATATCGAATTTTGCTATCATGTTGTATGTTTTATATATGTTGATAATATTTCGCTGTTGTGTGAACATTTCTAACATGATTGGGTAAAAGGTTTTAGTTGTCCGTTACAATGTCTTAGATTTCATTTACCTACCACATATATCCATTTAGCAAGTACTTTAGCAGTAACGAAACACATCCCGGATAAAATAATGTAAATTGTAGTATAAAGTATGATATGCAAGACGAAGAGATATGACTCATATGAGATTCAGATTATATTGGCGGGTGGCGCTAAAATCACGGTGCAAGATTGTGCAATACAACTTTGTACTGTGACGTAGGCGCGCAACAGAGCAATGTAGTCAAAGATGAAGTCATAGGGCATAGATGAATTATATGTGAATTGATAGATGTTCTAAAAGTAAACAAAGAAGTTTTGAGGTTAAGTAAGTGTTTGTTTTTTATTTTAAAGTAAATTAATTATAGAGTGTTTTTTATTGAAGTTAAATAATAAAGTGTGTAATAATTAAAGGATAATCCACATTTAATCTTTTTATTAAATTAAATAATTTTTTTTAACTAAGTTTTATTCATAATTTTTTTATTTTTATAACGCCTAACGTTATAACTCTAATGATGAGACAGACAATTTCATAGATCAAAGATTATTCTTCAATTAAACCCTGTAGAACTGGTTGTAATAAAACATTTGATAATAGATTTACCAATAAAATATTAATTGAATAAAAGACTTGATCTCACCTCATATATATTTTCATAGATTCATTAACTAAACTTTTTATTTTACTTTTCAAAAAGTTGTCTGAATTATGGTTTTATTTCTTACAGGCCTGTTGTGTTTGTTATTAATAACAGTGGAATATATGAAGCAAATTATGTTGTGTCTACTCTGAACATCAACTCCAATGCAATCAACTCGTCACAACGATCCGAAATATCTATCAGCGGTAAATCTTGCCCTGTTGCTGTACAACAAAATAGTGATACAAACAAACGGAAACGAAATGAGAGTGAAGAATTTGCTTTCCCTGGTGAAGTTCTACATAATAACTCCATCATGGCGAACAATAGTCGATACAACAATGGACAGTGTCTTAACACAAGTAAAAATATCAGCAGGAGAAATGATTTTAACTTGTCTCAAACAAACGCTAAACCTCAGGCAAATCTAGACGATCCTTCAACGAGTGTGTGTAATTTGACCGGTATAGATCCTTTATCGTTAGCAGAAGAGATGGATGCTGAAGAAATGGATGCTGATGAGATTCCACCGAGCCCACCACCACCACCAATCGTAAGGACTGTGTTTGGAAGATGTTTCAACGTTACGTTCCATAACCGTATGATGCCAGGATACGATCAAGTTTTAGCATACGATTCAGACGGCATGGAAGATCCTGACTAAAATTAAGTACAGTTGACTGTAAATATTGCCTTCAAAATAATGTTATTAGTTTAGGGAAATACTTTTAATCGAAGTTGACATTTTCATAAAAACTTTTGCACATAAACATAACATAGCCCTTCCACCAGCAAATTGTGTTTCTTTAATTTTTAACACATTGAGTGCCGGATATTTTTGTTTTAAAGTTGTTCCCTATAATGCCAGATATTTTCCTTTAGTGTAATGCCATTTTTTCATAAATTTTATTGCCCTCTCAAAATTTTTTAAAATTTTTATAAAAACTTGAGGTTTTTAAAAAACCTATGCATTTATAATTTTCTTTCTTAAATAAAACAGTTAATATATCTAGATTCAACGTAGAAAATATAAATACTTTCAAAGCTCTCTACATCTTATTAAAATATTACTTTTTTGCCTGCTTTTTACAAATAATTTCCACTGACAACCAAAGTTGCTTCATTTTTATTCCACAAGTGTAAAATGACACTTTAGACTTGTAAAGCTTTAAATAAACTATTAATTTAGATGAACGTTAACCAACACACCCATACAAATTTATTCATCGTAAATCTATTAAAACTTTTATGATCTTGATGAATTTTATAATAGACTAAAAGTAAAGATTAACTCATCTTAATTACTCTTCTAAGCAAAACATCTGTGTATAACATTAATAGTATTTTTTCTTTATTTTCTTAAATGTTTGAGGAAACAAATATCTACATTCTATGCACAAGTTGCCAACATCCAGAAAACAAGAATACTTGAAAAACCAAACCACATTTGTATATTGTAAACATCATGTTATATTATACCTCTCTGTTCAAAATCAAACTGCAATTGTAAATAGGACTCTTATCTGTGCAAAACTTTATAGAAATACTAATAACTCTGCAAGTTGCACTAAGTTTATTGTAATAACTTTATCAAAAACCGAGAAAACATAATATGCAATAAATAGTATGTATTACAAAGTATCACCAAATCCCATCATAAGCATGAAAGTGTGTAGTATACCATCAAAAAAACATTCAGAATCTTAATGTAAGAAACATACAAGTAGGCTATGCTGAAGGAAAGTTTTATAGTATGAACTTCCTTAAGTAGGCTTATAATACCAGTTAAAGGGTTAACACTTTATTAAATTCCAAACCAATTATTGTTAAACATGTAACATATTTAGGGCTGCTACAATGTGAATTTTTTTTGTATTGTCTACAAAATTTGACCTTTGTTAATGAAAGTGCCAAATTTGGAGTGAAAAGAAAAGATACCTTTGTGTAGCATGAAATGCAAATTTTTTAACCAACCTGAAAAATATTCAGTTTTATGAAAATTGTCAACTTCATAATTTTCATTAATTAGTTGTAAGTTAAGTACGAATTCATATTTCTTGTAAAATAATGTAATAAACAAATTGAACAAATGTAATTTATTTAGTAAATGTATTAGATGAAAAAGTGAGATCTGTCTATTTTAATAATATGCAGTAACTACTACAATTAAAATTAATTGTATAAACATAGTAAGTTCCTTTTGTAACTGCATATTTTGAAGAGCCTAAGTTTGTAATAAAATAATTTTTAGTACTCAAGATTTAGTTGTAAAGTGTACATATTTTAAATAAAGATATTTTTTTACTTGTAAAAAGACAAAAACTTTAATGTATAGCTGTTGTAATATATTAATTATCTCTGAAAGTAGTGTACAATATGATTTTAAATGAAAATCTTTCAGGGATATTATTGTTTACTAGGGGCTCTGCCCCTGGACGCTTCGCGTCCCTACCCCGCCTCGGCCTGAGATGGCTGCTTCGCTTCGCTCACAGTTGGAAAATTCGCTAAAGGATCTTGTTAATCTTTGGCTCGTTTGTAATTGGGTGACCGAGCATAAATTAGCTGCTTTATTTGGCAGCTGACTCAAACTCATTAAACATTATCTCCATAAGATTAACATGGAAAATTTGAAGGATTGTGGCCGGAGCTCCTTCTCAGTTGAATAGCGGCTAAACGGATGATTAGATCTTAAATCTGACGGAAAATCGTTAGTTTGAAATTAAATTTCCTACAACTTTTGTAATTAACATTTTTTGCCATCTCTGACTGTTTTTTTACAAAACGCACTCAAAAGTGGAAAAATGAAAAATTATTTCCGCCCAAAAGGGGCTTTCAAAATTAAAAATGTTAACTTTTGGCAATTTTACTGAAAGTTTCTCGTCGAGAGCTTTAATTCAAGTATAAGGTCGAGGGGGGGGGGTACGATTAAGGGAAGTGCCTTATAGTTAATGTCAATGAATCAGTGTACCCGTCTAGCTTTATATAAGTTACTACAATATATCCTATATTGTAACCTCAAATTATACCATTATTTTACTTTCTCACTACACTATAGTATAAAGAACGTATAGTGATCGCAAAAAAATTTGATGTTGAGATTTTTGTGGAAATATCCGTTTTGGGATCCCCTGAGTCCAAAAAAGTGGTTTTTACAAAATGTCTGTATGTATACAAAGCTAGAGAGAAACTATTCGATCGATTTCGAACAAATTTGCACCAGTCATGTCAATTAGGCCTGTATAGATGCACGAAAAAAGGTTTTGAAAAAAACCCCCAAAAAATCTGTTATTTTTGTATAAAAAAACTGCTCTAACGATTTTGATAAAATTTGGCTTATTTGTAGCCCTTAATGTAACCTACCATATGCAAAAAACTGCATCTTTCTAAAAATTCTTGTTTAGCTAATAATAATAACTGATTTTTGGGAGTTTTTTGGCCGAAAAGGGAGTTGTTTTTCAACATTTTTCAAAACCTTTTTTCATGCATCTACTTCAGGCCTAATTGATGTGTGTGGTGCAAATTTGTTCGAAATCGATCGAATAGTATTCTCTCCAGCTAATTATAATATTTATTAGTTAATCTCCTACTTTAATATCACCTCAAATACCCCCTCCTACAATTATTATGAAGTCACAGTGAATCTGTTTAATAATTTAAATATGTTTGTGGTAATTTGAGCCAGTTCCTGGTATCATTTATTTAGTCTTACAATAGTATTAATTTCTGACCCTGAAACCGGCCCAAAAATGTCTTAAACTGTATTTATTAGTTTAGGTTTGTAACTTTATTCTAATAAACTGTGTATAATTAAGAGTTATAAACATTCAGACTATATTTTAAATACTGTTCATATATTTAATAAATTTAAATGTGGTACATTCAAACCTTGATTATTTTCATTATACTGTAATTAATTAATGGGTTACTCATACCAATGGAATTAAGAAAACATGTTTCTTCTTAAAAAAGGAAATTGTATGTACATTATTTGGTTGACCAGCTTAGAAGGCTATATTATAGTAGCTGCAAATAATTGTCAAATCAAGTAGCATTGATTATCTGTCACATGAACTACTTTTGCTCATTCATTTGCCACATTTTTTTACCACATTATGTGCTAATTTTTGGGAACCACCTTCTAAAATACTTGATTTTCCTGATGGATTAAGGCATATATTTTGTTATCTACTTGCATCACATTTTTGATTGTTATTAAATTAAATAAAGAATTTTGTCAACTATGAAAGGTAAATACGATTTTATTAATTCTAATTTAAATTTAAGTAATATGATATTCATCTTTCACTTTGTCATCCTGAATTAATAGTTATGTTAAATCAATAAAATTGTTTTGTTTCAATAATTGTGCTGTGTATTTCTTTGTTTAACCTAATTATTAAATATGTTCAAAGTGTGATTTTTATTTATTAATGGTTTATGAAATGACAAACTAGAAGAGATCTTTGTTTTATGGTTTGGGTTTATGGTTTTACTCAACTTGAAAACGGTTGGTAGGACTTAGTTCCTTTACGTTTCAGAAAATTTGGAGGCGGGATATAGCCTATATGTTTTATTCCCGGATTGATAAGTGATAAAAATATGCTTCAAAACTGCTGATTTTTTGGTGAAAAAACTTTTTTTGTTTTTCGATGTGATTCAAAATGGCGGAGTTAGACCGTTTATTCGTTTTTGGGTAGGGATTTGAGAAGTAAATAAATATACGGTTTTTTACCATCTTGATAAGTGGTAGTACACATGCTTCAAAATTGTTAAATGTTTGGTGAAAGAGTCCTTGTAGGATTTCCCATATACGAATATTTTTATTTTTCGATTGGATGTAAAATGGCGGCCTATTTGATTTAACCCAAAATGGCAAAGTTAGAGCACGGAAATTTTATGATTTCTCCCATTCATAAGCCCGTGTACAATTTGTGAGTTAGGTCATTCGAAAGGCAGTTAAATTTATTATAATCCTGTGCAAAGGTATTTTTGGCACAGTTCCCAGAACAAGGAACAAAATTCATAGGAAACTGCCGATAAATAAGTTTTTCATTATCCATTAATTATATAGTTATTCCCTGATAAGAAAATGCGGCTGTAGTAATGTGGCAGTGCTGCTTATGCTTTTTTTTATAAAATGCACTTATATATTATTATTATCATCAATATTATTTTACAAGATTTACAATTGGGTATACTAATGTATACTAATTTTAGGTATACTAATGCAAGTTAGTCGGTTGTGTATGTGACGAGGACAAGGCAGTGTGGATTTTAGAAGATTACAGTAGTAGGTCGGTGGTAGTGGGTAGATTTAGGAATGAAATGAAAGTAAAATTGACACAAGGTTTTTATTTATCATAAGCTATTACATAACAATCTCATTAAGCTGTATTGTACAGAGCTTTCTTTTGATCCGCTTAACTGCCTCATATTAGAAGATCATTACTGATTTTCTGCTGAGATGCTTTTTCCAAATATATGTGAATTCTGTATTTCAACTAGGTTTTTCTTCCTCAAGAATAGGCTGATATTTTGTTTTCTTTATGTTCAACAATAATTCAATACATTGCCAGATCAATTCTAAATAGAGCTATGCAGTATTACGATAAGAACAGTTAATTGAGACCACAATAAGAGTCGCTGGTTCACTGAGTGTTACCAATGAATTGATAATAAGATGGCAACCCGCTCTTTTTCCCATACCGTTTTCTAATGTTACCTCATCCTTGAACAGAGATGTACCGGATACCAGATGTTTTTAGTCAGTTAGTAGAGGTTTGCTCTCAAGTGCCAGCTTACATGCCCATATCTGTACTTGACGCTGAACATAGCAATGTAGTTTAGTTTGCCAACTGTGTGAGGGTGCAAAAACACACTTTATTAAGTAGCTGTAGGAAATATATATTATTTTTAAATTTAGATTTTGTTATTGTACTTATGTTTTCATTCAACAGATTGTAACTATAATTTAGCTCAATAAACCCCATTAATTTGGATCAAAGCACAATAAGTACTTTTCAACCCTTCCCGCATGGTAGACAAATATATACGCCAAATGGAACAAGCTCAAAACGTTGTAGACGATTATATCTGCAAAGACTCATTTAAAGTCATAGGAATAAATTTATTTAGTTCACAAAATTTCTACTAGATGGCAGATGAAGTTACTTTTAATTACAGTGACTAGATAGAGACAGTGTGGCCA
>JAGFPH010000082.1:548957-569947 GCA_018207615.1 Philaenus spumarius
TAATTTCGATGTTAAATTGTTGTTAGAGACATTAATTTTATTATTAGATTTCAATTGAAATAGAAATAAATGAGTTAGTTAGGAACGTTTTAATTGCTTCGCTTATTTAAAAAAAAAAACTGATGGAAATAAATGCATTGTAAAAATCAGAAAGTGTAACTTTGAAAATATTTAATTTGTAAAATTTATTCATTGATAAAAAAGGCTAATTAAGAACAGGATAATAATTTTGCATTTTTATTTAGGCCTATTCGTTGTTTTATTTTTCGTTTTGTTATACTTTGAATTTTTGATATTTTAATTTATTCATTAAGTTAGGAAAAATTTCAAATTTAGCTTTAAGAAAATCATTTTTAAGATTTTGCTTTTCAAACTGAATTGATACCTAAAATCAGTAAATACAAATTTCATAATTAACTTGCCACAAAACTTTAACTCTGGGGAATTTTAAGCAACAAAATTGTTGTTTAAAATTTATGGTGCATTTGTTATATAAGTTGAGAATTAAATATAATTAAAAAAATTTCATTATGACCAGTCAAATACTTTTTCAGATAGATACAAATTATTGAAAATTTGGTTCCTTGAAAATAATACAAAACCTTGACTTTTATTCAAATAAACCGCATAAATAATGTAATTGAACTTCAAAATGTTTTTTTTTAACATAGAATTG
Organism: Philaenus spumarius; assembly: GCA_018207615.1. NCBI lineage: Eukaryota > Metazoa > Arthropoda > Insecta > Hemiptera > Aphrophoridae > Philaenus > Philaenus spumarius. Next base: position 549,634 of record JAGFPH010000082.1, read on the forward strand.
AACAAAAAAAATAATAGTGCAACTTGTTTTGATATAGCTTTATTAGTTTGTAATTAACGTCAGTAGGCTACTCAACTATCGGCATAGGCTAGTAAAAAATGTGATAGTAGGCTAAATCATTATTTTTTATAGGTTATTTCATTTTAAACAACTTATCTGCTTTCTAACTACTTTTTAACATTTAAAAAGTTGTTTACGAGGCCTTTATGAAATAAAACAAAAGGTTTTATAAATATTTTGAAAATAAATTACATTTTACTTTATGGCAGATAACATTACTTTTAGGAAAAACATGGCGGCCGCTTTCATGTGGCCACACTGTCTCTATCTAGTCACTGTACTTTTAATGTTTTCTGAAAATTTCATACTTCTCACTTGAAACAGCTGTCTGCAATGATCCATAATATGTTTTTTGGTACCTGGACACTGTAACTGGCATCGTTATAGCGCTATAATAGACGAATAAATCCACCGCCACTAACAGCTGAGTTATGTCTACTAACTTTTGTTTGGTTTTAACCTCTTACTGAGTAATGTGATATTTTTAAAGTTTGTTTTGTTGTTATTATTTTATTTTCAGTGATAATATACTTGAAGTACTGTTGAGATAATTTTATGTACATGTTAAGTGTATTCAAGTTCAGCCATTTATTTAGTGTTATTAAATAAATCTTTAAAAAACCTAATTTTTAATTCTTTTTTACCTTTTACAAATACTATTCAATAATAATAAAAAATAAACTTTATGAAAAGAATTTTTTTTAATTTTACATAAAATAAACATTTGCTAAAAAATGACTAATATCAGGCTCAGTGTGGGAAGGGTTAATTTAAAAAGCTTCATAGCTTATATTTGAGTTATGGAATTGTAATTAGGCAAATCACATACACATAATCTGCCAACAGTGATTACTTTAAAAAAAAAACTATTACAATTCCAGCTGGATTAATAAAATTACAATCTGTTAGTAAAGATTTTGCTATTCTCACACTTTCTAATATTTATATACTAGAAGTGGTCCTAAACATTAAATTAAAGTGTGTTTATGTGTAAAACAAAGGCAAAAACAGCTATAAGCTATAACAACACTATACTTCTGTGAATGTTTGCAGTTATTATGTATAAACCCTACGAAACAATAAATTGCTTCAAATACAAAATTTCATTGTTTTTTCTTTCGAAAATGTGCTATTCCAGACCAGTATCAATACTTCTTATCACATGTTTACTATGGAAATACTATTTTATAATAGACTACAAGATCTGTTAAAACCGTCATTTAATAATTATGCACAACAACACTACCCAGATTCAAAACATTTAATAAATCAGCCTTGATTTTTATAACGATAAAAAAGCATGGAATTAAGCGTTAATGAACATGGAACATACAACTCAATTGTTGTTATATAAAGGAGCAAATCACCGATAATAGTAGATTCAGGTCCATAAACACAGGTTTTATAATTAACTCGTCCCAAAATGTGACAGGTGCCCTTCACCTCGTAGCAATAAATACATTGATTAATAATGATTTAGCAATAAAGATCCACTAACAGCGGACCTAGTATATTATTGAAATCAAGTTCAGCCATGTAAACAAGGAACTATAAATGAGAAAGCATAACAGCAATTTCATTCATAGCTGTACTTTTATAGAAAAGGTAGGCTTGCAAATTTATTCAGTTTTAAAATGAATTACAACAATGAAATATAACAATTCTATAGTAATGAATGTTTTTGAATTGAAAATGTCATTTTCTTACAGTATTAAATAATACTCTGTGGAACAAACATCATAGATAGTTGTTGTTATTATTTTTATGACATAAAGAGCTTGACACTAACCCAATTTATTTTTGAACATTAAAATTTTACTGGAGTACTTTCTTTTATAAAAAATAAAATAAAGCCAAAAAGTATTGTTCGTTTCCATTATATAAATCAATGATTCCATTTTGTAAAAGTCATTTGGTAAAATGCTGCAATATATTTCTATATAACATAAATTATCATACATTCTCAAATAGTTTTTCTGAACAAATTACAGGCCTTTAAAAACCATTATAGGATAATTTGATAATGTTTTTCTTAAATGTAGTTATCATCATTCTGTACGTAATGGCTTTAAATGGCCAACTAGTAGGGCTATAATATATTATTATACATGATCAACTTAACATAATCAGCGTCTCTAAAACAAGAGTTACAAAAAACTTAAGAAGAGAACATTTCATATTTTTTAATTAATATTTTTAAAACACTATCAAAACTATAAATTCTCAATATGGTGACTTTATTAATCGGTTTAGTAGAATATTTTATAAAATTGTGTTTGTTGCTAGAAACACATCTTAAGGTGCTTTAATCGGGAATATTTGGTTCACCTAAATCATTTAAAAGTTACAAATGTTAAAAAATGTGTAACTTTTTTAAAAGATATCATAACGCATGTACTTAATGCTCATTCCAGATTTTTTTTTTATACAACAATGTTTTAAAACATTCCTAACACAATTCCCACCCGTACTTAAAATAACTAGTATTTCCTTTTCTAGATAATAAATAAATATAATTCCCATAGACATAAACTAAACTTTATAAATATATATTAAATTACATATTCCCAAGATTCTTATTTATCTGAGGTATAATTAAAAACATTATAATACTTATATTTAGCCACATACAATGTCAATGTAATTAACAATTACAATAGATGGTGGTTTTCACGTAGCGGCTGTTATTTGAAGGGAATTGACTAGACCTTCCAAAGCTGAAACTTGACTCTCTTGCTCACACTTCTCTTCATATCTGAAATAAAAGTATACATTATAATTATATATATTTGTATGGATTACATTTAGGTAAGTTAATAATGACTATCTGATTGGACTGCATACTTGTCAAACATTACACAGCAGTTTGTAAACTGAAACAAACGAGGTGAATAGTTAAACTACTTGGCAAATGAGATGTCTATGGTGGACGGATGCATGAAGATTTGCAGAACTGATCGAAAAAAGCAGTATTAAGTGACTTTGTTATCACGTTCAGTGCTGAGCGCGGTTAAAGCCGAAAAACGTGTTCTTCCCTGAGACTGGCAAGGTTTTAACCGCTCTTCCATTCACTTTACATTGGTAAAGAGAGAGTTTAGTCGTTGTCTAGAGCAATTTGTTTTACCAGAGTAGTTGGTAGGAACTGTTCTAAGAGTCCAGGTTTAGTAGCCTAGGAAAATAGCGACTACAAAGCAACTTACGGTTGTTCAAATTGGGCGCAATCTTGCTAGTTATTCATAAGAAGACCCTCCTATGCCGTAGCACTGAGGTGAGGGATTTAACCATGCTCAGCACAGAAAGGCTTAATGGAAAACTCTCTGAAATCATGTGTTAAGAACATTCTGATCTAACAATGAAAACTTTTCTTACATTACCTTAATATTTTCAATTCATAAGTTCCGATATTTTTATTCTACTAACTAGAGGTGCCCCCATACCTTACTGCCCTTGTCTCGCACTTAGTCTGGAGTGAACATGTGTTCTCTAACGTGAGATGTTTTAAAAACAAAAGACTGAAAAAGACTTTATGTGAAATGAAGGTATCATTGTAATGGGGGCTAACCTTTAGAGTTTTTGCGAGACAACTCTATTAGGATCCCGACTTAAGTTCAGATACAAACAATGAAATTCATATTGATGTGACTTGTTTAAAAGAGGAATTCCTACCCTTTGTTCATTTGCAGGAAATGTAATAATATCAGATAATTAAAAAACTTAGCACTATTTCTTCAATGAAGACGTGAATATAATAATTATATTAAAACTGTAATAAACAAGTGACAATGGTGAATGGCAAGGTAGAGCTTCAACATGTCCGTGGGCGAGGGTCGGTGTTATGGACCAATATGAGAAGTGATGTGCCATATGGACATGGCCTTATGAATATATTTTAACTAAAAAGCCAATCCATTCAACTCTGATAGTAATTGGCTACCTTTAATTCAATTTCTTTCATTATAATACACCGAAAATAGCGGTTTTATTTACCTGTTCATAGACAAGTAAGTCTTTCTTTCCCATCCACTACACAGAAATTTAGTGGACCATCTGATTACAAATGAAAACGAATATTGCAGTTTTATTTAAACAGCTGATTACAACAATAACACATTTGTTTGATGCAGGTTAATTCCAAACCCTGAAATAAGATTAAACGTAGTAGTTTATGCACCTTTTGTGTTTCTAGCAACTTTCATAATACATTTCAGCAATGAATATAATGAGCCTGAAATTCCAAATCATATTTTAAAACAAGCACAAGAAGTGACTACAACACCAATCACAACACTAACATTATTCTTTTGAAAAAAGAATTAAAATATGATTCTAAACTTTAAAACGGCTCAGCCCTCAGTAATTTTTGAGCTATATAGTGTCACTGGTGTATTTCCCATTGATTATTGTCAGACCAGTATAGTAAATTTTGCTAGTTTACTGGTTTTAAAAAGTGGAAGAGTGCCTCATCCCAAAAGTCAAAACAAATAATCTGAGTTATTTCTTGACAAGATAGTACACAAGTTTAAAACTTTCTTTCTCACTAAGTTCTTCTGGAATCACAATTTTGTACGAATTCATTTTCAAAATCTTTGTCAAGGTTTAGTTCAGTCAGATAATCACAAAACAGCTGTGTGTTTCCGTGCAGAACACGTTGGGGACTGCTCTAGAGTGTAGCCACATTTCTCAGTCATGTTGCAGTCCAAGGTTGCCCAAGAGATTTTCGTTTCATTGCAGAACTTGTCTGTCTGAAGTTTGAAACCCAACTGTAAATCGCCTTCATATCAGAAATGGGGACCCATCAAAATTTTAGAAAGTATGCTGCAAACCTATGGGTGACTACTAATTTTAGTAAACTTTTCAACAACGAAATTGTAATGCTCTCCTGACTAAGCCGTACAGTGCATTGACAACGGCATGTAACAACACTTTTAATAACATGGTCCCCCCCACTGTAAACCCCACATACAATTATGGTTGTGAATAATAATAAAGTGATTCTAAATTTGATAAGTTGGTTACTATTTAATAAATGTAAACAAACATGTGTTTCTAAGCTTTTGATCCAAACAGCTGTTTTATCTGATATTGGGTTGGGAGTGATCGCCCTAGTTTCCACTATTTTTACACTTTAAAATACAAATTTAGCAAAATCCTTTCTTAGCCTGCGTCTATGACCCCATAAGAATATACCTTTAAATTTTTGTATCTTATTATTCAGTCAGGACAAAGCCGCTTATCTATATATATAAAAGCCAAACACCACTCACTCACTGACTCATCATGATTTCTTAAAAACTACTGAACGGCGAAATTTGGTATGTAGCTTCCTCTAGAGCCATAGGTGCTCACCAAGAAAGGTTTTCAAAAAATTTGAAAATTTAGGGGGGTCAAAGTTACTAAATCACGATTTCTCTAAAACTACTGAACGGATTGGAATGAAATTTGGTATGTAGCTTGCTCTAGGACCCTAGGTGCTAGCTAAAAAGGTTTTAAAATAATTCAAAATTTCAGGGGGTGTTTTGGGAGTCAAATTTACTAAAAATCCCCATAGGAAATACATAGTGTAATATATTTATTGATATATTTTTTGTGTTTATATAGATGAACTTTGTGTAGACCCAATAATTAATTTTATGGTCTTTGTTAGTATAAAATATTTCCAAAGAATATATTGCATTCAAAAGGTGCAGGAGAGTGTTCTTTAGCTTATGATTTGCTATGTATTTCATTGGACATATTTCACATATTAAAGTTACTCATAACTACAAATCTATAATATATAAAATTGAACGCTTAAATACACCACCTGTCGTTTATCTGCTTTAAAGTCCACGCTGCTAGTTTGTTGGCATCTTTCTTTTTCTGCGAAGTCGCTTTTGGTGACATGGAAATGTGGGACGAGCACTGAAACAACACAATTGTTTCCTTACATTTATTATTAGGACCAAGACGATTTTAATCCAAGTTAATTAAGGGAGATCTACTTTATAAATTATTCTAACTCACATAGGCCTGGTATATTAAACTGGTAACTAAACATTTTCTGAAACACCAAGTCTTTGGAACTCAGCAGAAAATATAAAAAGCATCAATGTTTGTACGCAGTTTAAAAATGCCTCAAGGTTTTAACTTTATGGTTGATTTGAGTAATCGGGTAGTTCATGAAGAAAAGATGAATGAATAATTTTAAATATTTTTTATGATTTTTATTATTTCAAGTACTTCTGTGAACAGTAAACCTCATGAAAAAATCTAAAATTTGCTCTTTATTGTAGATTTTAATGAAAAAGTTTTTTGTCTAATTGGAATGATTCTCAAAACATAATATTAATTTAATTTTAGGGAGATATCAAAGTAGGATAGATAAAGATGTAAATTTCTCGTTTCAATCGAACAAAGTACAAGATCTGTCAAATCAATTCGCTAATTATTTTACATCCGTTTGCTGAATCCGTTTCAAATTTGCTGAATACGAATGTGAATTTTCATAAACCTCTTTCGCCTCAGTTCACATTGTCCTCGTATAACATTGACAACATCAGTAATGTAATAGCATATCTCAATGTAAAAAAATGGCAGAATTCGATAACATTCGAGTTAGACACATGAAAGAAAATTCACAAATAATCACAGAACCAATCGATACATTTTTTTCATTTCTGATTTTGTTTTCCCTTAACCATCCTCGCAAATGCGTAATAAATGGACAAAATAAATAAAAATTATTGCACACCTCGTTTTAAATGCCTTTGAGGAATATCCATGTAAAATTTGGAGAAAATCAAACCACGCATTTGACCATGACTGAGAAATAAAAAATTTTTGATGCACGTAATGGCGAATGGTCGATATAAAATTGGTAATAGGCCTACTTCTAAAATTAAGCGGTCAAGTGCCTTTTAACAACTTTTCTACATTACCGAATAACTAATTTGTAAAATGTTTTGTAAATTAAGACATTTCATACCTATTATACACTTCTTTCTTTTTTGCGTTTAGAGTTTCATTGATAGTCATATAGTATCAGTTTTGAATTTTTTTTTTCGATCAAGAACTTTTTGTTGGTTAAAATTTTATAATTTACGTTGAAAGAATTGTATATGGTTTATTACAATTTGTTTAACGTTTAGTTTTATCGTATTACTTTAAAAGTCTTTTTAAAGATTTGTTAGCAGAAGCTCAGAAAGCAAAATTTAAACTACATAAAATTATAACACATATTAAAATTGAAAACATTTGAAAAAGCAAAAATAAAATTGTTTATTGATTCATGAAATCGAACCAAGAATCTTTAGAACTGAAGCCATCGACACTAACCATTCATATTCCGTGGCACAGTAAAAATAGAACAATCCAAATTAAGTACATTATGACTCATTTAAAAGGTTTTGATAATATTAAAAGTCTTTTATTATTTTATAAAAATCCCTACATACACGTCGTTTTTCCTGACTTCAAGGAAAGTTTATGTCAAATTTGAAGGAAATCGAACTATGAGTTTGGACGTAATCCTGTAACAAACAGACAGTCTAAATACCAAACGGTCTTGGAACACGACTTCGCTTACACTCAGCCAATTATTAATATTATTTTAATGTTATATTTTTGTGTTTTATTTTATATTTGCTCAATATTGAAAAGTTGATAAATTATTTGTACAGAATATACTGTAAAATTTTTATTTTGGTTTAGATTTTTGTTAGTAAATAACTATTATTTTATTTTTATTAAATAAATTCAAGTTTTTTTTCACGCTTTAGTGCTGTGTGTTTTTCATATTTGAGGTTAACTGAAAAGTTGTGCAACTTCACATCTAAAAAAAGGCAACAAAATAATTTGAAAACATTTGCAGAAAATATTTTAAACATTACTTAGTATGGTGCTATAACATGTTTTGGTTTGATTTGAATCATCATATTGTTTGTACATGAATAATGTTCTATTTTTCAAATGTATATTGCCTGATGTGACTTAAAAAAAAATGTATTACCCTATGAGTTTATAATGTTATCTAACAAATACTCCAGTTTATTTGTTGTTACATAAAACTTGATACAGTAAAACTTTGCTAACTATTTTTTTGAAAATAAAACTCAATATAAAAACATATTGGTAGGGAATAAGTAAGAAGTAATAAAAACTTACCAAGAACAGACCATACAGTGCTCTCATGTTGTTGGGATTTAACTTCACTGCTAAGCAGTAATGTGCTCGTGCAAGCTCCATATTTTCATAACCACCCTGGAAAATTCAACTGAAACTGTAATAATAATTTGTGCACACTATTGAATAAAGACTAATCTCAAAAAATCAAAATATCTTGATTTATTTAATATTTACTAATAATACAATAAGCAGGGTAAAAATCATCACATCTTTATGAAAAATGGAGAAATTTTTTATTTTTATGCAACCAATAGAGCCGTTGAAAAACAGTGTAGTGATGCACTCAAAATGAATCACTTTAACCCTCCCAGTGGCAGACTGCCCAAAGTGACGCTCTCTCAGGGGTAAGATGCAGCTATTTCGACAATTAGCGAGAATTTGCATACATTTGCATTTTCGATTAATTAATTCACTTAGAGTTATCCAATTGTAATAAAACCGGCACCGTTGGAAAGAAAATGAATTAAACTTTAACTTTTGTATTTAAAACTTTTTCGTAAAACATATTTTTCCATACGTAATCATCCTTTCAAAATTGTAGAATGTCAAACAGCTGTTTTCCGTGCAACATCGCGATGTTAAAAACGTAAAACTTCATAATTTTCAACCGTCTGCAACTCCTCACAGTTGTCAATTGTCACAAAGATCATCACAGCATTGGATTCATTAGACTTTTATCTTTCAAGTGGTGTTTTTAAATCATCTGTGACTACAATCGGTTATGACATATAGAATTTAGAATAAATGCTTGTCCATTGGTCAAGATTGGGCCAGTAAGGAAGCATTTTTAAATCGATTTTTACTATCAGAAATCGATTTATTCCTAAGATGTGTAATATACCGTTGTAAAGATAAAATTTCAAAGTTTCAGTCAATGTGCAGTTCAAATAATTTTGTCATATTAGGTTGGTACAAACTGAATTGAGAATCATGTGATTTTAGAAGTTTACGGTCGCCATTATCCAAGCGGCCAAGCCGTTTATCTAACAATTATTACATGCAAGTATTTTTTCTCTTGATATTTTACTGAATTGAAAGTGTTTATAGTTTATAAAACTGTGTTTTATTGTGTTACAGTTATAAATAAATAAGTGTAGAATGTGTTATTGTGTTTTTTAGTGAAATTATGTTTATAAAGTGTTCTAAATAGTGAGTTTTGATTTATTTTTTGCAGATAGCCTAGGCTAAAATTTATTTAGCCTATAAACTATTGTATAAACTTTTTATAAATAATAAATAGGCCTACAGTATTGATACAATGGCAGATAGGCCTAGAGTTATTGAAAGGTTATCAGAAATTGATCGGATATATAGTGGTTTTTAGACATAATACTAATATTTAGCAATGTGCCTAACCTAACCTAAATTTGACAGATTTACTCTTAGGCTATATGATCGCAATGAGTTTTTTTTTTATTTTAAGTGCATGATATTATTTCACTTTTTAACTATTTTCTACAATTGTTTTATATGTTTAAAAAATTACAAAAATATTTCTTCAACATTATACAACTTTGTTTATAGGATTTTTGGTAAAAACCATGGAAAGTTTATACATTTTTGTTCGTTCTGTTGTACCTGATTAGAAAATGTAAGGTTTTTCTTACAGTTCAATTCTATCATTTATTCTCTACAATTTGGTATAGTAAAATTTCATTTTGGAGTAAAAAATATATAGCCTAGGCCTATTAGTTTTGAAAATAGGCATGTTTTATTATCGTCTTTTGTAGTTTGAACATAAAAATTGGTATTTTCAACTAAATAATTTTGAAATTGAAGTATATTGTTACACATTTCTCTTTATAACTATTTTCTACAACTGTTGTATATCTTGAAAAAAATTACAAAAATATTTCTCCAAAATTATACAACTTTGTTTATAGGATTTTTGGTAAAAATAGTGGAAAGTTTATACATTTTTGTTCGTTCTGTTGTATCTGATTAGAAATTGTAAGGTTTTTTTGTAATTTCCAATCTTACAGTTCAATTCTACCATTTATTCTCTACAATTTGGTATAATAAAATTCCATTTTGGAAGAAAAAAATATATAGGAATAATCGTTTTGAAAATAATTTATTTTTTTAGCGTTTTTGTAGTTAGAACATAAAAATTGCTATTTTCAACTGAAATTTTTTGAAATTGAAATATATTTTTACACATTTATATTTAGAACTAAATTACAAAACTTTTGTATATTTTGAATAAAATTACAACAAATTTTTACTATTTTTTATTTAGGCATAAATTTGGTTTTTTCCCTTCTGTTTCTGAACATTTTTTGCTTTCTAAGCTAATAACTTTTACAATTTCAAAAGAAACTACTTTTTAGTAGCATATTTGAATTCTTTGAAGTTTCTTCTACAAAAAAGCTATAGAACACCTTTGGATTGGGGTTCATTTACTATTTTTGGCGAATTTTTAAAAATATGCTTGCAAAACGCTAAAAACAGGCTTTTCAATTTTAGCTTTAACCATGCCACTTGGAGGGTTAATCACCAATTTTGCAGAGATTTTGGTTTCGACTCATTTTCACATATAGAAAATATTTATAAAATTCAACTTCCCGATTACATAATTTTTCATAAATCTGTTTAACTAATTTCCCTTCACCATTACATCAAAGTTAATAAGAAATTTCGGTTATCTATTAGTAACAGAATAAAAGTTGGTGCAATCTTCTTTTAAACATTTTTAAAGCCAATACAAAACTCTTAAAAATTAATCAATCTACGTTGCATGTAACAAAAGAGCACACCTTTTTATATTGTACTGGATAGTGGGAAGAGAGGTGGTCACCTTCGCAAATTATTAAAGGAAAATGGAAGACAAGAGTTATTACTTTCAATAATAACCATCAATCCACTTCTCTGGGATTTGACGCACAGAGAACGGCGCTTATCTTAACAAAATGAACACATACCTGTGTGTATTTGATTTCAGCAAAACGTTGATGGATCAAATGACTATGAGGGTTATGTAAGATTAGCTCTTCCATACAGAAGGCAGCCCTAGCAAAGTCTTGTTCCATTAAATACAAGTCACATAACTCTTGCCAAGCTTCTTGGTCTATCATAAACCTAAAAAAAGAAACAAATAGAACCTTAAAATAGCAAATAATAGTTTATTAAATTGGTTTTCAATCTGTGTGGTATAGAAAATGGTATGCACTAGAGTATTACAATACTTGTCTAGTATTGCATATCTTTATAAAAGAGCGTGGTTCAGTAGTATTCACTGGTCTTAGTAGTATTAACAGGCCTAATACAATATGTTTAAAAAAACTATTATAACTTGAAATACTTTGTTTTGTTGTAGGTAAAGACTGAAACATGACAAATAGAAAAAAATAAAAAGCTGTTATGACATCAAAAACACTAGTTTTTTTTTTAATACAGTAGTTAAAAAAGGTTGAATAATTTGTTTAAATATACCCCCGGAAGAATATTTTACTATTTATGTATTGACTAAAACTAAACAAAACTGTAAAGCACTTACTTTGTTAAATATTCTGTAAGTTCTTTGATTGCTTCAGGAATACGACCACATGCTCTCAAAATAGCAACTCTTCGCTTTCTTGGAGCTGCATTTGTCTTGTCCTTTTTGATAATCAGCAGTAGCAGTTCCAATGCTTCATCAAACCTGTAAAACATTGATTATATAAAATGATATACTATACATAAATTATACATAGGCCTATTGAAAGGATATTGTTAGTAGGCCAACAAATGATTCAAAATCGTTGTTGGCAGAAGTTAACATCGTAAGATGATTAAAGTTATACTACTAACCACAGTGTTTCACCTTCACAGTCAGTTATCAAAAATATTTTATAATCTAGGTCACCACATGAAAATAATTTTTGCCTTCTTTGCCTTAAGTCTGAAATTAAGTCTGAAGAAGCTGAACAAAGGGGACACTTTTTTAAGAGTGTATTAGAATTCTATGAAACCTGGAACCAAGAATTTGAAAATAAGGGAGCCTTGTTTCGACAAATCAGAGACACTTCATACCTTGCTCACTTGAAACATTTTAATAAAAATGGTTTGTACATAAAACTTGTTTTTACCCAACCTCGTCCCCCTCTCCCCAAAAACATAACGTCATACTTGAGCTGAGAGTGTCACATATACAACCTCTTCAACATTAAAATAGATTCAGTAGTGTCCAAAAACTTAGAGTTACAAAAATCTTGATTGTGTATTACCTTTCTTGAGCTTCTAGCTTGAGTGCTTGTAGTCTGTCTATACGAATACTGTCACTAAACTGGACCGAGAGTGTTTCCAGACAGTCATCGGCCACATCCATCCTATTACAATCTAATGCTGCAATGAAGACTTGTTCCAAAACCAGGTATTCTGATAAACAAAATGTTTACACTTTATTTTTTCCAATATGCAAAAATATTTCAATATTCTCTCTTCTAAAAATAAACTCATTTTTCCATTTGAAAACCTTAAGGATGTAAATATAATGTCATCTTTCTCACTTGATCCACAAGCTGAGAAAACAGACGATGATAAAATCTAATTATTGAAATGTTGTTCTTTGAGGAATAAAAATGTTATTTATTATATTATTATACTAAATGGTCCCACTTAAAGGTTTTGAGTTGAAGCTAATCAGCTGTTTTTAAAAATGATTATCACCCCTAATATAATATATCCCTATTCTTACTACATTCTTCTGTCCTCTACTAATTAATTTTAATATAGATAAACCAGCATATTATAATGGTTGGCATGCCTAGAGTTTTATAATTTTATGTTTCTAAAACTAGCCATTAACTCTATGAAGATCAGGTTTATATTATTAGTTTATTATGTAGTTTAGGAAAACTTTAGTTTGTATGTTTTCAAAGTGTTTCACACAGGCTACTTTTAAATTATTTAAGCTGATGGATATATTTAGCTGCTATACTATTATTACAAGAATATATCGAAGACAACTGATTATTTTTGAGCTCAATAAAAAAAAACAAATGATTTTATAATGCTAGATACACACAATGTTAGTATCACAGATTACGAAACAACCTTCATTTCTCTAATCTTGCTACTAGCAGAAATGAGATCCTAGCGACTAATCACCTACTAGTTTCATTATGTAAGCTTCCGGATTGGTTGTTAGAGGAAACACATTTAAAACATCCAATGGAACGCCTACTCAATAGTCACAATTACATCGGGCCAGACTTAGCTAAAAACACAGGAATTTACTAGGTAGCTTTCTTGTAATAATTTATTGTCAGAGTTTTTATACAGGCCAAATAGGCCGGCCTTTCATTAAAAATGTTCAAGGAACACCTACCTAAAAGCACACACGATCTAAACTCCCCCAAGTCCAACTTCCTATATTTATGTAAAAAAGGCTTTTATATGGACTCATCGGAGGATTTTGCCATCTTCAGGACCTCCAAGATCAACAAACAATATCTATTGAATGACAAGGTGTCGTTCCAGTCCAATATTGTGTTCAATACCTTAAAAAGCGCCTTCCGTTTGCCAACCAGCACTTGCTCATGCACCAATTCCCGCAAACAGCCAAACTTAATTTCATTAGACAGTTTACCAACGCCCGGGCTACATGTGTTTATTATATTATAACGTTTTTATATTGTGTTTGGTAAATTATGTTTGTAACAAATGGTTTACGATGACCTCACTAGTGAGTGAAATCATTTTATTTTTCTGTTTTTATGTGTAATTCATGTGACCAGATGATGTGGTAACCTGAAACCGCGATCGTCACATTGAACAAACAAGGATTGGATGACATTGCTCAGGTAACATATACCTATTTAACATTTTTTGTTATCTAGTGCTAACATTCTTTGATCCTAACTGACAACTTGCAGATAAAATTATTTGTGTCAGTAACACGTCAAAATTTGTTAACAACATCGATGTTGCTAACATTTTCATCTTGCATTTCACTAACAATTTAGTAAAATTTTTGTTAATATAAAATGTTAGTAACACATTCTTGTATTAATTGTAAACACAGTTTAAGAAATAAGCTTAATTTCTCTAACATTGCTGCTATTCTTAGTTCCACATTTACCTGTCAGTAAGGAGCACCCATAAACAATAGAAATTATATTGCAGTCTCTGCGCTATTAGCCCTCGAAAAAACATTGACCCACTTCTGACCCACTGTTTAACAAAGCTACTTTACACACTTTACACAGGGTGATTCAGAACTATACTTCAATGAATTGGTATAGTATCACTCTATAGATAAAAATAAGAAAAAAAGTTCATATAAACATAGGCTCCAAAACGCTTCGTTTTCCAGGTATCTGCGGTTTGTTTTTTTGTTTTTTTTGTTATATAAAATAATTCATATCTACAGAAGTGTTTGACTGATTGAGTTCAAACTTGGCATGAAGTTTAACCTAACAATGATCTACCTCAAGAAAAATAAACGACTTCATCCAAAATGGCGGCTGTTGTTAAAATGTATGGTTATTGCATAATTTAGGTTTGAAATTTTCAAACAGCTGCCATTTTGAAACGCATGATTTGATATAATCGCTTATTTTTAATTAAATTGCAAGTGAAAAAACATGGGTCGAGACCAGAATTTGAACTTAGGACTTTTACCAATCTGTGGTAATGCTCTACTAACTGAGCCACCCTGATCACTCCAGACATTGGTCGATGTTATCTCACTATGGTCGATGTTATCTCACTATGGTCGATGTTATTGGCATGTTTTTTCACTTGTAATTAAATTAAATTAACACTTGCTCAGGAAGCGTGTAAGCAGGTAAATTACTACAAATTAAAAATAACACTTACTTTTCTTGAGGTAGATCATTGTTAGGTTAAACTTCATGCCAAGTTTGAACTCAATCAGTCAAACGTTTCTCTAGATATAAATTATTTTGTTAAAAAAAAACAAAATGGTGGATATCTGGAAAACAAAGCTTTTTTTGGGCCTATGTTTATATGAACTTTTTTTCTTATTTATTTTTAGGTTTAGAATGAGCTACCGAGACATTGACGTGTAGATCTGAATCACCATATAGATTATATTTATTTTTAACTAACTTATTTCATAGTTATTATTGACTATTTATTTCATTATACTTTAATTCAATTTGAATTCAGTATTAAAATATATTTTATATGTGATGTTTTGATACAACTGCTATTCTTTAAATGTATAACAATAATTTATGGAATACTGAAAGAAATTAATTATTTTAAAACTACAGTCGAAAACACAATTTACGGGTAATATTGTTTAAGTTGTATACTTATATTTTAAAATTTGGTTTTCTGTTTCAAAATTTGTTTTTCTATTTTATAAGCAACGCTGATTTTTTAGAGTGAACCAAGTAATTAGTTAGGCAATAAAATAATTTAAATATAGGCCTAAATGTGACGGTAAAAATATGATTTAAACTGAATGAATCTATAAATCATTGCAATCAAAATATCATAGGTTCAAAAGGTAAATTTAAATTGTTGTTTATAATTTTTATGTACATGGAAAGATTGACATTAATCTAAGACGCCTTCAGGCTGACAGCGCAGCAGTTGGTACAACCCAAATCCAGCCGAATATTTTGGAATAGGTAGTAGTTAGTGAATCGCCCATAAGATTCATACTGCCAGGTGAATGTGAAAAAAAGAATAGCAGAAATGAGATCCTAGCTATTATTAGTCACCTATTAGTTGGCTAGTTGCTAACATTATTTGATTCAGACTGATAAATTGCGGATAGAATTAAAATTCGTCAATAACATCGTTGTTACTAACATTTTGCATTTCTTTAACAATGTTAAGAAATTTTCTATTGCCATAAACATGTTTTGTTGCCGACTGTAAACGGGACATAATGTATCCCAATATGACTTTTGAGGATAACCAATTCCATCAGGTACCTAATGTATGTAGGTAAAAATAAACAGGAAAAGTATGATCTTGATTGACTTTTCATACCAAGGATTGTATAATGGGAGCCGATTCAAGGCTTCACCAAACCATGTGCTCAATAATGAATTAACAAACTAACCAATAACAATAGCCATGACTGGAAGACACCGTACATTCATGGTGGGTACCGATGAAAAGATGACAGCTCCCAACACACAGTACAATCAAACATTCACTATAGATTCCCTGCAAAAGTATATAATACCTCTAAAACCACTGTATTACATTTTTTTCAAAATTTCAGCAGAAGTAGTTCGAATATAACTTAGATGGAGTTTTAACAACATTCTCTTTTTTTAATGATAATTTATCTACAGTAGCCCTACTTATTCTTGAACCCCATCTCCGTCATATTTTTGAATAAAGTTAGATTAATTATTCCCTTCTGTTTAACAGTAGGGTCTACCTATTATCAGGCCTGCAGAATATGTCCGAACGCCCGAACGAGGTTCGGGGGAAATTGGGACTGAGCTGGGGAAATTTTGGCCGGGGAAAAATCCACCAAAAATAAAGAAAATATAATTATTTTGGGGAAAAATAGATAAGAAATGAATGTGAACAAAGGTCAGCTTAATCGGTTTGTATGATACATATTCAAACACACCAACATACACAAACAAAGTGTGTTGTCTGCTCTCTGTTGCAAGTTGCAAGTCGGACAGGGTTCCTATTTAATTTTCACCGCACAAAATATCGTACGGTGGAGCCGCGATACGACATTAATCTTCACCGCACAAAATATGGTACGGCCGAGCCGCCGATACGATATTTTTGTGCCGGTTGATGAATGGCAGTTTCCTGATTCTTAAGGGCGTTCAAATACATTCGTTGGGTATTAAAAAATAATTATTATGATACTGGTATGCAAATTTTGATTAGTTGCATACAAATCATATTATTCAAGCGATTAGAATTAAATCATATTAAACCAAATTATACGATATTTAATGTATAGGTATTACCGATGTTTTTTTATTTTCTTTTACCGAAATTCGAAATTAGTTTTTATCAGTAAAATGCGTACAATGTGATGTGCGTACTCATTTATTACTTCGGCTTACATTAAAATGCCGAAGTATTGAAATGATGCGATGTTTTTTTCCTGTACACACGGTATAAGCACTCACAGACGTCGGTCGTAGAAAACTTCTGTTTGTACCAAAATCTTCGTAATTTTATTGCGGAGAGTTGAAAAGCTTTTGAGCTTTCTAGCATGAGGCGTAGCGCGTCAGGGTCACATTTTTGGGTCAACATTTTGAAAATATTGAGTCAAAATTATGAAAATACAGTGTGGGGCTATCGTTTTATATGTTTTTGGGTACAAAACAACGATTTTGCGTGTTAAAAAGTCGTAGCGTGTCGGAGTCACGTTTTTGGATCAACATTTTGAAAATTCAGTGTGAGTATCGTTTTATATGTTTTTGTGTACGGCAAATCCGATTTTTGACATTTAAAAAGTCGTAACGCGTCGGGATCACGTTTTTGCATCAACATTTTGAAAATTCAGTGTGGGGGTATCGTTTTATATGTTTTTGGGTACGGGAAAACCGACGTTGACAGTTAGAAAGTCGTAGCTCGTTGGGGTCTCGTTTTTGGTTCAAAATTTTGAAAGTACAGTGTGGAGTAACGTTTTATATGTTTTTGGGTACGGGAAAACCGATTTTGACAGTTAAAAAGTCGTAGCGCATCGGGATCGCATTTTTGGATCAACATTTTGAAAATTCAGTATGGGGTATCGTTTTATATGTTTTAGGGAAACCCGATTTTTGACATTTAAAAGTCGTAACGCGTCATGATCACGTTTTTTGAATCAAAATTCAGTATGGGGTAATATTTTATATGTTTTTGGGTACGAGAAAACCGATTTTGACAGTTAAAAAGTCGTAGCGCATCGGGATCGCGTTTTTGGATCAACATTTTGAAAATTCAGTATGGGGTATCGTTTTATATGTTTTTGGGTACGGAAACCCGATTTTTGACATTTAAAAGTCGTAGCGCGTCAGGATCACGTTTTCTAATCAAAATTCAGTATGGGGTATTATTTTATATGTTTTTGGGTACGGGAAAACCGATGTTGACAGTTAAAAAGTCGTAACGTGTCGGGATCACTTATTTTTTAACTAAATGTAACAAATGAAAAGTAATTGTTAAGTTTAATTTTCTTTCAATTCGTGTGATCTGTCCGGACGATTTTCAGTAGTGACTGTGATTCAGTAGGTAGGTAATTCGGTAATTGAATTGGAACTAATTAAATATAACATTTAACTTTGTTTTTACCACTTAAGTATTAGGCCCGTGTTACACCGTAAAATATTTTATAAAATATGTAAAATATTGAAAAGATTTGAAAAGTGATTCTTTTTTATAAAACATTTTAGACTTGTACTAAAAGGTAAAAATGTATCTAACATTTTATAAAAGATAAAATGCCAACCTCTTAAATTTTATAAAAGAAATATATTATAAAAGATGGCCCATTACACTATCAAAGATCTTTGTCAAAGAACTTTTATAAAACATATTTTATAAAATATTTTACAGTGTAATACGGGCCTTAGGACTACTTTTAAACATAATAAAATAGCAATAATCAAGTTGTATTTTTTTGTTTTAAACCTTTTGGGACCATATGAAGATATTTCACTGTAGATATTTAATTTCACCGTAGTTAATTAAGTAAAAATAATGCTTTTATTATTTTTTTGAAGATTTATATTTTATAATGAATATAATACAAAATATTAAAACATAAGGTAAATAAATATGTTGAAATAGATAAACAAACTGTGTTAATGTCTGGCGCATCTGTAGCGAATACCGATCAATTTTGGGGAAATTTTTAGTGAAAAAAGTGTGTTCTGGGGAAATTTTGTGTGCTAAAACACTTTCTGCACCCCTGCCTATTATTATTACTGATTTGTGAACTGGATAATTACAAATTTATATATTATTATTATGTTATAATTTCATGTTATTCATATTAAAAAATACCGTAACGCTTAAAGAATTACTGATTTGTAATAAACTTAAGTAGTATGAATCAAAACAAATTTTATCTTTCTAGACATTACTGCATAGTTTTTCATATCGAGAGAGCTGTAGGCCTTCATAAGATGAGAACTCCTAAATTATAGTAGTAGGAATTATGGGCCTATATTGCAATATAAATTAATCTTCACTTAAAGAAGCTATTTTGTAATCTAACTAGGTATGTAAAACATTCGAATTCAATACTTGGTTAAGTGACAATAGCAATAATTGTTTCTTAATAAAGATCTAAATTGTATATAGCTAGGTAACGCTATACAAAACGAGCAATATAAATTTTAAGTATTTGTGCAAGCTTACTTACGTTCATCTCCTAGCTTATGAACTTTCCGTTGTAAAGTGGATTCCCACATATCAACAACATCTTGACTTTTACGTACATTTTCTTCCCTCCAATTCCTAAATAGATCTCGAACTTCTACAAACAAAGAATTTTATTGGATTTAATAAGAATTATTTTCATTGTGTCAGCCTGTAGGATATATGTTTTATATTTAGATCATATATATTGTTGTAAGAATTGATTTAAAAATAATATTTTACTCAGTAGGTCTACATGATTTTATTATAAATAATAAATCATGATTTTAAACCACCAGATAAAGCTTCAGCACATGCTTACTTACCTAACAACCAAAGTAGCCTAAACATGATTTCTTAATACAAAAATTAATTGAAGTTAGTCAAAATAGTAGGCTACAGTCAGAAGGCTATTGCCGTAATAATAACAGAACCTTATAATAGAACTGAATCATTAGGTTTTCTTTGATATGTAGGTACATATATCGCCTATATTACATTACATGCTACCCATGTCAAAATCATAGCAGCCAATGACCTTGTTTTAGTTCAGTTAAGTAGAAATAGGCCTATGATTGCAAATTATCACTGATAGGCTTTATTAGAACTGGATAAATACCATGACAACTATACAAGATAAAGTTCATAGCCTAATAGCTTTACAAACAATAAACAGTCTTTAAGAAACTTGGGTAATCTGAAATAGAGCCTGGTACAATATCAAAAATACTCATCACAAATTCGTAAGCACTACAAGATCTCAAACTAGTAAATCTATAAAAGTGAAAATAAATTTAAA
>JAGFPH010000082.1:600132-610374 GCA_018207615.1 Philaenus spumarius
ATATTTTATTTTATTAATTTCTCTGTGACATGGACATAAGTGTTACAGATACCCCCTGTTCATGAAAGAAATTCAAGGAATTTGCTTTCATGAACACCAAAAACACCACAGTCCATGTAACAGAGAAGAGAGAAAAAACTTTTTTTTTTTTTTTTTTAAAATTTCAAAGAAATTTGGTCTTTACATTGTTCAAAAATTTCAAATTTACAAATTATACTTAAACTTCAATCATTATTCTTATTCCAAAATACTTCATTTATCAATGTTTACTTTCACTTAATTATTAGTTGCCACAAAAATTTAAAAATTCAAAAACTCAAAAAATCAAAAAAATTAGAAACTCAAAAAATCCAAAAATTAAAAACTCAAAAATCATCTCAAAACAATCAAATATTAAAATCAGATATCACAATTTAAACAACATTAAAAATCAGTTACACATAAAAATTAAGTTTCACAATCAAGTATTACAATCAACATTACTGAAAAAATCAAGCTTACATATCATTACTCATTATCAAGATTATCAATCAAATTATACATCATTGTAATCATTCAAGTATCAGAGCTCTCATTGTCCATTTCTCAACATATTATCAGGCTCAACATCTCCTGCAAATCAACATTATACATCAATTGCAATTTTACACATTATAGATTATCATGACAACAAATAAAATTCACCTATTTTCATCCTTAACCTGTGGCAACTCTACACTCAATCACTCTTAGTTAACACATTTTAAATCAATCATTCACACCACAAATCAAATTCTTTACAATATTCAAATTTACATTTACATTTACATACATTCAGACCAATTCAACACATCACCTACATATCAAATTGTGAATAAGACCTCCAAAAATGGCAATGACCCCCTCTCAGACAACGTATATGGATCATTCCATCAGAGTGCAATAACCAGACAAGAATGGAAAGAATAAAAATATAAAATACTCAACGACGTATGTGTATATACATAAAACAAGTTGGTGATGGTGTGCGTCAGCAAACACCATCCTTATAACTATGGAAAAATCAATACCTAAATATAAAATTGAAATTTGAAAAAATATCTACTTTGTTTCATTACATTTCCCTCATACATATCTCCCATCATTCATTCCTTAATTGACCCCCATCAAACTCCCAAACATGTTATTGAAGGTCACAGCATTGCTATACCTTGTCTGTATCCAATGTATAACCCCCTACAACATTTTATTAAAATGAATTTAAAATTAGTGAAAACAAATCTAAAATCTTTAGTTTGCCACTCCCCGTTGAACTTTCATACTCGCCTCATTCGTACTACAAGTTAATTTACATTTCAAGTTTATATTTTTCAAAAATTATTTAAAAAGAACGAACAAAAAACAAAAAACTATTTACAAGGAATTGAAACACCAATCAGGTAAGCAACTTTTTTCTTTTTTCTTGCAGGCCTCTTCAAAATAAGTAGGCCTAGCCTATGTTTTATTAATTTTACGATTTTTTCTCCTTTTTTATTATTATTTAGTCTGTAAATTTTACTTCTATGTTCCATTTTTTGTTTTTTGCTTGTCTTCAAACCTTTCTTTATAATTTCAAAATATTCATTTACAAAACCATAACCCTGTCCAAAATTTACTTTCCAAGATTCATTACTTAAAACATTGATAAGCCTATTCTCATTTACTTGATTCAAATCAAAACTCATATTTCCATTTATATCATTAATCATTTCAAAATCATCATAATTAACATCTTTATCCACTTTTCCAATTTCAAATTCTACAACATTACTTTCTACAATATCATTTCTTGAAACATAATCGTCGCATAATTCTTCCACAACTAGTTCATTTACATTAAGTATTTCATTTTTACATACTGTTAGAATAGGCTTTTCAAACTCATCAACTTTACTGTCACAAACCTCAGTCACACCATCTTTCACCTTTACAACATCTATCTTACTGGTCACATCTCTATTCTCTTTTGCTAACTTGTTTTCAAAATCTCTGGAATTGTCAATTGACTCTATCTTTACCTCTAGGCTTTTTAAAATTTTACTGAATCTCAAGTCATTCTCTACTTTAAAATCTTTCATCTCTATTTGGAGATTGTCTAGTTTAGAGTTTAAATTGTCATTGTTTGTTTTGATCTCTACACTTAAATTTTCAATGTTTGCTTTATTTTCTATACTCAAATTTTCAATCTTACTATTTAAATTATTATTCATCTCTTTCATAAAGCACATTATTGCATCCAACCCACTATCATTTGAATTTTCTTTCGACCTAACCTCACTCACATTTTCTTTGATTATCTCACTCACTCCTGAATTTACCACCTCATCCTGCACACTGATGGACTGATCTAGGTCTAACCCTGAATCGTTCATTTCAACTCTATTTGCCATATTTAGAATTATATTTATCAATCTGAGATTGTTGGTTGCCTGCCACAACGCCTCAAAAAAATCTTCAAAGTCGCCACGACATCCACCTCGCCTTCGTTTAATAGCCCCACGTTGGGCGCCATCTTGTAACGGAAGTTTACAAGAATTAAAATATAATATAGCTGCTTTTGTTATTCAGCCCCACGTTGGGAAAGCCATTTTGTAACGGAAGGTTACAAGAATAAAAATAAAAACTTAAGTTATACTGTGTTAAAAAAAAAATGGGGTTCGATAAAAAGTTCAAAAATAAAAAAAATATGTTTTAAATCAAAAATAAAAATGCTATATGTGGATTATCTAATAACTACTGATATCTCTTCAACACCTCCTTTACCTATTTACCTTAAAAAACAAAAATCGTCGCTCATATACTACTTAAAATTGCTTATGCACCTCCTAGGCCCATTGCCTCACCACAATAATAATCATCGCCCACCTTAACTCTCCATAACATCTTTCTTTCAACTTCAACGTAGAACAATATTAATATTTCACCTTACCTCAACTCATCTTATTATTATAACCTTAAAACTCACCTTACTTAAATTCACCTTAAAAATCACCTTCACTTGACTCCCATAATCTCAATAATAAAAAAAAATAATACTCATGATAATTTACGATAATCCACATATAACCTCACTTATGCTCTGTTTGCATATATTTACTTATAATTACTAATCACTGAAAGATACTTGTTAATTAACTCTATTTCCTTAGGGGTGAGAACCTGGCTAATTAAAGTACTGACTAAATGGATACACGTGGCTATATAAAGAAATTCAAGGCATTGCGGCAAGACAACAATTGTTTACTCGAACATGATAAAAAATGGATATTTACAGCAATTAAGAAACATAAACATAGTGATACATATGTACAAACAAGTCAAGAAATTATTTACAATTTTACAAAGTCTCCTGAACCATATCTTAAGTAATGACGCAATAGAAATTAAATGAAGTTAGCTTTTTTATAAATTGAAAAATTTTAATACCTGCAGACAAAAAATACGTCCAATGGCCATTTCTACTTACGGTTTCACTTATTTTATTCGTCGCACTGTTTGTTACCTAGGATTTTTGTAGTAAATTCAACTCACTTCCGAGGCCTACCCCACGCTAGTTCCAACAAAGCACATCGAAAGAATATCCGTCGATAAACAACCAATTCCACATGATCAGCTTAATATTCTTAATCACGTCACCTCCAAAGTACATTTACTT
Source organism: Philaenus spumarius (assembly GCA_018207615.1). Taxonomy (NCBI): domain Eukaryota; kingdom Metazoa; phylum Arthropoda; class Insecta; order Hemiptera; family Aphrophoridae; genus Philaenus; species Philaenus spumarius. Next base: position 603,806 of record JAGFPH010000082.1, read on the forward strand.
TACATTTTGACCAACTTGTCAATACTTTTTTAAAAGAAAATCACATTTTTCTTGCGAAAACACACGCCGGCTTCATTCAACAAACATGAGCTATAACGCCATATTGATAGAAGACGCTTGCTTGCCTTCCCTTCCAACTTATTCCGAGAAGAAACAGAACGTTCCACTTACGTTCTGCATTCCGTGACATCTGTGTTCTTTTATATACATAGATTGGTCCCTTCTCTCTCTTCCAGCTGCTTTCATGATCACTGTACATATTATCATATTAAGTTTTCGATTTATTAAATTGTGCTCTGTACTGTTGTTATATTCTTTTTATTTATTTATTTATCGAACTGTTTATAGTCTTAAATACCGCTTCATATTGTTCGCTTATAACTCACCACTCGTTGAAATAAAGTTTCTGTATAATTTTCACTTTTTACACACGCTCATATATTAATATGTTTTTTAAGTCTGCTTTTATGTTTTATTATTTGTTTATAAAAAAAATGATTCTACTGTAATTACTTTGCGTCATTAAGAAATGTATTTATATGAAAAAATTAAATGATTAGTATTATTTATGTATTGCGTCATTTATTCATTTAGACCAAATCTCTGTTCCATTAGTCACTATAGGAAACAGCTGATTCATATTTTATTTTATTAATTTCTCTGTGACATGGACATAAGTGTTACAACATACAATTATAGCCTAACTAAAAAAGTAAGAGATGGTCCAGAAAATGTTCTTCAACATTGTTGTGGATATATTATAGCAACAACGTAATCTTTACAATTCCATCATAGTCGTTGAGGCAATTCTGAAAATGAACTTTATTGGTACAATCTTGAATCTGGAGTGGCAAATGCTTTCTTCATTTTCCTTGTATGATTGATTGTGTACATAAAGAAGAAATGAAGTTTGTATTAGCAATGTCTAAATCGTAGGTGTATTCTTTTTTGGAGTAAAAATCTATTTTTTCATACAAAATTGTAAAGTGGTACCAATCAAGGTGGTTCATCAAGTGTGTTTAGTTTTGTGTTTAGAACACAAATCTATATATATATGTGCGTGTACTTTATAGCACAATCTATGGAGTACGTTTATATAAAAAAACATTACATTAACAATTATTATTTAAATGGTTTCCCAAACTATTTTAAATGTACCCAAATCAAGTGAAAACTATCATGAACATAAATTGATGGTTATATTAGTTTAATCTGGAATTTGATCATTATTTTTATTTTGTCCCATTTAAAATTGAAATCTAAAAAATAACACAAACAGATTGCCTATAGTCAAATAATAATTAAAAAAAAAACATAATTTTAGGTTAGACTATAATACTGAACCCTTCAATGCACTTACATTCATTACCATAGCATGATAATGAAATATTTAATTTCATCTATTTCTTCTTCTTTTACAATCAGCTTTTACATTAAACTTCTGGTTTATATTAGTATGTGTGTAAACCAATGAGAAGAATAAATCAAAAACACTAATCATCTTACACATCATGAATTCCTATATTTTATATCATCCACAAAAATTTTACAAGTGAAACTTGTTTACAATACTAATATGTCCAAAAAACCTATTCCTTATACATTTATTATCCTTGGTGTGATATTTGACCTGCAATCTGTCACTACTCATCGAGAGTGTGTGAACAAATGAACGCGCTATCTGCTGTCCTCATCTGTTGGAAAAATCAACCCCAATGCAGCAATAATGTACAAAACACAAAAATATTTTCTTATATAAAATTTGAACAACTAAGTTCAATTTTAGAATTGATAAATTGTAATATTTATAGTTGATGTTTATTTATACAGTTAGTTATTTATTGGTTCAAATATATATTTTAATCCCTTAGTAACTTACACTCTTGATGTTAAGATTATATTTTTGCTACATTTTGGGAGCACATACTGTACAAATACAGAGCTATACGAAGTTAAATGTCTAAAGTACGCCACACATGGATACTTTTTTTGTAAGATGACATGCATTTATGCATACCTCTCTCCAGATAGGTACTGTGGGACTCACCAGAAAAGTGATAAATACTATCCATTAAACATCCTCCCCCTCCCCCATGGACATGCAGCACGGAGAGTGATAGCAGCATCTAGTAATCTCCCTAATGGCTGCAAGCCCTAAACTACATAATACTCACAGAAACATCATATAACTAGTGGCTAACAGTATAGAAATTGTCATCATTTTGGAGTCGCTGCATCTCACTTCTACTACAGAGATGTCCAAGATGGCGGCAGGCCGAGGCCTACCGTCTTCAGGGATGAGTCTCTTGCAAATCTCAGCTATATGTACATAGCCCTGAAACAATTTAGAAGCGCATCTTTTAGAGAAAACTCTAAGGTAGGGATGCCAGCTGACAGAATGGTGGTGTTCCTCACATATCACGGCTGACGTGTGAGTCTAACCAGAGCCGCTGTCTGAGATCTCTTCAGTTTCCTCCTGTTAAGAAAATAAATAGCTTAGAACTTATGATGAACTTGAAGTCGCAAGAAATAAGCATTCAATGGATTTCAAAAATAAATACTATCTGTAAAATATAAACTATTTTTGTTGATAATGATAGAAATGTTTTTCCTCTGACATCATAAACTATGATGTATTTATCCAAATAATTAAATTGAATTAGGAGAGAGGAAACAGGTTGGGTTAATTAGGAAACATCCATGAAGTTTTAAATACCCCCAAAATATTTATTTGTGACAAGTACCATGATTTCAGACGACTTTCCTGCGTGCAGGAATTTTATCATCTCAGTAGCCGGTAAGTATTTCCAGATGGAAATAATGTGAAGCAAATTTCACGTCTACACTGCTACAGTCCTGTTAAAAGAACATTGGTTTCTCGGGAAGGTAATTAATTGCATTATGACCAGAGTACGTATGTTTATTAAATGTTAGTTCTTGAAGTGTAAACTTCTATAGGCGCACCTCGGCGCTATGTTTGCTGGTGGGTGAATCGGATTTTACAGTAACACATTTTGTGAAAAACTCTATTGTGTCTGTTTGAAAAAGTTTTGATCATGCTGAGATTCGAACCAACAGAGTCCATCACCATAGCCTAGCGCCTTATCCGGTTAGGTTACGAACATAATTGCTACACTCGATTCCACATTCACCGTACAGTACAGAGCGCCCATAGGCCTAAGCCATGTTATTCTTACGACAGTCTCAGCTATGGTAGCCAACTAAAAAACATCAACTCCCATGCAACACTCGGTCAGTTGACGCAACCCGCATGACAATAAACGTGATGTTCTCTGTAATGGTAGTAGCATGTCTCTTCTCCCATAAGATCTGTACTGCACGGTGAACATGGAATCGAGTGTAGTTTAGTATATTTGAGTTAGTTATATAAGTGTAACAGATTGTCCTATGTTATAGGCATAACCCGTTAATGTTAACACAATGTATAGTTTAATTGGTAATACCTCTGAAATGGACATTGTGCTTCCTCATTTCATAAATTGTGCTAAAACGTTTACACTTCTCCCGTTTGGTCTTAAGCACACAATTTAAATTTTTTTGTTTTTTTTTTACCATCAGCTACTTTTTTTATTATTTGGTCTTTTTTTAATATGAATAACAGGCAAGAACATGTAGCTCATGTTATACTAGAATGTTATTATTAATAAAGTTTGACCTTTACACGAATGAGAAGGAATTATTTAAGAATAATAACAATGAACTAATTCTCACTCACCCCCCACCCCCACACACACACAAGTATTAACCAGACATGAAACGGTTCGCGAATGGGGGGCCTGCCAGTGGACAAGGGTGTTGGTGGAAATTCTTGCTACTTTTCCAACTGAAATTGTAAACGGGCTCCCGTTTTCAGCTTAGACCTTATGTTTATAAACATTATAAATAATTTCCCTAGCCTGACTATGAATAGTAGGTTTTTTGCCGAAGCTGTAACTCTAGGGTTATCCATTTAAAAGTTTTTGCTAAGCCACGAAAAAGCAATGAAATTAAATGACACCGTGTTTTTTTTATGTAATTGGGCCTGTCACTTCTTTTAAATTAACCGTGCCGCCATTCTACCAATATTGGAATGACATTCTGACTTAAATTCGCCCGATGTTTTAGACTAGTAATAATTAAACCGGAGTCATACAGTCACTGATTAATCCCGATATCGTCTTCGTTCTTTATGCCTAAAAAGACTAGAAAACTCATACTCTTTATTTGAAACAAATCGTTACTCGTTTTTTATGCTGGTTTTTATTATAAACAAAAATGTAAATTGTGTGCTTAAGACCACACGGGAAAAATGTAAACTTTTTAATGCAACTTACGAAATACGGAAGCACAATGTCTATTTTTAATACAACTTACGAAATGAGGAAGCACAATGTTCACTTCAGAGGTATTACCAATTAAACTATACATTGTGTTAACATTAACGGGTTAAGCCTATGACGTAGGACAATCTGTTACACTTATATACCCAATTCAATTATATTAGCAATGCTTTCGTGGCCTAAGGCACTAGTATTAGTACAGTAAAATTAGATAAAAAAACACTCAAACTAGAGAATCCAAAAAAACAAAGGTCTGATTGTTGGAAGTTGTTTATTATTCTTTGCTCTAAATGTGGTAAAAAGTCTCCATCGAAATAGCTTCGGGTTTGGGGGTGAAAGTTGTAAAAACTGTCTGTTTTCTAGGTTTTTTACAAATATCTCGTAAACCCTTCACTTAAAAGTTTAGTTTGTTCTAAAACTGTTTAAAGTATGTTAATTTCTCCACCAAAAATGGTTCTATACGTTTTTTTGCAACGATCAATAGTTTTGGAGATATGGAGGGGGTAAAGTAAGGTATTTTTGTAGGTATGGTTGAAAACGTGTTTAAATTAACAATTTCTCAATGATTTACCGTATATAATTACCATTTTGGGGGTATGTTTTGATAATATAGTTCAGCAGACATGTGGTTGAGTGTTTGATGGGCCCTTTGCTATAAATGTGGTAAAAAAATTCTCCACCGAAATTCCTTCGAGTTTTGGGGTGGGAGGGCGTTGTAGGTATAAAAACTGTGTGTTTTGAGGATTTTTGCAAATATCTCGTAAATCCTTTACTTTAGATCTTAGTTTGTTCAATAACTTTTTAAAGTACGTTAAATTCTCTACAAAAATTGTTTTGCACGTTGTTTTGGCACATCAATAGTTTTGGCGATATGGAGGGGGTAAAGTAAGGTATTTCTGTTGGTATGGTTGAGAACATGTTTAAATTAACAATTTGTCGACGATTTACCGCACAATTAACATTAGGGGGTTGTTGTGATAATACAGTTCAGCAGACACGTGGTTGAGTGTTTGTTGAGGCCTTACTAGTGGTGCTTAGTGTTTATTCATATATGTTTTCAGTTCCCCACCCAGGAACAAATTCAGTCTGGAAGCGCAGATCTCATGCCAGATATTTGTACTTTTGGGGGAAAAAATTAAAAAAGATTTTGCTGCTCCATTGGTCTTGAGGTAAACTGGCAAGACTCCTTGTTTATATGGGATTAGAGAAGCAGGTGTACAGGATCGGTGGAGTAAGGTTGTCAGTCCCTGTAAGGTAGGAGAGGTTTTAGATCAGGAAATGGGCCAAAGAGGGGGCATGGGTCCAGTCGTAAATTGTCCAGTGTGGAATCGCTCACAACTGGAATCATGAAGTGCCTACGGATGACAATAAGATATCTGAGGCAAGGCCAACTTTGCTTGCTCTCCACTTTCAACTAATACCCGCCCTTCTTCAGTATTATCGTATTCAAAGATAATTAATTTGACTATTATCAAATACAACCAATAAGTAAATTTGCGAGCTAACAAAATAACAATTGTGGGAACGTCAGTCCCCCATGTTAGTGTGCCGCTACACCCATGAGAGGGGGTTTGTGTGGTGTACCCCCTCCATAATACCAAAAACGTATAGGAACCATATTTGTAAAAAATTTAACTACCTTAAAAAGTTATTGAACAAACCAGGTCTAAAGTGAAGGGTTTACGAGTTGATTTCAAAGAAACCTCGAAAATACACAGTTTTTACACCTTCCAATCCCTCCCACCATAAAACCCGACGCTATTTCTGTGGAGACTTTTTACCACATTTAGAGCAAAGGGTCATCAAACACTCAACCACATGTATGCTGAACTTGTATTATCAAAACATACCACGTAATGTTAATTATATGGTAACTCGTCGAGAAATTGTTAATTTAAACACGTTTTTAACCATACCTTCAAAAATGCCTTACTTTTGCCTCCATATCTTCAAAACTATTGATCGTAGCAAAAATACGTAGAGATCCATTTTTGTAGAAAATTTAACGAACTTTAAAAAGTTATAGAACAACGCAAGATCTAAAGTGAAGGGTTTACAAGATATTTGCGAAAAACATTGAAACACACAGTTTTTACACCTACAACCCCCTCCTACCCCAAAACCCGACGGTTTTTTAAATCGTTTTTAAATGAGCGCGAGGAGGTGCCGCGCCGCCACTCCCGAAGTACAGTAGTTTGATACTGGAATATTTACATCCTTATCCATTAC
>JAGFPH010000082.1:617283-630532 GCA_018207615.1 Philaenus spumarius
ACATACATACATACATACATACATACATACATACATACATACATACAGACATACATACAGACAGACATTTTGTCAAAACCACTTTTTTGGACTCAGGGGGTCCCAAAATGGATATTTCCACAAAAATCTCAACGTCGATTTTTTTGCGATCACTATACTTTCTCTATACTATAGGATAGTGAGAAAGTAAAATCATGGTGCACAATGCGTGTTAATATGTTTTTATTGCATACTTAAATATATGTACTACATTCTTTCAAACAAAGTAAAAGGATATAAATTTGGTAACCAATTTGAATTGCTTTTCTCACAGATGTGTTCATAACTTTAGCAGAAATAGTATCAGTATTTTTCTATCGCGTACTTTATTATACGTCTCATTATTAGGTGTGCTTGAGATCTGTCTTTTTGGTATTGCATTTGTTGAGTTTTTTTTAAAGAAATTCTATTAGTTAAATGAAGTATAGTTTTCTAATCCTGATTTTATTATCTTTCATTTGATACACACAATACGAAATTAAATTTGTACAGCGCTAATAAGAAAATTGAATGTTACCGCACAAGCGCAGAGACGGTGGTAATTTTCTTGAGGGCGACTAAGATATAATACTTTTATATTTTTTTTATACTTTCCACCCGAACATATAACATTTTTCATCCAGTTATAGTTTTAACAATCTGTTAGAAATTAGTTTAGTAAAAAAATTAATTAAAACATGGTCATTCATATTTACAAAGTCAATTGAGATTATTTATGCCAAGAATACTCAGACAAGGAAGTTCATTGATGCATTGTTATTTCAGCAGCTGTTTTACTAACATATGATTTAGCTGGCGGTAAAGTGCCCATTTAAAAAGCATTGATTTTACTTACAACTCGCCTAAAGGCGGGCCGCAAAGCATAATCAATGCTTTTTTATATGGACACTTTACCGCCCCCCGGTTGATAAGTGAATGGGGCAGGAAATACCGCTTAAAGTAGTAGCTAGAGGAAAAATAAATGTCTGACTTGTTTATCCAAGGAAGAGGAGTGTGTTTCGTGTTCTGAAGTACTCCAAGCAAACTAAGTATTTAGGGGTTGATTGGGAATTAAATTGGAAAAATCAAGTATCACAATTAAAATCAATTTCATGCATCCGTTTGTTTTACTTTCTTTGAGACATCTGTCTGTTAATGCTATTTCTATACTAACCACTTATCACAGTAGATTAGAGAAAAGGATCGTGTGTTGGGGAGGGACTTACAACACATCTTTGAAGCCGATAGAGGGATTGAAGAAATAGTTTCTTAGGATAGTTTTGGAAAAAATACAAAAGTGAACCTTCTAATCCTTGTTTTTCTCTCTCTCTCTAAGAAATATTTCGTAAATAAAGAATTAAAAATTATTGGATCTGAGAAGCGGAAATTTCCAATGCTTTGAATTCAATAAATTACTTTAAGATATCAACTGCTTGAAGAGCCCAAGAAAATTTGTTACACGTGCAAAATATTTTTGCTAGTTTACAGGGGTATTGAAGAGTTATTTCACATGCTGCAATGATAATAAACTTTCTGCTTCATTAATGAGTTTTGAAGGTCTTGTTGTCATAATGTCTTAATTATTGTAAATAGACACTGTAAGCGGAAAGAGTGGCTATCTTATATTCCATTTTAAAATTTGGTATTATAAATTATTGTTTTCTAAAAGTTTTTGTAGTTTTCATCATATTGTACTTATTATGTGTCTATGTGAACGTACACATTTTATAGAATGTGTATTATGTCTGTGTGAATGTGTGTGGGTGTATTTTAAATATGTGTGCATTAAGGGCGTTTGATTATAAACTCAATATTCTCTTTATGCCCAGGATTCTCATTTTCTTTTTTAAAGAAGTTATTACATTCTATGGGTGTTTCTTGCTGCTGAGATTATTTTTTTGTTTATTAAGCTAATCTAACATTTAGCATGGATCAGTCACCCACTTTCCACAAAAACTAATTCCTTCTGCTAGTGTAGATTGTCAGAGTTTTGCTTTAAAAACTTATGTCAATAAGTAAAACTAAGCCATTTCCAAAAAGCCCAATATTGTAACTTTATACGGCTGCTATGTTGTGTAGCAGTGAAACATAGCTACACTGTGTTCTCCTACAATAGATTTCTAATTTGATGAGTAACTCGACTTGTACTCCTATTTAAGATTTTCTTCCGACTCTATGCAGGACGTCCTCCTAAGGTGATACAAAATTTATAATTGCTTCAAAACTTAGTTTTTTTCGTAAAGAATCTATGTACAAGGTTTTGTCGCGTAATCGGCAATAGTTCAAAAAATATAACGCCGTTACTCACTTTTGAGACACCTGCAGATGAGTTTGGATTTACTTGATTTCTATTTTATATTATATAATTGTATATGTATGTGAATAAATTTATTTGTAATGTTATATATTTGTAATAACAACCAAGCAGACAACCGTGAGGGAAATGTTAAAAACATGTACCGGTAGTCAGTTTTAATAAGGTAATGATTAGCCTAAGTAAAGCATTTATTATGTTATATTATTATGTTCTATTCTATTCCTGTTATGACTAGGGAGCAATGGCTGTAGGTTATAGTTTGAAAGTACTCATTTCGCACAAATTCAACACTTTCTTGCACAACATATTATGTAAATTATGAAAAAGTTATGCGATCGGTAGTGGAACGATGGCGCACTAGTAATAACTACGGAACTCTAGGCGGTTTGATTAAACACAAATTAGCTAGCATCTAACTAGCTAGACAATGAATTTAGACACTTAGTTTTAACTGAACTGTTTCGCACCTAAAGAATTGAAGGAAAATATTTATTTCAAATCCCAGTGCCTCCAAACAGAAAATTCTGGGGGCTTGGTTTTTGACAAAAAGTGTAAACATATATCGAGTGCTACATAATTTTAAAGCTTTAAAAGTCAATATTTTGAAAACAAATCTATTTGCTTGACCTCTTTTCAAAATGGCGGCAATTTTGTACAACCACTGAACGGTTTTATTCTCAAACAATGATCAACTTAGGAATTTTTCCACAGGTTTTCCAACATAAAGTGTATATAGAACGAAGGGATGAAAAAGCCCATTTCCAACAAAAATCTAATAACGATGTACGTCGAGTAAAATATCAAATTAAAGGGTTTTTACAGCTGAACATTTTTTATATTTTAACTTTGGTCATATCTCAAACTATTTAAAATGACGGCCAACAAACTGATACGGTATTTACGTTTTGTATATTGTATGCCCTTTTTTATTAAAAACTAGAGGGCTCCGCCCCCTGCTCGCTTTGCTCACCAACCTACGTAGCGACACGTGGCTTCGATGTTTGCTCCCTATCTAAACTCACGGTGAAGCAAATTCAAACAAATTATTGACAGGTACTCTGATATTTTCACGGGAATCACGATAGATTAGGAGAGAGACCCTTGGATCGGAATTGGTTGGTGGGGTATAGCAGTGACCTGGATATTGATTCTTGCGAAGTAGGGTTAGCATTTTTGCTTGAATGACGGGATTTCTTGTTTATAATGTAGAGAATGGTATAGTTTGGCCAAATAGTAGTGAGCTCTAAGCCATAAAATTGACCCTCACTCCCCACGGGCAGACACACTTACACTGCCTACCTGGCTCTAATCGTTCTTCTATGAATCACCAACTAACCTTAGTACTACAAAATAACATTTTTCTAACTGTTAACTTTACTTAATTTTTACTCTAATTACTGAACTCTAAATATTATTCCTCGCAAAATGAGTTCAAACACGATAGGCTACAGTTGTGACAACTCTAAGCGGTTTTATGGTCAGTAGGTTACAAAATCATAATTTGACACTTAAAAATGGTTATTGAGATTTTATTTGAATTAGTACGATCATAATTACAGTAATTAATGCTAGTAGTGATTTCAAACGTATGCAAAAAAACAAAGAAACTAAATAAATCAGAATCAATATAGGCCTAACAGTGAACGCATACTAAGAGTAAAATACAAATAATTACAAATTCATTTTGCAATGTTACTGTACAATAAATTCATAGAAAAAAATAAACTAAATCAGAATCAATTAACAGTGAACGTATACTAAAGTAAAACAAAATAAAAATAAATACAAATTCGTTTTAAATGTTACTGTACAATAACTGATAAATCAAGAAAATAATATTATTAAACTAACACGAGCATAATATATTTACATAGCAATATCGAAAGTAAAGAAGGCTTCTTAAAAGTGTCTTCTTAAAATAAAAACGTATGCCAAAAAATAAATAAATAAAATCAGAGTCAATGTAACAAGGAAATATGTGTAACCATATAGAGTTGGAAGCTTAATTTCTATCAGCTCAGTTAATACTAGTTGTAACCTTTTAATGTTTGAAATTTTGCAAAAAAACTCATAATTACAATATGTTTAGAAACAAAAACTGTTTAGAAAAATACGTTTTTTACATCGTGTAGATAGTTTAGGTAAAATAACGGGACACTCGAGTAGTTTTTTGTCGTTTTGAAGCTAAGATAAATCGACCAAGCAGCTGGACCGCTGACGTGAGTTGAGCAAATTTCCAAAATTAAGTTTATATGCCTATGTTTTAGGATTTCAACCAACAATTTGGGAAATAGGTCTACTCACGAAGGCGTTGAACAGCTGTCTGTGTGTACGCAATATATTAGTAGAATTTGTTTCCTCCTAGTGGCCTCGCGAGTTTGCATCACTTGGCTTTGAACTGGGTACTTTTATGGTATTTTACGTTTTTGTCGATTTTGGGGGAACCAAGCGAGCTATAAGGTCGCGTAAAAAAACAAAATGCGCAGAATAACATCCTACATTAATATTGTTAGAAAAAACTCTAAAAAAATTTCATTCTCGTAGTAAAAATCTCAAAAAATAGTTACTTCCGGTCAAAAAACGTACTTCCGGTTGTTGGATTTTTTTGGCTAACGAACTCGTCCGAGCCACATAGACAACCAACACGTGTACCAAATTTGGACCAAATCGGACTTAAAATGCGGCCGCTAGAGTGCGAACACATATATATATATATATATATATATATATGAATTTTTTTGACACCCCAAAACGTGTTCTGGGGACCATGATCGGTTCTCATTTGCTACTCCCGACCTTGGGTCTCACCATAAGGGCCACTGCAATAGCTCATTTTTCATATGGAAATTCGCTAATAAACAACCGTTCCGATACTTGTAAGGCACTCGTATATTTCAACTTGTAGGCCTACTCTAATAAACTAACGATCCATTAACCGAATATAAATCAAGTAAGCAGAACCACAACATTGTAGTTAGTTGAACTAAATAATTATATAGTGTAATAATTGTATTTCAATTGATTTTGAAGTTATTTTGTTGAGCTGACCTTCAACCAGTTTAAGGCTCTTCTTTACCTTGAAGAAAACTCCCGAGTATACAGTATGATTTTAATAAAAAGGTCTGACTCAAGCCGCAAAATCGTTGAAACATGCATTCGTAATAACGTGTTTCGGATTCTATTTATAAATTAATAATCTAGGAAACTACTTTAAGTTATAAAAAAGGCTTTATATTTTTTACGTTTTAGCTTAAAATATGGAAATTATTGCTTAAAACTCCCAAAAAATGCATTAAAAATAATAAAATCATAATAATAAAATCAATTTTTACTCAGTTAAACCGTTGATTAAAAGGAGTTGCCGTCGATATCTTTCAATTGTGAGCTATAAGACAAAACCACATAGCCTTTAAGAACAATTTAAGATGTTTCACAACTTTTTAGGTCGAAAAACGGCGTCCGAAACACGTTAGTACGAACTGCATATTTTTGCTGTTTTACGCAAGGTATAGAAAATACCCTTAAAACATTTTATAAATGAAGATTTTAAAAAAAATTGTGATTAGTAAACAAACTAAGGCAAATATTTTGATCTTCCAAAAACGAAAACATCACATTCACGCTTTTTTTTATGGTCAACAGTGTTTCATCCAAAAGTACCTTTCTTATTTTGCAATACAAAAAACAGCCATATTTTTCAAATCTCTGCATGCTCTTATTGTTTAGTTTCTTTTTTTAACAAATACAAAATAATTCAATCACGCAGCTAAACCGCTGACGTCAGTTTACCGAAGTTCCAAAATTAAATTTATTTGTTCAGGGTTTCAACCAACAATTTGGTAAATTGATGGTCTACCCAGGAAGCCGATGAATAGCTGCCTAAGTGTACGAAATGTATTAGTAGAATTTGTTTGCACCTAATCCTTCAGCTTCAACTCACGTGCTGCTTCGTTACATTCGCAGTGAAAAAACTCGCTTTGCGGCCTCGGGTTTTGAACTGTTTCGCTTCGCTCTCAGTGTACTAACTCGGCCGTCAGCCTCGGATCAGAAGATGCCCACACGGTAAAATAATCCACGTGGATTTGAACCGGGTACTGTTATGGTATTTTACGTTTTGATCGATTTTGGTAGAACCAAATGAGCTATAAGGTCGTGTAAAAAACAAAATGTGCAAAATAATATCCTAATTAGTTTTTTTAGATAAAACCCTAAAAATGTTTCACTGTCGTACGAAAAATCTAAAAAAATAGTTACTTCCTGCCAAAAAACGTACTTTTGGTGGTTGGATTGTTTTGGCTAACGAACTCGTCCGAGCGACATAAACAACCAACGTGTGTACGAAATCAGACTTAAATTGCGGCCGTTAGAGTGCGAACACATATATACACATACAATTTCTAATGACACCTCAAAACGTGTTCTGTGGAGTATGATCGGTGCTCATTTACTACTCCCGACCTTAGGTTTCACCATAAGGGTCACTGAAATAGCTCACCTTTCCTATGAAAATTTGCTGACTAGAGAGTTATATCCCATGCTAGCTTTGCTCACCAACCCCCGTTGCGAAGCAAATGCAAATAGATTATTGTATAGTCGGCCAGAGACAATTGGATCCGGGGTAGGGTAGTGGGTGTAGCGGAGACTAGATCCTGACGCTTGCGCTGTAAGAGTTCTTGCGTGATTGACAAGAATTGTTTTGTATAATAGAAAGAAAAAAATTCAACGTGGATATATAGTACAGCATTAAAAAAATCAGATGAATTGAAAGAAGAATTTCTCCTTGAAATTTGTTAGTATACATAATTGGATTAAGAGTTTTGCATTATCTATATATTTAATACACAGTTGAAAGTCTGAGTTCTCAGTGACTACTGAACCAATCTTCAAGATTTATGTGTCAAATTAAAGGGAATAATGCGTAGGTTTGCCGAATTTCCTTAGAATTTACGTCTTTTCTAAGGGCTACGACCTACAGCCCTTCAAAAATCAAGTCAATACAATTCTTATTGAAGAATAAAATTTAGTTGTAATCATAAATTAATAGTCAGCTGTTTAATATTTGTCAGCTGTGAGAAATTTGATATTAATTTAATATTCTCACTTACAGTATGTAATCTATCTATACATAATTAATTTGCTAGGGGTTATTTTGTGAGTAGAACTCCTCCTAGAGTTTTTAACCAATTTTGATGTTTTTGGTGTCATTTTACAGAGCTCACTCTGAAGTTGTGCTTCCCTTAAAATGAGCTCAATGTATGTTAAGGGCTTCGCCCCAGTGGCCCTCAAAGTTGCCATGTTAATCTTATGGAAGGTCAATCTTAAGGAAGAAGAAGAAAGATTTCTTTTGATTTTATCAGGGGCACAAAAAACAGCTGTTCGTATGAAAAGCTTAAAACAGCTGATTTTGATCAACAGCTGATTTTGATCAACAACTGATTTGGATCAAAAACTGAATATAATTTTAGGTTAGATAAATCAAGCAATAGCGAAGCATTGCCCGGTCCACTAGTTTCATTTAATATTTTGTTACTAACAGTATGCGTTGGATGTGTATTTGGTACAATAGGTCGTACATACTCGGCATTCCCACTGAAACGACAATCACACGTCGAAGCTAAACGAAATATTAAATAATTATTGGTTTTAACTGAAACACCACTAAAGAATCTAAGTAAAATATTATGGTCAAATCCCAGAGCTACACAATGCATATGTTTGTGCGTGAGGGTAATTTTTGAAGAATATTTCAATTTAAACGTAGGTCACGTGTTACAGGCTACACATTTCACCCAGGTGGTCTGTATATGCTGTATATATAGGCTACTGTCTTCTCTTTTAGTTAAAAATATTCCTAGTTCTAAAAACTTTTTCTTCGAGGTATTTGCGTGTCTTTGTCATGTACAAATAAGTGCTGCATAAGGACAAATTGTGCAGCTAAGGAAGCAACCACCAACTATTTCCTATTTTAAATCTCCTGTTTGGTACCAGTGGGCAGTGGGGGGGGGGGGAGAATTATATATGTTTCCAAACTCTGTCCACAACTTCAGGTTAGTGTTCCTTCGGTAAAAAAATGTAAAACGTCTCATAACTATTTATATATTTTGTTTCGTTTACCGTATGTCTGTTGGCGTGTAATTTTTATTTAAAGATTTAAGGGTCTGCTCCAGTAAACGAGAAAGCAACCGGAAAAGCAACCGCTTCTCACTGTATCCCTATCTAAACAGTGCAATTTCTTGCAGCTGAACGCTTTGACATTGCCTCATTTCATACCATTTTATAAGTCTATCTTTTGTAATTGAGTGTTGAAAAAAAACTAAATATACTTTATAAAATTTCGGATCCGGCTTGCAAATTATTTTTCATTGTTAATTTTTTTATTGTGTTAGGAAAGAAATTCAAACTTTGTACTTACAAAATGTCAATTACATAACAAATTAAAAGCATTTAAAATAAACGGTATCAGTTAACTGACACAAACTTTCTCCCAACTTACTGTAGTCAAAATAATATTGTTTTTAATCATTTTATTTACTACTTTTTAGAACAAAACAAAAAAATAATATTCTACCTACGTCAATCGTATAAAAAAAGTATTGTCCCAGGCGGGATTCGATCGCGCGACCTTTGAATTACTGGCCGTGCTCGCTACCGTGGTGCTACCCCGTGCGGCCGCTGCCGCGATGCTAGATTGACAACACAAACTTGTTTATTTTTAAAAATTTCCTCATAATTATAAAACGCCGAAGTTTTGATAAAAGCGGGTGGTGTCATTTTGTTTGGCATCTTAAGCACTATAAATACTGAAAATTTGATCAAAATCGTTAGAGCCGTTTTTGAGAAATTTGCATTTTTGTCGTTTTTATGGGTTTTTAGGGGTAAATTACCCTTAAAAATTAAAAATTCCAAAAAATGAAAAAACGCCTGGAGATATTAGGGTTTAGTACCTACATACCAAATTTCATGAAAATCGGACCAATAGTGTCCTCTCTGGTCGTGTATACATACAGACAGACTGACAGACAGACACCACTCTAGAACCAATTTTTTTGGTTTCAGGGAGCACCAAAAAAAAAATTCCACTAAAAATATTTTTGGGTTCAGGGAGCACCAACACAGATAATTGCACTAAACAATTTTTTGGGGTTCTGGGAGCACCAAAACAGATAATTCAACTGAAAATTCAAATTCGAACATTTTTACGAAAACAATACTTTCTCCATATACTACGTATAGGGTGGAGAAAGTAAAAATGTAAATTGCAAGACGGATGCGTATTGTGACTGTGCTTAAAATGAGACCTTGCAAACAATTTTATGATAAAAAGTAAACGAAATAAATGATTTGAAATTTAACATTGCTCTTATGGGATAAAAATCCAAGATGGTCGCCACTACAGCAGACCCTTAAGAAAACTGCTAAATGATTTTAAACCAAATTTTGGTTGAATGTTACCCTTGCTCGGCCCTAGGTTGACAACAATTTTTCAGCCATTATCTATTTTCGTTTATTGGCCATGTACATTTTTCAACTTAATATTACCAAAAAAAAACACCAATTTTACCAAAAATGTTATAAGAGTAATTTCTTCTATATTATGAAAAATCCAAAATATTGTTTAAGCTTATCTTTTAAAATCAGGTAGAAATTAGCCAAGTTATGGGCATTTTCGTCCGCCCTTACTTGGCCATTATTTTGTACTGTTTGCTATACGGTAATGTGACAACAATGGGATCGAAATAGACAGAGATCGAGTTTAATCTATTTAAAATGTGACAGAGATCGAAATAAACACTCACAATCGAAGTTGCGTTGTAATTTCACCATTATTATTTAAATATCAATAATCAACATTTCAAAAAAAATTTGATAATGCCAATTATAGAAAACAATATAATATGTAACACCAGATGTTTAAATTACAATACAGTAGGGTTTTTCGTTCATTTTTGATGTGTTTGCTTTTAGGCCTACCTAACATAAAAAAACTGTTTTTTTTGTGAAGAATAATTATTATTACGTGATTCTAAATTTGCCAAGTTGGTTGCTATGATAATAAATACAAATACTTTCATTAAACATGTTTTGGTTCAATACAGGCCTTACTTAAAACCGTGTTAAGCTTTTAATCCAAATCAGTTATTTTATTTATAGTTAATAACAGATCACTGAATTATAAGTAAGCTTTTTCGTTGACATTTTGTTTGTGTTTGATTTTATTTTGTTTACCTAATCTAAAAAAGTTGTTGGTTATGAATAATAATAAAATTAAGTAATTTATAAACTTGATAAGTTGGTTGTTATGGTAATGAATGTAAATGCATTCGACAAACGTGTGTTGTCAAGCTTTTGATCCAAATCAGCTGTTTTATGTATTACACGGGCTGTTATTATTGTCTCGAATTTTCACTAATTTTTTTTACCCTTGTAAATTAAAATTTTGCAAAGTCTTTTTTTAGTGAAGCATATGAAGATTAACTTCAAATTTGCTTATTCTTATCTTAAGTAATGTTTGCCCTACGTTGATTCTATGTCAGTCAGGACAAAGCTGGTTATATAATATATAGCTATGTACTATCATAACTATTTAGATGATTTGTTTAAAATCATTTAACAATATAATAGGGCATAGGCGTAACCAGGGGGGGGGTTTTGGGGGTTATAACCCCCCCCATTGAAAAAATATTTCGGGCTTTGTTTATATTAAAATACCTAACTTGTTTTCAACACCTATGCAAATGTTAAGCTACAATATATTGCTGACATTATCTTTGATTGAATTGGGCACTGACACTTTATTTTATATAGATACAGTGTAGTCTATCAAAGTATAGTGTTCTAAAGGCTGCACACGACGTTTTCCGCCACAGATTATTTGCCGTCGCCGTCATATCAACAGTGGCGCGAAGGAGAGTATTAGAGCATACACATTTGCCGGAAAAAATAAACGTTCTGTTTATTTGCCGCTCGACGGTAGCTGTGCAGCCGCTCGCTGCCATTTTAATCGATGGATTTTCCATCGTCTCCGCCGAAACAGTGGCGAATGTGACCAAATGCACGCCAATTTTCCTTATTTTTTTCGTAGAATACTATCATTCAGCCGCATGTGCAGTTCGTCAAATGACAAAACCGACATTCTTAAATAATTGAAAAATGTTTCTTTTAGTCCCACAAATCAGGAAACACAGTGTATAATGCTCCAAAATCTTCTCTTCTTTTATTTATTGATTGGACGAACGAAAATAAGTATTTTTTTGCTTCCTTTTCAATCGACGATGGAATAACAATAAAGCGAGAGTTGCACTCTGTTCATATCAATAAAACATTAAAAGAAATAATACATTACATAACACACTTCGTGATTGATGAACTAGACACTTCAGTTTAATGAATCCCAATGATGCTTTTTATGAGCGGAGACGGTAACTAATCCGCAGTCGGCAAAAAAATTGTCATGTTTTCCAAGCCTATGAGGTTAGAGGCAGAGCACGGAAATATTTGGCGGGGGATGAATCATGGTTGCTATTCTAAATTGTTCTAAAGTAGGCCTGAATCACAATTAGAAGTGGAAAATCATACATACACATATATCGTTTTAAAGTACGTTTGGGAAGCCTAAAACGTGTTATTTTGCATCTTAATTTAACAATAGAACCAGCAGTTAACAAAAATGGATTTTTTGGCGTTTGCAAGCATTTTTACAAAAATTCGCCAAAAATAGTAATTGAACCATAATAATAAAGTGTTGCATAGCTTTTTTGTAGAGAAAGGTTCTAAGAATTTATGTATGCTAGTAAAAAAATGATAGATGTAAAATTTAAAAAGTTTTTAGCTCAAGAAACAAACAATGTTTAGTTACGAAAGGTAAAGGTTCAATTTTAGGTCTACATAAAAGTAGTAAACATTTTTTTAAATTTTTTCCATAAATGTAAAAAAGTTTTGTAATTTAGTTCTAAATAGAACTATACAGATATTTATTAATTTCAAGTTTCTTATTTTGAAAACACCAGTTTTTATGTTCCTACTACAAGACTGCTATCAAAACTATGCCAAGTTTGAAACGTAATTTAGGAATATATACTTTGCCCAAAAATGAAATATTATTATAACAAAGTGTAGAGAACAAATCAAAGAATTGAACTGTAAACTCGTAAATTATCTTTTCATAGAAGTGTTTGACTTAAAATTATTTGAATAACAAAAGTGAGGAGAAATATAGAAACATCCCACTCATGCTTGGTATACAACGGTCGGATATGAAGCTGCATGGGGAATAACCATTAATTTGAAATTACAGCCTTGGTTTGAGAACGTCAAAACGCTCTCATTCCCAAGCTCATAGACAACAAACCTTTCGAGCAAAACTTATTTGGTTTACAAGAAATGTTAGCTTGAAGCATTCTCTACACATACATATCAAATATGTCTAAAAATAGACTTCCATCACACAGATATCACGTGTAATTATAGTAAGACTGTTTATTGGTTGGAAAACTGACCAATTGAAAGGGTCTATAAAACGCCCCACAACTTTAGAACTATTTGTCCGATTTTTGATTGGATGGTAGTTTTAGATAGGGGAAAGTGTGATGCATCCATTAGTATATAGACATAACTCAGAAAAATACTGGACGAGCTATAGGGAGGGACATAGAAACTGGAAATTAACGGTCATTTCGGCGTATTTCATTTGTGTGACATTTGCTTTAAAATCAAAACTAAAACGATGATTACGTATGTAAATATTCGATTTAGAAAGAAATTGCAAATACAAAAATTAAAGTTTGAAATATTACCTTTCCAATGGTGTTTGTATTTTTGAGATTGGAAGATTTTTAGTGTGTCAAATATTCGATACAAATGTGTTGTCGTAGCCGGGAGTGGTCGTACGAAGTAATTACCCCCCCCCCCCCCCCC